>JAQIUQ010005655.1:0-267180 GCA_030378365.1 Hybognathus amarus | reverse complement strand
TTTTTACTTTCACAACTTCATAATAAAAGAATTTATCATTATGAGATTTAACAGTCGAAACGTATAACCATATTTGATGTAGGCCTACTTACTTTAATGGCACAACAAATTATTTCACAAGTTAGAAAGAGCGTCTAAGTCTCATTTTAGACGAAGGTGTTGTGCACTGGTCCTGATAAGCTACCCACCCTTTCAGGCGAGTTTGAAGGGTTAGCCTTTGCCAGGTTAGGAGATCATTAGGCCCTTTGTTTGTTTTCAGATTAGTCATTCCAATTTTTTCAAAAAGAGACGAGTAGGTGAGTACAATTACCAGTAGAATATTTAGAATAGGCTATTACAGATTAATATTAATTTTAGAAGACAATTTTTGTACTTCACTTTCACTCATGTCCATTATTATATGCCTACTTTTCAACATTACAATTATGAAAATAAAAATAAAATAATAAATAAATAATGTTATTAAAACATTAAAACTATTAAAAATATTAGACATGGCCACCTCACTGCATCTGCATTTGTTCACCTTTGGCCACACTCTCTGGCTTTGATTGACTGTGTCCCTGCCGCCTTCATCAAAGATTGGATTTTTTTTATTTATGCCAAGATATACATTAAAAACCCTGGCTCTGCTTGGCTGTGTCTGCCCACCACAGCCAGAGAATGGTGGCTGCATCATGCTCCGGCTATCCAAATGTCCCTCTCAGTCAATGAGAGTTCACTCACCCCTCAGAACTGATTGAGGCGAGATGAAATCATAAACAGGTATGTTCAAGATTATTAGCTCCCACTCACATTACAATTATCACATCATGAAATCTCATTCTACCCTAAGGAATCAAGCAATCTGGATCAAAGAGGAGCCTGTAACCATACTCTTTGTTTCATTATATAAAAGAGGGTCTCTCAGTTAAAGTTAAATGTAATTGCTGCTTACATAATATATATTAAATTTATTTATATCATTTTAAATTAGCGGCTAATCACCCTGCCAGAACATCCTAGGACCCGGAGTGGGATCAGTTGCTTGCAATTAAACCAAAGTAATAAAATATGTAACTTCAACAGGACACTAGCTTTTATTCTTTTGTTCAGACATACAGCAAATCAAGAAAGAGTTAAAAGGCCATCTGACTTTACCATGGCTTTCACAACAAGATCTTTTTTGAAAGATTAGGCTGAAAATAAAGATAGTCCTTTTTTGTCCTGTCTCCTGTTAACAGCTAGGCATTGAACATGAAACAGATCCTGAGTACATTGAGGATAAATACCTAAGAATGTTCGGTACCAGGTAGGCTAATGTGATTTCAGCAGCCAGGCTAACAGGAGCAGAAAGCAGGTGTTTTAACATAAACAATAATAGAAAATAAACCATTAACTTTCATAAAGTCTTTCACTGGCATATCAATGAATGTTTGATAACAAATTTAGAACCTTCTACCTTGTCACCTTTAATTGCTGACTTAACATGAACCATCACCACAGATGCTCATTTTTGGCGTGAAAATCCACAGTTACATATATCGGTCACAAATGGATGACCTCGGCGAGACCACAGGAGGACAGAAGAAGGGACACCTCCGACCATAACCTTGTCCCATAAGATTTAACAATTAAAAGAGAACTTAAGTTATTTTAAAAACACTACACATCAGTTGTTGCGTAAAATGTAATATTGTCTAAATACAAACAACACATTGTTTACAAACAAACTCTATAAAAGTGAACATGGGCGCACTCAAGCTATACCTCATGTTGCTTTGCCCAAAACCCCAATACAAACACTAATATCATGCAACACTAACATGCGAATGATAGCACTGAACATAACTACGATGCAATCAGCTATCTCTATGAAAATGCATCATAGTATTGCATTTGTTCGACCACAAATTAATTTTTTGCAATACGATATTTATTGTTGCGTAATACATTGCACCCACAACATAATCTAAACAAACATATAATACATACGCCACACACTATCCATGCAATCATATATAAAATTATTTCCATTTAAGCTATGAATAAACAATGTGCTGCACTGAGATTGCATTTATAGTTACAGGGTTGCAACGAATTGCGATCTCATGAGAATATCGCACGTATTGTACGAAAGTGAACTTTTGCATTATTGGATATAAATTATACTTTATACGTGCAGAAATTGATAATACTTATTGCATTTAAAGGACTAAAATCGGAAAATATCAATTGCAATCGACAGCACAAAAAATCAATTTATTTACGGCACGAATACGCACCAACGACACATCTGTATCCGTTATATCTATGCATATTAATATTTTGAGCATTATGTTTAGACTATTGCATTCTATGTGTCTATTAAAATTTCACGACATTAATTTTTTATAATTATAAAAATAGGTTCAAGTGGAAACTGGACCTTGCATCAAATTATGCATTAGACCACAGGAACTAACCTAAATATTGTTACAACAAATATCTCATCGTTATTTATTAACAACATAAATGTATTTTTAAACAGTTGTGTGCCATTTTCTTTAAAAAGAACATTCTTTTTAGAAGTTGGTCATTAATAACTCTATTCTTAATGGTTAAATATGAAAGCAACAATTGCCAGAAAAATAAAAACAACAGAAACAACCAAGAAATAATTTCTAGATTGTCTTTCCAGTCATACTTGGATGTTTACAAGTACAGTAAACATAAAAGTTACATGTTTATTTGGCACTGTGTCCTGTGCTTACATAAACTAAAAGAAAACTTATTTTATGAGCTTGCCCTTTATCATTGATATTGGCCTACTCCAGTTCTTGTTAAAGTATCAGACATGTAAATTGTGGATTTTGGTTACTTTTGCTGTGAAATCATATTTATTTTCTATCAAAAGTGTGTTGGAAATGTACTATCCCTATAAATATTCTGGTTTGCAGCACAAAAAATTTTAAAAAGGTTTGAGTAGGTTCCAATATTTTTTCAAGATTCAATGTAAAAAGTAGTCATAGCGATTATGAATTTTAAAAATTGCATATTGTGATATCACTGACTGGGTCAATAAACGGTGCACTCACTGCTAGTAGTTAATGCAACCACAAATAGAATGTTACCTTTAGGCCAGTCACTTGTGCTGAATTTTAAATTGATTGAGTTCATCTTCCATGTCTAAATATTTCCATTTTCATTTTTTGTTTTTTTTACAGACATATATAGTGAAACAAGTACAAACACATGGTCTAAGGAAAATAGACAAATTAAACAGGATATATATATATATATATATATATATAATACTGCGAGCAGTGGGAACGTGCCCAAGCCGCCAACCCAACCCCGGTGCTGAGGCCGCACGGGCGGGACCGCGGCTTCGGCCCTCCCATCGCCTGCTCCCAGCTGATATTTATATATATATATATATATATATATATATATATATACACACACACATAAGTGTGACTGACTTGGTGCTTTAGGGTCATCTACGACGTGCAAAACCTAACCTTGCTTCTAATACTAGCACCGGATTCCACAATTGGGAATACATACTCAACATACTAGTTAGATGCAATAGTCATATTTACCAAATCACATAAGAAGTGTAACTAAAAATGTGACTAGTAGTAACAAAAGAATAGTTACTAGTAGGCTGGAAAAATATTTTTTCCATATGTATTTGTTTATTTGTTGGGTAATCCCTGATCAATATCTGAATTTTTTGATTCACAAGTATTTTGGAAAATTGATTTTCGAAAAAATCATATATATTTATAAAAAATTGTAATATCTTGAATTGGAACTGTGAAAGGAGAGTGCAGTGATTGGTCTGCCCTATTTTTGCCACATAAACAGAATTTACGTGTATCCAAACACCCTCCTTGTTAGGTCAAACCCACCGCTGGCTTCTGAAAGAGGGGAAGGAGGTAAAGAGCCATCTCGAGCTCGAAAGTTTGTAGAATAATAACGACTAAACAATTGACAACTATGACAAGTGTTTAGCCAGATGAGGATTTGTGAGTTGGTTTATAATATTAATTACTAATAAGTGCTTAACTATTTCCTAGTTCAGGATATGGTCATTTGTTACAAATATATTGTAATTGTTAAATTTTATGGTCATTACTTTGTACATTTAAAGAAGTATTTATAGTCACACACAAAAGATTCAGATAATCGATTTGTAACATTATCTTCACTTTTTGTGATCAACTTAATGTATTATCCTCTATGAAAAGGATCTTCTTTTTTTCTTTCTCGCAAAAAGTAAGAAATTTAGAGACTCGAAACGTGTTACAAAAGCCTCCATTTCAGTACGTCTTCTGAATCCGGGATCTCGAATTGGCTCAAAGCCATATCTTGCTTCAAAGATTTTCAACCACAAAATGATTTTTAATGCTGTCAATTTAACGCAGGCGCCTTCGGCATTATAATGCAACATATTCAAAAATTATTTAAAATATAATGGGTTGCCTAATAGATACACAAGCATGTTTGCACCATCATTACATTTTCATTGCAATTTCAAACAAATAAAATATTAATACCAAAATGACGCTGCCGTGTTTTGGTTAGCTGTTGAAAATGTTTAATTGCTAATAGAAATTCGTAATCAATATTGGATTTCATAATCGGACTCAAATTGAATTTGGAATGATACACTTAACTACCTAGTTACTATTATATTAAATAAGTACTAGCGTCAATGAATAAGTACTAGTATCATTTAATAGGTACTATATCTAATGAATATGAGTACCAATTAATAAGCATTGATAGTCAATAAAGGACTCACATCAATGGAATAGTATGCAGTATCTGAATAATAAGGACTGAGATGATATCTTTAAAAAGGGCAATACCTAAGACATGATATTGTAAATATTATATCTAAATAATAATATTAGTAGCTAATGAATAAGTACTGAACTTACGGAATAGATACTAGGTTGAAAAAATAAGTACTAGTAATATTAAAAATAGAGACTAGAGGTTAAATGATTAAAAATTAATTAAAATTGGTTGCCACATATGTCATACTCTATATATATTGTGACAGACACCCCGAAATGATACAAACTGATTGAAAATGTAATTGACTAGAAATAATTGTTGTTGACACTGATAATTATCAAAACAAACTAGCTTTGTAACTTAAAAAGGGGTTGCGCAGAAGCTGTACGCCCAGACCAACATTTCTAAACGACACGTGGAACTCATGAGTGTAAATTACCGTCGCTCTGAGGAGAGATACATGAAAATTGCAATGAGATCAACATGCGTACCGAGTTTCATATTATTACATGCAGCTTGCGTTTGATCTTGTTTTAGGGCCGTTTAGATTGGGTAATTGCCTTTAATTGGCTCTGGCGTGGGCATTCTGCACCTGTCAAGAGTTTTTAAACCCATTTAGCCCAGTTGCCAAGAGACTCAAAATCATCAAAAAAGGAACGCGCGATGGAACATCTATTAGATATTGACGCTTTCCACAGTCTTTGTTGCGCGTTTACATTATCATACAGATGAAGTTTGACAAATTGGAAAGTAGAGCCATTTTTAAAGAAACATTTACTGTGCCAGTTGGTGGTCGCGATAACATCCACCACACTCACATCCACTATTGCTGTTACAATTGGGAACATATGCTGGTTTTCATCAAGATCAGTTAATGTATGTAAAATTTAACATTCTTTTCATCATTTACTACTTTTTTCTCATTATGCAACCAAGTTAATTAATTAATAATATATGCAATTATATAAAACCATTGTCAATGCACGTAGATCAAATATTATATGCCTTCTACTTATAAAAATAAAAATAAAATTATTCAAAAATAATTGAGGCTTAAAAATTATTTACTTTAGCAATGAGACACAGTGAAAACGATTAAGCCCACACACACACAGTGTGTCAAAGAATACCAAAATCACACACACAGAGATGTCATATCAACTATATCCTGTGAATGTCAGTAAAATCAACTAAATTATATTATGTCCTTGTCAAAATCTTGCGGATTGTTGCTCATAAATTGGTTCATACTTTAGTTTGGTGGTGAGGTAACACACTGGTTCGAACATCTCATTATTTAAAAAAAACATAATCTTGAACTTTTTGTTTTTTATGTTTTTTTAGAATCAGTATGAACCGTTTGGGTGTGATCATGTAGTTGTTTCATCTTATCATGCACGTGTTTTATTTTATGACAAATGTTTTTAATCCTGAAAGATGATCAAAAAGACGGTAAAGTCTATTATTTTGAACAGTTTCAACATTGAGTCTTTATCTGCCCGTATCACATCATAGATGAAGTTTGACAACTTTGGGAAAATATATTTCAAACATTTTTGAAAGTGGACACACTCCCGCCGCCAGTCGGTGGTTGCGATAACTTTAACCATATCATGCATCCCTTATGAAATTGAGTGCTGAAATCATTGATATCAGTCAATAAATCGCTGAAGTTATGACACTTCTTTTTGATTTATTTACTAATTTTCCATTTATGATGAAGTTAATTAATTAATGGACATGAATCATAAATGTATTTATGTATGAATATATACCATGCCTCTCACTATAAAAAATAAAAATAAACCTTATCTAAAAATATGGCAGGCTTAAAGAACCACTCTATACTGATACACATATCTTTGGGCCATTCTCACACTTTTTTCCTTATTTACTGCAAAAAGACTAAATTACTCTGTTGATTTTGATTACATATAACGTCATCATTGATCCTGTGAAGTGTGTATTTGTGGTACTCACAATAAAAACAAGTGTCGGCGTTTTTGCGAATAAACAGCACAAACATGCTGGCTTGTCTTCAGTAAGTCAGTTTAAAAATACGCGTGTTAGTCACTCAATATCATATATACACCCAAGACATGTCTTTTTAAGTTCAATGAAATAATTTATAAAAATAATATTTTCAGTTTATAAAAATCCCTCTTAACCAATAGCAGTTTTTTCTTCTAGTCCATTATCTTTAAATAGCTGAGACGGGATCTCAACGTACCGCACACCCATTTATGCATAGAAACACAAGTTATCAGATCAGAGTTCATTTGCTTTTGAGGGACGGGACTATCCCCCTCGTCTCAACCACTGGTATGAGGAATAAATCCACCTTTCAGGTTCCTGAGGGTGCATTTGAAATTTTTGCGGCCACCCTTGAGGATTTGATTTGGAGTAAGTCGTTATAATCCGTTTTCTGATCATATAGAGCTATATGAATTTGAATTTATATTTTGAAAGATTGCTCACATTTTGGGCATTACCTATTGCTTCCTGTATATGTTTGAACGCGCATAGCCTGTTAAACAAATTGCACATATTAGGCTATTACAAACTATGATTGTTGCCATGATTTTTTGTTAAATAACTACATGTTTAGGTCTATATAGCTATACCACGAAATAAAATTCGTGTATTAATTACTAAACTTAGTTTGTTAATAACTGCTATGTTACGTTTAGAATATTTTCAGGTTTGTAATTAATAACAATATATTTAGGCCTATTGATAATGAAAAAATCCATGTTACCTACACTATATTACCCAACCTTAGGGCCCTGCTGCTACGCACACACGTTCGTGAATAGCTACATGCTGTAGACGCTTTGAAATGTCATTTTTGCAAAATGGTTTATTCGATACTAAACGTGGTGCACTATTTTTGGCTCATTATACTACTCCTTGGTGATTACCGCCCGCAGATCAATATTTTTTCCTCCATATGGTTATCAAATAAACAGGCAGAAATGTTCTGTTAGCTATGAATACTATCATGGCCTTTGCGAAGCGAATGTTTGAAATGCTGATGCGTCATTTATCATTTTGTCATTGAGTATTTCACGCACGCGGCCCATCAATACATATTTTTCCTCATGGACCGCATCAAACAGACATACATCGTGCATAATCATTAATTGTTCAGTTTACTTTGGTTAATGTATGTATTTTTTTCTATTTTTCATGTGTCACCCTTTTACAGCAGAGCATGGCAGGCGTTTGCTCACATCAGTGCCAATTCGAGAATCATGGGTAAAATCAGTACGTAAATATTTACAGATGAAATGTAGCTATTTGTGTTTACAGCATTATAATGGTTTGATTTTCAAGCCAAACTACAAAAAATCTTTTTTTAATCATAGCATTATTTTATCAGTTACTTTGGATAAACGTAGTTTATTTTTATTCAATTTTATAATGTAAAGTCTGGGCATCCGCTCCTCCTTCAGACCTATGAGAATATGAGCTTATGAGGTGTAAGAGGTATGAATTTAATGTTGTTGAGAATTATTGAATATTCTATACATATAAAGATATGATGAAGTGAGCGGCCTCTTTGAGCCTGGGTTCTCCCAGGCTTTCTCCTTCATCCACCCGATGAAGTTGGTTCTCGCCACTGTTGCCTTGCCTTTTGGCTCTGCTAGGATGAGTGTTAGCACCATCACCCCACTTATTATCTTTAGACTTGTCATCTGTGTTGTACTACTTCAAGTTATCACTGTGCAAGCTGTTGATACAATCTGATTGTGAAAGTGTGATATAAATAAATTGTGACTCACTGACTGTACTATGTCTATGTACACTCTGGTCTTGTGAGGCACATATTTAGTCCACATGGAGGAATTTAATATAAAACAGAAAGCTCCACCTCCTTGCTTCACTTCAACTCATTTGCCATTAGTGGGGAGTGCTCTTTTGTTTCCCTGGTGTAATCATTTAATATTCATGGCCATTAACACTCCCACGCATACAGCAGTGCTCAATACAAACCCCACTGGCAATATCTAAATTGTTATATTGTGTTTGTGAAAGCTGTGCCCAATAATTTTCACATCATTTTGTAGAAAAATTCTAGCCTACAGAAGCTAAAGTCAAAAGTCTGTGAACAGCTGTTCAGTATTTGTTAAATGGCCTTATTGGTAACAGCTAGATTTTTTTTCCTAAAACTAACTTACCACGCATAATATTTTTTTTCTATAAAAATGAAACATCAGTATTTCATTTTGCTCATGTATTATTGTAGCAGTGTTTGTGCTGAATATAGCATAATTATATGTTGGCCAACGGATGCTCAAGTAGCTGAACAAGCAAAAATGTCAGGGCATGTCAAACTTCTCAATGGCTGAACAGACCTCAGACCCCAGTGGTTAAGCCCCTCCCCCTACACACACACACACACACACACACACACACACACACACACACACACACACACAGACTGTGTGTCAAGAGACTCAAAATCACACACACACACACACACACACACACACACACACACACACACACACACACACAGGCATACAATAGGTGAAGTCAGAAAAGACACTACCATATTCAACTACCAAATATTGGACCACTTTTCTGTGGGTATTCAAGTTATTATTGTCATATTAGAAGTTGTTTGGTCAGCAATACACGGGAGTTTTGTAATTGTCAGTAAAACTAGCCAAAGTCATAACACACTTTATGTGTCCTTTTTTAGTCAAAAACAATCTTACGGTGCCAGCCGTTGCCGACATATCACAAATCGTCTGTAATTTAGCATTCCTCAATGTTCTGACTTCATGCGATATCAAGTTTTGGTGGTGATTGGTAACAGCATGGGCTGTAATTTGATGTTTTTCTAAGGACATTCATCTGAAAAAAAACATAATTCCCTACTTTTGTTTTCTAACTGTCGTAAAACTTAGAAGCCTATTGTTTTCCTTCCGATTATTTTTTATTTTTTTTTTTTTATTTTTTTTTTTTCTAGCGACTATTCGGGGCACTTAAATAGATACTAGTACTTATTCATTAGACACTAGTACTTATTTCAATGGTGACTAGTAACTATTCTTTTGTTACTAGTCACATTTTTTCCATTGACTTCTATGGTGATCTGTCATTCAGATATCAACTATTCAGTTCTGACTAGTATGTTAGTATGTATTCCAATTGTGGAATACATACTAGTATGTATTCCAAAGCAGGGGTTACGTTTTTGCACGTCGTGCAGAATAACCCTAAAGGCACCAAGGTGGCGGTGCCACCGGCTTTATATATATATATATATATATATATATATATATATATATATATATATATATAATAAATATAGCTGCGAGCAGCGATGGTAGGGCCAAAGCCGACGGTACCGCCATCGGTTGCGGTGCCAGCCGGCTTGGGCCCGACGTCGCTGCTCGCAGCTATATATATTTTTTTTTTCTCTAGCGACTATTCGGGCACTTTTGGGGCCCTTAACATGCTCGAAAACTCTTGAAACTTTGCACACGGGTCAGAACCCGCGGCCATCAGAGCCGGGCTGAAGCTGGTACCCGGGCGTGGCAGGCGGCTCGTCAGCGCCCCCTGGAATGGGGTCCGAACACCTGGTCCATAACTCAAACACACTTGCATGTAATAATATGAAACTCGGTACACATGTCGATAGCAGAATTTCATCTATACCTCGCGTTCTTACTTTTACCCCAGCCCAACAGGAAGTCGGCTATTGAGGTTTTTTTGTAAAACACACGCAATGAACTTTTAAATACTCCTCCTAGAGCTTCTGATCCAAATTTGACGAAACTCGGTCAGCGTGAAGTCAAGACATTGAGGATGAAAGTTTGCGTGGGGATTTTTGATATCTCGAACGGTTTGGCCGTGGCGAGGAAACGAAACTATGGCGAGAAACGTGAAACAGGAAGTGTGTCATAACTTCAGCATACATTAACTGATCTGGATGAAACTTCAGCAGTGCGTTCGCTGTAAGAGGACGATCACATGGATGTGACTATTGTGAGTCAAAGTTATAGCGCCACCAACTGGCAGCAGGAAGTGTGTCACTTTCAAAATGCTTTGAAATCACCCTCTTATTTTTACCCGATTTGCTTCAAACTTCATCTGTATAATGTAAATACACGGCAGATGAAGACCTATGAATGGATTCTTGATATCTTTGAAACTGTTGCCGTGGCGACGCATCAAACTTTACCATTCTTTTAGGATGCATTCTTTTAGGGATTCGAACATTTGTCCATAAATCAAACACACGTGCATGGATTAATATGAAACTCGGTACACTCATAGATCACATCAGGCCAAACAACTTTCGTGCTCTAAGTTTTACGACAGTTCAAACGGGAAGTCGGGAATTATGTTTTTTTTTTTTAAATAAATGTCCTAGAAAAACATCAAATTACAACCCATGCTGTTACCAATCACCACCAAACTCGGTGTGCATGAAGTCAAGACATTGAGGATGCTAAATTCCGGACGGATTTGTGATATCTCGAACGGTTTGGCCGTGGCGGATTTTTTTGACTAAAAAAGGACACATAAAGTGTGTTATAACTTGGTTAGTTTTACTGACAATTACAAAACTTGCCGTGTATATTGTTCTATTCAAGCCAAACAACTTTCTAATTAACAATAATAAGCTCAAACCCACAGAAAGTCAGATATTGTAGTTTGAATATGATCATGCTCTTTCTGAGCTTAGGCCTGTCTTTGCCTGTGTGTGTGTGTGTGTGTGTGTGTGTGTGTGTGTGTGTGTGTGTGTGTGATTTTGAGTCTCTTGACACACAGTCTGTGTGTGTGTGTGTGTGTGTGTGTGTGTGTGTGTGTGTGTGTGTGTGTGTGTGTGTGTGTAGGGGGAGGGGGCTTAACCCCCTGGGGTCTGAGGTCTGTTTGGGGCCCTTGAGAAGTTTTGACATGCCCTGACATTTTTGCTTATTTCAGCTACTTACAACATACCATTGGCCAACATATAATTATGCTATATTCAGCACAAACACTGCTACAATAATACATGAGCAAAATGGATGTACATGTTTGCATTTTATAGAAAAAAAATATTATGCGTGGTAAGTTAGTTTTAGGAAAAAAATTGTCACTGCAATAAGGCCATTTAACAAATACTGAACAGCTGTTCACAAGACTTTTGACTTACCATTCTTGTAGGCTAGAATTTTTACTACAAAATGATGTGAAAATTATTCTGACCACACTTTCACAAACCACAATATAACAATTTAAATATTGCAAGTCAGTTTTTGTGTCAGCACTGCTGTATGCGTGGGAGTGTTAATGGCCATGAATATTAAATGAGATTTACACCAGGGGAGACAAAAGACACTCCCCAGCGGCTAATGGCCCATCAAGCTGCTGTGAAGGCAGCCTGAACTAAGAAAGAGAGGTGAATCAAAGATTATGTTTTCTGTTTTATTGTAATTCCTCCATGTGGAGGAACTAAATATTGTGCCTCACAAGACCAGAGTGCTACATAAATAAACATAGTACAGTCAAGAATCAAGTCACATTTATTTATATAGCGCTTTTCACAATACAGATTGTATCAAAGCAGCTTCACAGTGATAACTTGAAGTAGTACAACACAGATCAATAACATTGTTAAAAATAATAATAATAATAATAATATTAACTAACTAACTAACTAACCCCAACTAGCAAGCCAAAAGCAAGGCAACAGTGGCAAGGAACCAAAACTCCATCAGATTGGATGGAGAAAAAAAAAACCTTGGGAGAACCCAGGCTCAGTCGGGGGCCAGTTCTCCTCTGGCTTACATCATATTGTTTATATATAAATATTAAATGACATATCGCCGGCGTTGAGTCGTCTCTTTACACCTGCGTCAGCTCTACACCTGCGTGTCCCTCTGCGTGGTGCTGGCGAAGGAGAACAGGATGCAGACACATTCCTGAGAAATTAAAATAAAAATAAACTGTTAGCATTATCCAAAGTAAACTGATGGAAAAATAATGGGTATGGATTAAAAAAAAGATTTTTTTGTAGTTTCACTCAAGAATAGGAACTTTTACATTATGATGCTGTAAACACAAATAGGCTACATTTCATCTGTAAAATATTACATCTATAAACTTACCCAGTATGATTCTCGATCGCACTGAGATGTGAACGACACCTGCGTGTCCCTCTGCAAGCTGCTGGCGAAGGAGAACATGATGCACACATTCCTGAATGAAAAATAAAAAAAAAACTGTTAGCATACATTAACCAAAGTAAACTGATGGACAATTAATGGGTATGGATGCACAATGTATGTCTGTTGATGGTCCATGGGACGGAGAAATATCTATTGATGGGCCATATACATGAAATACTCAATGAACGGATAGTTCGTAAATGACACATCACTACATTTCAAACATTTACACCTGTATTCACAAGGCCATGATAGTGTCATAGGCTAACCGAACATTTATATATCTGTTGATGGGCCATATGGGACGGAGAAATATTGATGTGCCGACGCGTCGCGTCACCGCGAGTAGGCTATTGATGGCCCGATTGCACGCATTTAGTGTGGATGGACCATTTGCGAACGCATTTCAAACATCTACACATGTAGCTATTCACAAACATCTGTGCATAAGGCAGGCCTAAGTTATTTACGCATGATATAGTGTCTAGGGTAACCAAAGCTGAACATTTAATTATAAATAGGCCTAGATATATTGTATTTAGACCTAATTACCGGAGCCTGAAATATATTTCTCTCAAACACATTAACATAAGCAGTTATTAGCAAACTAGAGTTTAGTAGGCTAGAGATCACAAATTTTACCGGAGGCTGAAACATATTTCACGTAATCAGTACGCTATAGCTATATAACCTAAACATGTAGTTGTTAACAAAATACATAACGCATAGTATTTGATAATATAATAGCCTAATATACAAATTTGTTTAGAGAGTAACAGGCTATATCACATTCAAAACATATACAGGAGCGTAGGCTGTACTATGCCCGAATGATGTGAGGCAATCTTTTCAAAATATAGTCGGAAAATTCATATGAGCTCTATATGATCAGAAAATGAATTATAACAACTTACTCCGAAATGAAATCCTCGGCGGGGTCAACGCGTTCTTCAAAATGCAGCCGTTCGTCGTCCCCGAGTTGCAGGAATCTTCCTCAGAGGAAAAGGTGAATTCTTCCTCGCTGTCCAGAATCATCTGAAGGACCTCTTCGGCGGAGTAGCGTGCCATCCTCAAAACGCGATGAACTATCAGTGAATCTGATGAAGAAACTTGTGTTTCTATGCCACTGATCGGTGGGCGTATGCTTTGCATTACATTAGATCCCCCATTTTACCATGTGAAAAGCGCTGGGGGCGTGGCGGTCTCAGCTAATTAAAGATAATGAACTGAGAACGAAAAAACTGTGCCTCTCCTTGGTTTCAAACGGATTACATAAACTGGAAATATTTATTTTTTTAATAAATTACTTCATTTAAAAGAAGAGAACACAAGCTTTAAAAAGACATATGTCTCGTGTCTCTGTGACAAGTATTGAGTGACTAACAGTGTATTTTTCGGACGCGTTTTAGAATGGACTTCACTGAAAGAGAGAACGCAGAACGCGCATCATGTTTATTATTGTTTATTTGGCGAAAAACACAACACTTTGTTTTTATTGTGAGATTCCACAAAAAAAATACACACTTCACAGGATCGAATGATGTATAACACTTATATGTAAGATCAAAATCAACAGAGTAATTTGAGTCTTTTTTGCACTGATAAGGGAAAAAGTGTGCTTATATCGCCGGCGATACGGATTGTAACCCAGAGGGTTAATCAGTTTCACTGTGTGTCTGGCCTGCTAAAGTAAATACATTTCTTAAGCCTGGTATTTTTTAAATAAGTTTTTATTTTTATTTTTTTATAAGTAAAGGCATATAACCTGTTTAATTGTAGTGCATTGACAATAGTTTTATATAATTAGTGTATTAATTAAATTAACTTGGTCCATAAATCAAAAAAGTAAGTAAATAAATCAAAAAGGAAGTGTGTCATAACTTCAGCATACATTAACTGATCTGGATGAAACTTCAGCAGTGCGTTCGCTGTAAGAGGACGATCACATGGATGTGACTATTGTGAGTCAAAGTTATAGCGCCACCAACTGGCAGCAGGAAGTGTGTCACTTTCAAAATGCTTTGAAATCACCCTCTTATTTTTACCCCGATTTGCTTCAAACTTCATCTGTATAATGTAAATACACGGCAGATGAAGACCTATGAATGGATTCTTGATATCTTTGAAACTGTTGCCGTGGCGACGCATCAAACTTTACCATTCTTTTAGGATGCATTCTTTTAGGGATTCGAACATTTGTCCATAAATCAAACACACGTGCATGGATTAATATGAAACTCGGTACACTCATAGATCACATCAGGCCAAACAACTTTCGTGCTCTAAGTTTTACGACAGTTCAAACGGAAGTCGGGAATTATGTTTTTTTTTTTAAATAAATGTCCTAGAAAAACATCAAATTACAACCCATGCTGTTACCAATCACCACCAAACTCGGTGTGCATGAAGTCAAGACATTGAGGATGCTAAATTCCGGACGGATTTGTGATATCTCGAACGGTTTGGCCGTGGCGGATTTTTTTGACTAAAAAAGGACACATAAAGTGTGTTATAATTTGGTTAGTTTTACTGACAGTTACAAAACTTGCCTTGTATATTGTTCTATTCAAGCCAAACAACTTTCTAATTAACAATAATAAGCTCAAACCCACAGAAAGTCAGATATTGTAGTTTGAATATGATCATGCTCTTTCTGAGCCTAGGCCTGTCTTTGCCTGTCACACAGTCTCTGTGTGTGTGTGTGATTTTGAGTCTCTTGACACACAGTCTGTGTGTGTGTGTGTGTGTGTAGGGGGAGGGGGCTTAATCATTTCACTGTGTGTCTGGCCTGCTAAAGTAAATACATTTCTTAAGCCTGGTATTTTTTAAATAAGTTTTTATTTTTATTTTTTTATAAGTAAAGGCATATAACCTGTTTAATTGTAGTGCATTGACAATAGTTTTATATAATTAGTGTATTAATTAAATTAACTTGGTCCATAAATCAAAAAAGTAAGTAAATAAATCAAAAAGGAAGTGTGTTAAAACTTCTGCATACATTAACTGATCTTGATGAAACTTCAGCAGTGTGTTCGTTGTAAGAGGCCGATCACATGGATGTGACTATTGTGAGTCAAATATATAGCGCCACCAACTGGCAGTAGAAAGTGTTTCACTTTCAAAATGCTTTGAAATCACACTCTTACTTTTACCCGATTTGCTTCAAACTTCATCTGTATAATGTAAACACACGCCAGATGAAGAGCTGTGAAAGCATTATTCAATATCTAAGATAATGTTGCCATAGCAACGCATCAAACTTTAACATTCCTTTTTTTGATGATTTTGAGTCTCTTAGCGGCTTTTGGGGCCCTTAATGGGTTTGAAAACTCTTGAAACTTTGCACACAGGTCAGATCCCACAGCCATCAGAGCCGGGCTGAAGATGGTACCCGGGTGTGGCAAGGGGGCTAGACAGCGCCCCCTGGAACGGGGTCCAAAAACTTGGTCCATAAATCAAACACGCTTGCATGTAATAATATGAAACTCAGTACACATGTTGATCTCATCGTTTCATGTATTCATATATTCTCCTCAAGCCGGACAACTTTCTAATTTACACTCATGAGCTAGGACCCACAGAAAGTCAGATATTTTGGTTTGAAAATGTTGAGTGTCTCTCTGAGCCTACACTTCTGTATGGCAAGCCCTTTTAACATTTAAAAGCTAAGTTTGACTATTCGTAATTAACATTGTAGATATCAACAACGTCTTTCTAGTCGTAATTACATTTTGGATAGTTTGTATTATCATTTAAGATATCTGTAACGTGATATAGTGACTAGTAGTAACGACAGATAGAGATATGGCAAGCCGTTTTAACATTTAATCATTTTAACCTACTAGTCTCTATTTTCATGCTACTAGTACTTATTTTTTAGATACTAGTATCTATTCCATTAAGTACTAGTACTTATTCATTAGCTACTAGTGCTTATTCTTTAGATACTAGTGCCTTTTCTTTAGATACTAGTGTTTATTCTTTAGGTACTAGTACCTTTTAAAGATACTAGTACTTATTCATTAGACACTAGTCCTTATTTATTAGATACTAGTACTTATTCATTAGATGCTAGTCCTTATTCATTACATACCAATGCTTATTAATTAGTTACTAGTACTTATTCATTAGATACTAGTACCTATTAAATAGATACTAGTACTTATTCATTAGACACTAGTACTTATTTCAATGGTGACTAGTAACTAGGGGTGGTTAATCTGTCTGATTTCCCGATTCGATTCGATTACGATTATTGAAGTCCCGATTCGATTACAGTCGATTTTCGATTATTAACGATTCTCGATTAGCGATTATTGATTTTCCATTTTACAACAGTAAACAAAAATACACTAGACCAACATATGATTATATTAGCAGCAGCATCATTTTGGTATTAATTGCACTTTTTATTTGTTTGAAATTCAATGAAAATGTAATGATGGTTAGTGAAGACATGCAAACATGCTTGTTGTCTACTACTTAGGCAACCCATTATCTTTAAATAATTTTTTGAACAATTGTGTTGCATTATAATGCAAAGGCACCTGGTTCTATTAATTGACAGCATTAAAATGCATTTTGTGATTTCCTTCAATTGAAAATCTTTGAAGCAAGTTTGTGGGGCTTGAAGGGCACCCGATTCAGAGAATCACCCAGAAATTCAAAAGAACAGCATTTATCTGAAATAGAAAGCTTTTGTAACATTAAATAATACAGTTAAAAAGTTTGGAGTCTGTAAGAATTTTTCTTACATTTTTTGGGAGAAAGAAAAAAGAAATCTATACTTTTATTCATCAAGGATAAATTAAATTAAGTTGATCAAAAGTTACAGTGAAGATAATGTTACAAATCGATTATCTGAATCTTTTGTGTGTGTGACTATAAATACTTTCCTTTAAATGTACAAAGTAATGACCCATAAAGAATTAACGTACAATATATTTTATTAGCATTCCAAAGAACCAACAGGAAAATAAACGTGTGCCTGAACTAGGAGCATAACTTTAACTTACTTGTAGTAAATTAATATTATAACGACCGGTACAGCCGAGTGTTTTTCCTCCTCTGGCTAGAAACGCATCATATGGCTTGTCATATTTGTCGTGTTTCCGTCGTTAGTTTTATTCTACAAAGCTTACAACTAGCGTGGCTCTTGCCCAGTTCCTTTCCCCCTTCAACTTCAGAAGCCAAAATATTTCCACACGTCAGCTTTTAACCTAACAAGGAGGGTGTTTGGATCTTGCGCGCCATCGCGTCTCTGTTATGTGCACGCGTCAGACGGTCCGGTCACTGCACTTCCGTCTTTCGCGTTCCGTCAATATTACGTTTTTATAAATATATATATAATTTTTTTTTTTTTTTTTGGAAAATCGATTTTGGGATATTTGTGAATCGATTCAGGATCGTCCACGTCCGCATCGCGATGCATATGAGAATCGATTTTTTTCCCCACCCCTACTAGTAACTATTCTTTTGTTACTACTAGTCACATTTTTTCCATTGACTTCTATGGTGATCTGTCATTCAGATATCAACTATTCAGTTCTGACTAGTATGTTAGTATGTATTCCAATTGTGGAATACATACTAGTATGTATTCCAAAGCAAGGGTTACGTTTTTGCACGTCGTGCAGAATAACCCTAAAGGCACCAAGGTGGCGGTGCCACCGGCTTTATATATATACATACACACACATACACACACACACACACACACACACACAATATAGCTGCGAGCAGCGATGTGAGGGCCAAAGCCGGCGGTACCGCCATCCCGGTGCCTTTAGGCACCGGGGTTGCGGTGCCACCGGCTTGGGCCCGGCATTCGCTGCTCGCAGCTATATTTATATATATATATATATATATATATATATATACTTTAATTTGTATCTTTGTTTGACCATGTGTTTGTACTTGTTTTCGCTTATATCTCATGTATATAAAAAACAAAAATGGAAAATGGAAATGTTTTTAGACATGGAAAATTCGATTTCAATCGAATTTTAAAAAAATTCACACAAGTGACTGGCCTAAAACGTAACCGGTCTCTGATTTGTAGGTTGCATTAACTCCTGAGCAGTGCATGCACGGTTTGTAGACCCAGTCAGTGACGTCACAATATGCAATTTTTTTAAAATTCATAATCACTATGACCAAAATTGTACTTTTTTTTTTACATTGAATCTTGAAAAAAAAATATCGACCTACCTACCGACCCTTTTTTAAAAAATTTTTTGCTGTTACTGCAAACCAAAATATTTATAAGGATGGCCTCATTTAAGGTGAGAGCACACTTTTGATGGAGAAAATAAATATGATTTCACACAAAAAGTGACCAAAATGCACAGAATTTGCATGTCTAGTATGTTTTAACAAGAACTGGAGTAGGCAATGTCAATAAATAAAACGAGCAAGCTAGTCAGAATATAAGCTTTTCTTTTAGTTTATGTAACACAGACAGGTAGCCTACATGCCCAAATCAAACCTAGTGTAGGCCTACTTTTTTATGTTTGCTGTCTTGTAAACATATCCAAGTATGACTGAAAAGACAATATCGGGAGCTGTTTTCTTGGTTGTTTCTGTTGTTTACCATTTACTGGCAATTGTTGTATACTTTCCATCTTAACAAACTTCAGGAATCAAGTTTATTAATGACCAACTTCTAAAAAGAGAATGTTTCTTTTTAAAGAAATGCGCGCACACACGACTTGTTTAAATACATTTATGTTGTTAATAAATAACAATAAATTGTTGTTGTAAGAGCAATATTTCCAAGTTTAGTTTTTCCCTGTAAAAATTCTAATGTCATGATTTGCCAATGCAAGAGAGTACCGGCACCTTTTTCCCCACTTCAAGCACTATTTATGAGTATGATATAAAATTAATGTGACTGAAAACTTTATTAATAAGACAGTGGAATGCAATAGAGTCTAAACATAATGCTACGATATTAATATGCATAAATTGTGACACGTACAAATGTGTACGTTGGTGGATTTGTTCATACGTAAATAAATTACGTTTTTGTGCTGTCAATACGTAAATATTTTACGTTTTAGTACTTTAAATACGTCAGTATTATACGTTTCTGCACATATAAAGCGTAATTATATATACGTATGATAGAACTACACTTTACGTACAAATACATACGTATTCTCATGAGATCACGTTGGTCATTCCAACCCTGTCATATTAAATGCGTCTCAATTGCACACATTGTGTTTATCGTGCAGTTTAAATGTGAAAATAAGTTTTTCTGTGCATATGATACACATGGATAGGTTTAGTGGTGGTGTGTGGTATGTATTATATGTTTGTTTAGGATTAGTGTTGTGGGGTGCGTGTGTATTACACGCAATAAGTGCGTATCATGTAAAAACTAATTTGTGCGTCAAAATTGCACAATAAACACAATGCGTGCTATAGAGATGCATTTTCATGAGATCAGGCTGGTCATGCACAAGCATAACATGTTCACATGTACTTATGATCACATGTTCACATGTTCATGAGTATTACGTGTTTGTCTGGGGTTATTTTTTGACAAAGCGACATCAACTACTGGCCTGGCTTGCATAATACAGCCCTTTTAGTGTCACTGTTTATAGAGTTTGTTTGTAAACAATGTTGTTGTTGTATTTGACAATATTTTACATTTTACACGCAGTTTTGACTGATGTGTAGTGTATACTTTAGTTTAAAAATAACTTAAGTTCTCTTTTTAACTGTTAAATCTTATTTATGGGACAGAGAGGTTATGGTCGAGAGAGGTAATGTCCCCTCTTCTGTCGCTCACTCTCCTGTGGTCTCCCACAAGGGTCCATCATTTGTGACCAATATTATGTAACTGCTGCGTTCACGCCGAACGCAGATAGAGCATCTGTAGTGGGTGATTTCCATGTTAAGTCAACGTAAAGACGCGTTGACGCGGGTCTGGAGGTTCTGAACTGTTGATCGAGCATTCTCTCATTTGAATACAGTTATGAAAGACCTGTTTGTGAAAGTTAATCATTTATTTTTGTATTATTGTTTATGTTAAAGCACCTGCTTTCTGCTCCCTGTTAGCCTGGCTGCTGAAATCACATTAGCCTGCTGGCAAGTTACGGAACATTTCTTCATTGTTTATCCCTGAGATCCTTAGATTGTTTCACTGTTAAATGTGTGAGCTGTTAAAAAAGTAACAGGAGACAGGACAGGAAAAGAATGTCTGTTTTTATTTAGCCTAATCTTTTAGATTTGTGAAAAAGGAATCTTTTGTTTGTGAAAGAGCCATGCATTTAAAGTCAGATGGCACTTAAGCTACTTTATGATTTGCTGTATGTCTGAACAAAAGAAATAAAAGCTGAATTACATGTCCTGTTGAAGTTCATGCTTTTATTACTTCCCGTTCAGACTACGGCAACTCATTGTATTGCGGTATTTCCAGGTCACAAATCTCTCGCCGTCTAATTTACAACTAATTTAAAATGATATAACATGATTTGATACTGTATATTAGCAGCAATTACACATTTTTAACTTTTTTAACAAACTGGAGACCCTCTTTTCTGTAATGAAACAGAGATCTTATGAGTTCTGGGGCTCGTCTCTTCGTACGTTGCTTAAAACATCCGAGATCAAATGAGACATCTAAGACTGATATCATCGTGCTAATCATGATCCGGCTAATTGGGTTCTTCGAACACACCTGTTGTTTATGATTAGTATCGCTGGATTGAGTTATCTGAGATAACTGCGCGTTCTCGCGTTGGTTTAAAAGGGGACATGTATCGATAGCAGAAACAGTGATCAGCAGCGCTGCTATTGGCTGTTCAGCACGGCCAAAGAACACGCCCAGTTTTTCTCCCAAGCAGAGCAAGCGCTTTTAATGGAAGGTTATGCCGAATTTCAGTCTTTAATTAAAGCGCCAGGAACACCTCAAAGTGTGCAAAAGCCAGGAGAGAGTGCTGGCAAAAGTAGAAGACAAATTAAATGCGTTTGTGGTGGCCATGTTAGATATTTTAATAACTTTAATGTTTTAATAACATTATTATTATTATTTTATTTTTATTTTCATAATTTCATTGTAATGTCGAGTCACCACACTATAATAATGGACATGGTGAAAGTGAAGTACAAAAATATTCTACTATTAAAATTAATATTAATATCTAATAGCCTATTCTAAATATTCTACTGGTAATTGTACTAGGCCTTATAGGCCTACTAGTCTCTTTGAAAAAGGCACTGTTAAATAAATGATTGTCTGTTTATAAAAGCAAACAGAAAAAGGGCTAATGATGCTCCTGACCCTGGCAGAAGAGCTGACCCTTGGGATAATGTGAATTGGCCTGTTGTGAAGGGCATCCCTGGGTTCAGCTCTTCCAGACCCACATCAGGGACCAGTAGCAGCAACACCTTCATTACTGGGAAATGAGACTTAAATTATCTTTGTACACTGTGAAATAATTTGTTGCTGCATTAAATTAAGTAGGCCTATAATCCAAATTGGCTGGTTTAGTCATTTCAACTGTTAAATCTTGAGTAATAATAAATTGCTTTGTCTTGTGAAGTTGTGAAAGTAAAAACTGATAAACTTATGTTAATGTAAAAAGATTTTGCCATGAGTTATTAATCACATTGCACTGGAGAGTAAAGAAAACTTCTCAGATGACTGTCCTTTGGAGGAAGTACTTTAATTTAATTGATGGCTTTAATTGATTTATACTTGTGCCTATGCCTATTATTTCTGACAGGAGTCCACATGTACAGAAAGGCCTACAGAAGAGTTTGCACACAGCAGTGATACAGGGGTGGGCAGGGTAGAGACAACTTTTCCTTTTTATTTGTTGCATGAGGCATGTGTGACACAAACGACACAGGGTGAAATTCGTTCCCTATATGAGTCTTCAACAGAAAATAGAGTATTTTGAAAAAAACAAAAATCAGGGGAGAAATAGAACTTGACTAAGAAAAAAATTGCACTAAAAAAGAGTTGCTTCAAAACTTCAGAGTAAAATACACTATTTCACAAAGAGTACTATTGCTGACCTGGCATAATATCTCTTATTAAAAGATGACTGAATAACTGGCTTTTCTTTACAAAGAAATATTGAAATAAAACTCTAAGCAAATAGAGTTTAGCAAATTTGTCTTGTCTTTTATTTTAGGCTTAATTAAACTTTTTTTTTTCTGATGTTGGCAGTGTTGTGTAATATGGCACATGCAATGTCACAGGCCCTGTCAGGTGCAACCCTCAGGCTTTTTAGACCCTGAAATCTTCCCTTTAGTGGCCAAAGCTCATTTCATTGTGTGCCCTTGTCCTAGAGCTGCATTGTAACTGGTCTGAGGTTTGGGTCAGGGAATGAAACACCTGTCTCCATGCAGGATCCTGTTGTATAATGGAAAAAATGCATTTCTCAGCATAAGTGTTTTTGTAATACCGTGAGTTTGATATTTATAGTTTTCCTAACCACGTTCAAATAATGTGCATAAATGTGAATCTCTGAAAATTCTTGAGTCATGCAGATCTTGGCCATTTTGCTTTCACCCTGATTTGTGATATGGAACATGGTCACACACCATCTAAGAGATTTTACTCAGTCAACTGCCTTTAAAAAATATAGATATAATATTACTAATCTGGAATATTACAAATTGTAATAGTAATTTGGCTGCACATTTACATAAGCCCCCTTTCTGCTCACAAAATCCCTTCATTGAGGGCTTGCATTATCAATAAATTATAATATACCATAAGAAAACACGACTGATAGTTTCACGAGAAAAAAATGAATAAATCTCAGAAATTAGGCTACACTATCGCGCTGCGTGAAAGGACTTCCTGTATCAGCCGCGATCTAATCCTGTTTACATGAAATAAGCCTGCTCGCGAGCAGGTTCAAGCTGACGGACCTGTTGCTATGACAGCAAGTCCAGGATGAGCTTCGAAGAACCAAACGATCCAAGATCATGGCAAATCGCCAACAATCAAATCCAGCTAACTGAGTTAGCGATGATACGATAGAATGAGCTCCAGGTCTCTCAGACATTGGCCAATATGAGTAAAAAAAGATTAGTTTTTGTTTTTTTACATCATTACACTTTTCCCCTGACTGACAGGTGATACTTGTAACCCGTAATCATAATCCTTTAACTGACAAGATTAGAATGTTATATTCTAATTAAATTAAATTAGAATATGTAATTCTCAATACTTATCACTTTTTTCAAAACTCTTCACTGTGTTGTCTTAACCAACTTTCAGCTTCACTGCAGTCAATTTCACATTTAAAAACGCATTAAAACAACCAAAACACATTCATGTCTCAAATTAAGTCATTCTTCCAGAACACTATTAAAGGTTTCACCCAACAAACACAATTAAATATACAAAACAATAAAACAATATATTCACCATTTTCTGCTGTTCAGATTTCAATGCCGTTTATGTGTACAGTAATGTACAAAAGTATTTCCTTTTGTAAAGATGGTGATGAAAAAGAAAGACTAATGCTGCGTCCGAAATCTCCCATTACTCACTATATAGTGGACTATATAGTGAGCTCGCCATCTTGTAGTGCTGTCCAAATGTATAGTGATGATTATTATACCCTATATAGTCCACTCAATGTATCCCAGAATGCATTTTGAAAAGTAGTGTACAACCGATGGTCACTAACCTAAGCCCTACATACCATCATGCATTGCGCTGATCGTAAAAATAAGTTATAATCATATGTGGAGTAGCGCATTATAACAGAAACGGCCAGAAATCACTTTTAGTTTTTAAATTTTGGAGAAATAAGCTCTTAATCTCTATTTAAAAAAATCTATTTAGCCCAGAGCCAGCTCGGCACCAGCTGACAGATGATGTAATCAACGGCGTCGAGAGACGATCGAGTAGTGTCCGAAAGTGGCTTCTTTTATGCTGGTGAGCTCACTATATAGTGCTCTGCTCTCTACCCCCAACGTAGGGGGTAGGGAGTAGTGCTTTGAGTGGAGATTTCGGATGCAGCATAAGACTTGCTGTTTAGTTACATCTTAATTTTCTGATTGTTTTTTTTTTTGGATTTTAGATTCAGAATAATTTCGGCATATTCATTTTTGTGGTGATAGGTTTATATAACCATCTTGGAAATAATATATAAGCATGTGCAAGTTTGCCTGTACGTTAAATCAAGTTCTGTTGGTCTTTGTGTTGAAGTGAAAAATCAATTCATTTAAACTGAAAGATCTCAGTTCATCTGACAGTCACAGACATTTGCAACACTTCTACACTAAAACCATATTTAAATATATTCAGAATCTAAAAAATGAAATACTAGCAACTAGAGCCAGACCGATATATTGGCAGGCCGAGATTATCGGCCGATATAAGGCATTTTCCAAACTATCGGTATCGGCAGTTATAATGGCCGATAAATGAATATTTCAAAAATAAAATTTAAGCGAACGAAACACGCTTGAACCATGTCATGAGTGTTGGAGTTGTATAGTTTGTCCACCAGAGGGCACTCTACTCGTTGAGTTGGTCACGAGACATATGCTGCGTCCCATTCGCCTACTTATACTATGCCCTAAAGTATGTACTCTTTTTGTGAAGAAAAGTATATACTTTTGAGTGTGCAGCAAAAAGAGTAGGCAAGCTTTGGGACATACTATCACGTCATCTTTAACGGACGGCTCTGTCGCGTGCTGCGTGCATCCTGTCACCTGTAAACTGCCCTGTCAATCATCTCGTCACAGTTAAAATCCTCCATTCTATCTAATTTGATTTCCTACCGTTTCAGAGCACGTTCATCTGCCAGTCGTGGGTCTTTCATGCAGATGCTCTCCTCGTGTTTGCAATTTGAATATAATGATGCAGTTAAAAAGTAATGGCTAAACGTGTCTTTACAAACGTTCACAATGCTGCTGCATATGCAATATAATGTGGACAACATTGAATAAATTCATTTTCGTCCGGTTAGATACTGATAATTAATCACTCAAACCTGTTTATCTAAACCTCTCTACACAGCCGCGGGACCAGCGCAGGACTCGCGTGCTCTCTCGTGTCTGTAGTTTTTTAACACTTTTTACTCGTGTTTGTAGTTTTAACCGAATCCTCGTCCACCGTGCAATGGTTTGTGGGCAATATCAGCCGTTAGAGTGTGCACCGATCTACACTTCGGATTCTGACCGGAAATAGTAGACCATCCGGGTATCTTTGAAATACTCATTTCAACATACTACGGTTTGGGACGTACTAATTCTATTTTCGAATACTATTTAGGACGGATAGTATGCGAATTGGGACGCAGCATTGCTTGAATAACAATTAAAAGATCACCCCATCAGTTCTTTTAACTCAAATAAGCATGACAAGATTTGTGACTATCATGTCCAGTTTTGGTGCTGTTAAATAAGCAGAGAGTGAAGCGAAATTAGCTAGTAATAGTTACGTTACGTTGTTACAGTGTAGTTGACTGACTGTCCTTGTAACTTATGACAATGTGACATTAAATTTCTTTAATAGCGCGTGACAGTTATAGCAATGAGACGTGCCATCTCTCCTTGGCCTGTTATATTGAAAATGTATATTTTACAATTATGACGTTATCCATTTCTAAATTATGGCTCATCATAGACTAGCTAACCATAAAGCTAGCTAATGCCACTATCATCAGTCTGTTCTGTTGTGACAATAAAAGAAACAAGTTTCTTTTTAAAATGCATTATCATATTTTAGTTAAAACTCATAAATAACTACAAATAACTAACGTTAGGGAAATCTGTTAATGTTTTGTTGCGCGTTTCTGAAATAAAAAATAAATATCGGCCGATATATTCGGATTTTAAAACCAAAAAATATTTGTATCGGTATTCGGCCTTCAAAATCCTTTATCGGTTCGGGCTCTACTATCAACACAATTAGCATGTAGCTGAACACACAATTCCAACCAAAAATGCTGACCTGTGATATTTATTAGTAGATATCTTTATTAGATGCATTTTTGTTTGGAATTCTATGAAACATTATGGCATTATCTGTTCTCCCATTTATTGTCGCAGCTCTTTATACAGCGAACACCCATGATTGTAAACTATGCTTTCACTATCTAGTAATTGCTGACTATTATTCCAACTCTGAACAAACTCTCTGCTTCTCTCCACGCGTTTCGGGTGCTGCGGTAATCACTCCGCCCAAGTAGCAGTGCTTCGCCTTCTGAAATATAGTTCCCAATATTTATACGGTTAAAAGATGGCTGTCTCATATGACCTTGTTTTTTGTACACTCTGTGACTATACAAATCACAACATGTAAATAGGAAAATGTTTGCGATATTCTGTCACTTATTGGGATTAGTATGCCAGCTGCAACCATTTACATCCAGTCTTTGTGCTAAGCTAGGCTAGCGGTGGGTGTGTCAGACAGAGTTACAGCACGCACGAGATGAAAAGGGTATGAGTGGACTTATCAAACTCTGGGAGATACGGTGAATATGCTAAAGTCACAACAAGTTGGCGTGTTCCTTTAATTTACGACTGAAGAAAACTTTACAAAACGAGGCTATTTCATCACAAGTTTTTTTAAAGTTACAGAGCAAATTGTTATTAGTTCATTCAATAATTCTGCATGACTTGTTGCTATGACGGAACAATAGGCTAATACAAATTGATACAACAAGCCTATTTTATTACACGATTTGTAAAGTTACAGAGCAAACTGTTATTAGTTCATTCACTAGTTCCGTATGACTAGTTGCTATAATGGAACAATAATGCAAATTGATACAATACAGTCAAAAAAATTTTACTACTTTGAAGTTGTGCAAATAACTGATTACCCCATTCTAAAGAGCAACAAATAACACTATGGCAATATTGAAATAAAATAAAACATTGAACATTAAAAAAATAATAATATTATTTGCATGAACATTTAAAACAGAAAGGAAAATAAACCTGCCACTTGACAAAGGTGAGGTCTATGGCCTCTTGCATGCCTTGACCTTGGAGATATAGAATCCTATTTGGAGCCCTGAAATTAAAGAAGAAAACACATTAAATCGATAATAATTTAGGCTACTAGTAAATGGTGAAATTAACATTTAGAAAGATTAATAAATGCTGTAGAAGTGCTTTTTGAAGTGACTGCTGTCTGGTGCAGAGAATGGCACGACACAAACTGCATTCACTAGTGTTTTCCAGAAACGTTGCTTTGCTTGTGCATAAAGTTATACATTAAAGATTTGTTAACAGTGAATGTGAAACTTACCAAGCATGATGATCCTTGGAGTGATAGGGAGGAGACAGCTGGGCCTCTACGTCTGAGGGAGTGGTAACGTTCAGTCTCCTATGCCAGCAAAGATAAAGAGTCACTTTATTGTCAAGAAAGCAATGAAAGCAAGCAAGAAAGCCTTTTTTTTTTTTGTTTGCTCGAAGGTTTGTGCATGTTTAACGTTACTCATAAAAAACTAAGTAACTTAACGTTACCACAATAACTTTGTCAATTACAACTCTAAGTTACATAAATTTTCTCTTAATTAAAATATTGTTTACAAAGTGGACAACAGTGACTTTAACTGTTAAGTTACCCAGCATTTACCCAATAATTGAGATAGACGTTAGCACCATGTGAGTTAACTTAACGTTATTATTGTGAGGTGAGGTCTATTAAGGAAAAATTGCTCAACCACCAATAACATAAACCTGACACAAACAAACCTGTATTTAACTTACTTGAACAATTGGAGGCTCGTCAACCTGCATTATGTTGGGGGGTGTAAAATGGTAGCACTAGCACTACGTAAAGTTAACTTTAGCACTTAACTTACTGATTTTCTGGACGTCCCGAATCCCGATTAGCAGTTGGTGAAGGATCCGCGATCCCAAGATGGAAACTCCGGGTCTCGGCAGAGGCAACGGGTGGGGAAAATATTCTCCTGGCTAGCTAGCTACCGATAACTAGGTAAACTGTTGGCTAACTAATACTAATAACGTTTAAAGGCTGTGAAAACGTCTCCGTCGGAGCTCTCACGGAAACGTTTTCGCTGAATTCCTCTCAGGCAAAAAGTGAAAGATATCAACACAAAGACGAAAACAAAATAAATAACGTTACAACCACAAGACAAAGCCGTGTATTAAAGAAACGCACATTTTAATATTCCTAGACTTATTAACGGAGCTTAACTGACGACGAAACAGAAATTCAAATGCCGCTTTCGCGCTTTTTCCAACAGACTCTAGCTTTCTAGACTGCCTAAACCCCACCCACTCTGACGGCGTTTTGATTTCGCCCTGCAGCTCAGAAACAGCTCTGGAAACTTGCACATTTATCTCTCCTGCTTCCGAAGAAAAATATATATAACACTGATTTTTGTAAAATAAAAATCCCATGTTACGTATTTATGAGTTAACCAGGCAGCCCCAATTTTGGAAAGTAATGCACATGACATAACCTACACACAATAAAAAGGTTTCTGCATTCTGAATAGATACATTAATCAAAACATACTTAGAAAGCTTGAGAGTTTTGGCTCAAATTCAAAACTCATAATTAATCAGATGTTATTAATATTGAGGTGTATAACGTTAAGCTAAAAGATAAAAACAACCAACATTAAGAATATATTTATTAAATGTATACAAATATTAATATGTTAATATTAATAGAACTAAGTGTGAATACTATTGCAACTTATAACCAATGATCATGCTTCATTTCAAATCAGAGGATGATATCTCAAAAAATTATGCATTTATGAAGCATATTGTTAGGGAGACTTTGGAGATTATCAAAAATGTTTATGCCCTGTTAACACCATAGACTGTAAAAGGTTAACACCCATATATTATGGAATAGAAAGCTCATGCAGCAGGTGCATCAGAGTACAAGTTACAACACATTTTAATTTATCAATATTAAAATGTTACATAAAGCTCACCATCAAGTATTTATATCACATTCCGGTAATGAATTCTGAACAACAATAATCTGGGGCCGTCCATGTGAAAGAGTTACAAAGAAAGATATGATAAAAAAAGGAAAATTACAGTAGTTTACTTTACTATTTACAGTACTTTAGTGGCTGTATTGTGATTTTTTTTACAGTAATGCTTTGACTACTGTGATTTCCACTGTAATGCTTGGACTACTGTGATTTTTAAGGTCTTACTGTAAATTTTACAATATTCTACTGTAAAAATCTTTTACAGTAATGTTACTGTGACATCTACAGTAAATAACTGTAGATTTCACAGGCATTTTTTACAGTGTAGCCTATTGCGCATATGCACGCGTTCACTTTTCCTAATCAACATAGATTCAATTAAAGAATAGTATATTTAAACATAAATATTAAACTGAATACATTTCTTTAATGGATATAACACGTATCGCCTTACCTACAGAGAAATATAATGTTGGAGTGGAACATTAGGGGTGCGTTTTTTGAATAGCCAAAATAATCAAATAATTCCCATCGATCGTCGAATATTATTTTTGCTTTAAATCCCTATAAATGCGAAATGTCTTTATCAGACAACAGACAAGCAGCATACGAAAATAGCCTAGCCTATAGGCCTAAAAAAACAAACAAAAAAAACATTCAAGTAAATAATAAATAAAGGAATACAAGAGGCTCAGAAGGTTCTGCCGCATTATATTTGGCTATATTATATTAACTATTATGCAAGCAGTTCGGCAGTTGTTGTTGTCTGACAAGTCGACACGTGGGGTGATGACATCATCGTTTCACAAAATATACGGATTGGCCGTCACACACGAAAACGCAAGGGTGTCGTTTTCAGATTTATCCACCTTGGGACCCGGTTTACAAAAATAGCGGTTTCACTCTCCCAAACGCCGGATCCGTGTGGACGAAAACGCCAATCCGATAACAAATTAATGTGGATCCAGCGAAACGCGTCTTCGTGTGGATGGGGCCTTAGGTGAGAAAACGACCCAACAATACAGTTACCAATGTCTGTGGAAGAGTCTGTGGAACTTCTCAAATAAACTAGCATAAACTACAGAAAACCCTGGATTTACCAAAATAAATTCATTTTGTAAAGTTTTCTTTTGAAAAATAATTAAAAAAACAAAAAAAAACAAAAAAGAACCACAAGAATGACACTATCTAATTAAATGCAGTTTAGACATGATCCATGTTTACAATACTGTACAAAATGATTCCTATATTATTCATTATTCCAGGGTCGATCCGGGACTGATCCAGCAACAGTGTTAGCTCCTCATCCCTTGATGTGGTGCACTATATATTTGCAGCACATTTTTCAAATGCTAACAGATGCTAACAAAGAAGCCTGATAAAAGCCCATTCAAACCAGAATAATGGCAAACGTCTGTGCATTTCTGCAGGACTTATATTTAAAAACAAAATCTTAGCACAATATTTACAATGAAATTACATTAATGATTATTTGAAACACAAATACATTTGACACATTTCTCAATGCTAAAGTCACTTTTCAAAGCTCTCTTCACACAGTGATCAACATCAGTCTCTGTGAGCTGAACTGTGGATCGCTGCTTTGAAAGATGACATTGAATGCATTTTGTGCCATTTACATGAATTATTTTCTCATTTAAACACAAACACACAGAACTTTGTAATAAACAGGCTAATCTCCACGTTTACATATTTTAAAACTGTTAAACTGATTTTCAAAACCTAACACACCAAATTAATAAGACAGATTTGCAACAGTTCTACAGTAATATCACATTGAAATATATATTCTGATTCTAAAACAAATCTAATATTATCAAAACAATTAGATGTAACTAAACACCTACACAAGTGTTAGTCTTTCAGTTTCATCACCACCTCTACAAAAGAGTAACAGGAATAATAAAATGTAATGTAAGTAATGTGAAAGGGTCATGTAACAAACGGCAGTGAATTATAAACAGTAGATAGTGTCATTATTGTTGTGTAAAACTATTTACCAAATAAAACTTTGTGCAATGCTCCTGTTGTTTGTGTTTTTTTTTGTTTTATGAATGATAAAGTGTGTTTGTTGGGTGAAACCTTTACTAGTGTTCTGTAGGGATGCACCGATACCGGTATCGGGTATCGGCCTCGATACCACATTTTTCAAGTACTTCGTACTGGATAAAAGTCCCCTCGATACCGGGGACCGATACCACGGTCTGAGAAAATGGGTTAATCACAGGCGCCGAGTGCCCGCCCCCAGGCCCCGGCTGCAGCTCAGAGCGGGGAGACGGCGAGGCGAGACGAGACCTGTCAGCCGCGTGGACCAAGTCGGTACTAAAAAAATTTAAACGCCACGGTACCAAGTCTCGGTGGTACCGAATACCTGATCAAACCCAGTTTCCGTTTGCACATGCATGCACGAAGGACGTGAAGTTGCGTCATCATCATGAAAGCGCTGAGACACTGGCGACCGGCGGCGCTGCTGATGTGTGTCTGTGTATATTAAACTGCCAAACGACTGTTTAAATATAAAACCTGCATGTTCTGCTTGTCTCTGTGTGAATGAACAGTGCAGACGCGCGGTTTCATTTAACGTTAGCTACCTCACACACACACTGAAGCTCGAGTGACGCTCGCGCTGTTCTCCGTCTCTGCTGCCTCACGATATGATGACATGATTCATGATTTCATCTCCGAGAGTCACTTCATGAGTAACGGTAGGTATTTTACCGTTTCATTTGAGAAAAACGATCGTCATATCATTTCTTTTACTAGGTGTTTCTCAATGTCAAGGATACTTCCCTTTGACATTGAGAAACGCCCAATGTCTATGTATCAGACACGCACAGAAACTCAAAGGTCTTCACGGAACCCGTCAAAATAAACGTTTGGTAAGAAATTGACAGAAATAATTATATTAGGCTACTGTACAATAGATTTAACTACGTCTCCATTAATCAAAATTGCTACTACTAATAATGTGTGCATAAGGTTGCTTTTTCTCTTGATTTTTTATAAGCAATATTTCTCAATATCATCAATATTTTCGTATAAACAGCATGTAGCCTTCAATGCTTTCATAAATGTACCATCATAAATAATAGTCATTGAATTGAATTTTTTTTATTTAACTATTTGGAAAAAAAAGAATATATATATATATATATATATATATATATATATATATATATATATATATATATATATATATATATATATATAAATGAAATAAAATATAATTAAATAAATTGGAAAAATAGTTAAAACTGATTTTAAATCATGTTTTTTTTATTAAGTACTCGGTATCGGTATCGGCGAGTACTGAAATGCAAGTACTCGTACTCGTACTCGTTTTCCAAAAAGTGGTATCGGTGCATCCCTAGTGTTCTGGAAGAATGAGTTGATCGAACACATACATGAAGTTCCAGTGCATTTTGAATATGTAATGAACTGCTGTCAAGCTGTAAGTTGGTTATGAGAAGAACTGAGTGAAAATGAAAATGTACCTAAATATTGAGAAATGTGTCCTAGCGACTGTAAAAACCTGCAATTAAATTTCTTTTATTTTGGTAAATCCCAGCATTTTCTTTAGTTTATTTGATTATTAGACTCTTGGACACTGGTAACTGTATGTTAGAGTTGTGTGTCTTAAGGCCGGTTCCTCCATGACACACACACACTGCCTTTGAAGCCTTCCTGTATTGACATGCAAATTGCGTGATGGGGGAAGTGCAGTCAAACACATACTCAGGCCCCGTCCACACAAAGACGCATTTCGCTGGATTCGTATAAGTTTGTTATCGGATTGGCGTTTCGTCCACACGCATCCGGCGTTTTGGGAGAGTGAAACTGCTATTTTTTTGAACCGGGTCCCAAGGTGGATAAATCTGAAAACGACATCCTTGCGTTTTCGTGTGTACGGCCAATCCGTTTTGTTTTGTGAAACGATGATGTCATCACCCCACGTGTCGACTCTGTCAGACAACAACAACTGCTGAACAATATTTACAATGAAATTACATTAATGATTATTTGAAACACAAATACATTTGACACATTTCTCAATGCTAAAGTCACTTTTCAAAGCTCTCTTCACACAGTGATCAACATCAGTCTCTGTGAGCTGAACTGTGGATCGCTGCTTTGAAAGATGACATTGAATGCATTTTGTGCCATTTACATGAATTATTTTCTCATTTAAACACAAACACACACAGAACTTTGTAATAAACAGGCTAATCTCCACGTTTACATACTTTTTAAAACTGTTAAACTGATTTTCAAAACCTAACACACCAAATTAATAAGACAGATTAATTACCAAGTCCCGGTGGTACCGAATACCTGATCAAACCCAGTGCTTGCATAATAGTTAATATAATATAGCCTAATATAATTCGGCAGAACCTTCTGAGCCTCTTGTATTCCTCGATTTATTATTTACTTGAATGTGTTTTTTTTTTTAGGCCTATAGGCTAGGCTACTTTCGTATGCTGCTTGTCTGTTGTCTGAAAAAGACATTTCGTATTATAGGGATGGGGATTTAAAAGAGCTGTATGTAAGATTGTGGCCAAAACTGTTACTGCAATAACATTAAAAATACCATAGAGCAGTGTATCCCCTTCCCCCAGACTTCGAGGTTGCCAGATAGGCGGCAGGATCCAACATTTTTTTTATCTGACACATTTGTAGCGGCTGACTGGTAGATCGGTGGAGGGTGGAGCATCATACCAAAACACAACATGACAACATTAACATCAGTTGAGGGCTGCAACTTTACTTTTTAAATGGCAATATCCTGGCTGGACTACTGTTGTCAGTGATATAAGTATTTGAAATGAACATGATTTCTTAATGTCTAGTGATATATCAGGGCCATTTTATGATTATTTTAAATAAATTTCTTACATACAGCTCCTTTAAAGCAAAAATAATATTTGACGATCGATGGGAATTATTTGATTATTTTGGCGCACCCTATGTTCCACTCCGACATTATATTTCTCTGTAGGTTAGGCGTACGTGTTATATCCATTAAAGAAATGTATTCAGTTTAATATTTGTTTAAATATGTTATTCTTTTATTGAATCTATGTTGATTAGGAAAAGTGAACCGCAGGCATATGCGCAATAGGCTAGGCTATATCGGGAGACCTAATTTTGACCACATTAAGTTTTATTTTTTATAAAGCCCTTCTTTGAAGTGAATTTCGTTTTTTTTATAAATTTTATCTTTATTTTAATAAATGTTTCATCAATCACTTACCTGGATTTAATAAATAAGAAGCAAATATATAGCAGAGCCATAATCAGGACGTGGACGTCCTCGACGCGAAATACCTTGCATTGCTCGTGAACTGGAGCTCGTCTCATAAATGAACCGAAAACTCTGAAATACATAGAAATCTTGAAATGGCTACGTTTAAACAACATCGACAAACAACAATTAAAAACAAACAGAAACAGATACTTTCTCTTATAGCCTAATCCGTATGAAGTGCATTAGCCTACGTTACTCCATAGGCGTGTTCACAATACTGCGAATTGGCGAGTAAGCAGCATCATCAACTTCCTCTTTTCAGTCAAGAATGACACAGAAAACATTAGTTTATTAATAAACAATTGAAATGTCTTATATTTGACACATTCGTTACTTTTGCCGGTTCTTTGTGGCAAGCTTTCTGAGTCTGCTAACTTATCGAATATCGTGACTCTCTATTTTGTACCAGGCAATTTATGGTTGTTCAATAAAGTTCTTGGTAGTGCTGGGCGGTTTGACCAAAAATTGATATCACGTTTTTTTCAAAATCATAACGGTTTTTCGGTTCGGTTCGGTTTTTTTATTTATTTTTTTTTTTATGCATAGTCAGGTGTTCAATGCATTTTCTACTGGTTAAGAGAGGAATTACTGCAGTAAATTGACTTAGGATGGTCTATTTTACTGTCATTAGGGAATATTGTAGAATAATTCCACACTAGTAATACAGGTTTGCATGGCCCCAGAAAATGATGCTGTTTACAAATAAGAGCCATTCATGATTCTAATGAAGTGAGGAATCAAAATGCAAAGACAACTGCAGTCAAAATACAGAACTTTTATTTTAAACAACACAATTAGAACAACTTGGAATACTTTTGCTAGTTCAAGTACAAATCCACTAACATTACGTGCATTCAAGTAAATATAAAAGGAAATCTTGTCTTGCATTGCTTTTGAGGTCTATTAAAGAAATTAAAACAAAATTATGCAACTTGCATTAGTTATTCCTTCAAAAGTATTGCTTCGAAACCAGAACAAACATAAAATAAATATAAAGTGCTAACTTACTTGGCACACAGGATTATCCTGTATAATGGAAACAATATTTGGCTCTAACTTTTTTTAGCTTTCCCTGTGTTACATGCTGATGTGGAGGGCGCTAAATCCGCGGCTGAATCCGCGGCTGATTTAATACATTCTTGATATTCCAAGACATGTTTGCGGCTAAGGCGCTGGAGCAATTTGCTTGTGTTGCCGGGTCATTCTCCCCAGCGGAGAATTTTAGCCGGACAGCACTTACATAATGGTTGTTTGTTCGACGTTGGATTTTTGGAAAACAAAAAACCTCCAAACAACAGTCCCGGCTCCTCTTTTTGGCACAAGTTCTTCTTCGGTGTCATCACTGTCATGTTGTACTAATTCTTCAGCATCCATCGCCCATGTAACGTAACAGAGCGCTGCTGTTTGTTTACACTCGTCAGTGCTCAGTAGTGCAACGGGTAAAGGGTCCGTCTGAAACAGTGTCGCGCACTGCCACTCTATGGTCGCGCAGCGTCAACGGTCGTTCCGAACGTTGTGTAATTAAATACACCGGTATGGCGGTTTATTCAAAATCAAAATCGTGACGAAAATATAAACCGGTTTTCGGTTCTGAACCGGTTTACCGCCCAGCACTAGTTCTTGGTAAAAAAGAAAATAAGCAACTGTGCTTAATATTATTATATAGCCTTTTATTTTACTGCCTACAGCACGCAAGGTTTTATGCGCATGCTCTAAGTCTTTTCGCATTTTTAGTGTATCTCTATGGCAGAATTACAGCGCCACATACTGGTCTGGGATGTCTACTACATCGGTTTCAGTGGTTTCGTGTGGACGCAGATATTTTTCGAGACGCCGCCGTGTTTACGGACTTTTTTTTTAAAACGAGGAAAAAATATCGGATAGGGGAAGCTCTGGCTTCGTGTGGACGAGGCCTCAATCCACACACTATGAAATGACCTATGTAATGTTAAGGATAGTAATGAGTTTTGGTCAAATTGTTCAATAATTTATACCTTCGTCTTAAATGATGTCATAAATTATATCTTAAAAGAGTTTATTTGAAGAGTTTATCATAATGCATGTGTTTGTGTAAATGTGTTATCACTACTACTGAGTGATAAATAAGGCCTTATATACAGCTGTTTTAAGGCCTTATTTACAGTTTTACATTAAAACACTTCATCCTTGTCTAAAATCAACTCATTCTTCCAGAACACTAGTAAAGGTTTCACCCAACAAACACACTTTGTCACTCATCAAAAAAAAAAAAAAAAAAACACACATAACAGGAGCATTATAAAATATTTCTGCTGTTTACAGAAGTTTATGTGACATGGTCACTATTTACATTACAGCACATATTTACCCCCAAGTTTGCCCTTAGATGGAGATGAAACTGAAAGATGAATATCTGTGTGTGTGTTCAGCTACATCTAATTGTGTTGATAGTATTTCATTTTTTTAGATTCTGAATATATTTTAATATGGTTTTAGTGTAGAAGTGTTGCAAATGTCTGTGACTGTCAGCTGAACTGAGATCTTTCAGTTTAAATGAATTGATTTTTCACTTCAACACAAAGACCAACAGAACTTGATTTAACATACAGGCCAACTTGCACATGCTTATATATTATTTCCAAGATGGTTATATAAACCTATCACCACAAAAATGAATAAGCCAAAATTATTATGAATCTCAAAAAAACAAAAAAAAAACAATCAGAAAATTAAGATGTAACTAAACAGCAAGTCTTAGTCTTTCTTTTTCATCACCATCTTTACAAAAGGAAATACTTTTGTACATTACTGTACACATAAACGGCATTGAAATCTGAACAGCAGAAAATGGTGAATATATTGTTTTGTATATTTAATTGTGTTTGTTGGGTGAAACCTTTAATAGTGTTCTGGAAGAATGACTTAATTTGAGACATGAATGTGTTTTGGTTGTTTTAATGCATTTTTTAAATGTGAAATTGACTGCAGTGAAGCTGAAAGTTGGTTAAGACAACGCAGTGAAGAGTTTTGAAAAAAGTGATAAGTATTGAGAATTACATATTCTAATTTAATTTAATTAGAATATAACATTCTAATCTTGTCAGTTAAAGGATTATGTTCGGGTTACAAGCATCACCTGTCAGTCAGGGGAAAAGTGTAATGATGTAAAAAAACAAAAACTAATCTTTTTTTACTCATATTGGCCAATGTCTGAGAGACCAGAACTCATAAGATCTCTGTTTCATTACAGAAAAGAGGGTCTCCAGTTTGTTCCTTTCAAGTTAAAAATGTGTAATTGCTGCTAATATACAGTATCAAATCATGTTATATCATTTTAAAAAAGTTGTAAATTAGACGGCGAGAGATTTGTGACCTGGAAATACCGCAATACAATGAGTTGCCGTAGTCTGAACGGAAAGTAATAAAAGCATGAACTTCAACGGTATGCAATTCAATGTAATTCAGCTTTTATTTCTTTTGTTCAGACATACAGCAAATCATAAAGTAGCTTAAGTGCCATCTGAAAATACAAAAATAAATGATTAACTTTCACAAACAGGTCTTTCATAACTGTATTCAAATGAGAGAATGCTCTAGCAACAGTTCAGAAAGAAGAAATCAATCTAGTTGAAACTGGACGCTCGCAATCGGCATCTATCGCGCCGCAGAACCTCCAGACCCGCGTCAACGCGTCTTTACATTGACTTAACATGGAAATCACCCACTACAGATGCTCTATCTGCGTTCGGCGTGAACGCAGCAGTTACATAATATTGGTCACAAATGATGGACCCTTGTGGGAGACCACAGGAGAGTGAGCGACAGAAGAGGGGACATTACCTCTCTCGAACCATAACCTCTCTGTTCCATAAAAAAGAGTTAACAGTTAAAAAGAGAACTTAAGTTATTTCCAAACTAAAGTAATACACTACACATATCAGTCAAAACTGCAAAATGTAAAATATTGTCAAATACAACAACAACATTGTTTACAAACAAACTCTATAAACACTAAAAGGGCTGTATTATGCAAGCCAGGCCAGTAGTTGATGTCGCTTTGTCAAAAAATAACCCCGGACAAACACGTAATACTCATGAACATGTGAACATGTGATCATAAGTACATGTGAACATGTTATGCTTGTGCATGACCAGCCTGATCTCATGAAAATGCATCTCTATAGCACGCATTGTGTTTATTGTGCAATTTTGACGCACAAATTAGTTTTTACATGATACGCACTTTATTGCGTGTAATACTAGGGATGTCCCGATCTAACACTCAGGATCGGTATTCGGCTCCGATCCTGCCATTTTTGCAGGATCAGGTATCGATCAGACGAGGCCGATCCACATCCGATATTGTGCGTATACTATTATGATATTGTTAAGCTCCACAGAAGGCACAAAAACATTCTAAAGTACCATAACGTTTTCGTGCACTTTATTATAAGTGTTCAGAAGCCATTATGTGAGAGAGAAATTAATATTTAAGTCATTAAATTCAAGATCACGTAAACTTTTCCCTCTCGCGGCTGTCAGTCATTCTCCATTCAGCACTCAAACAGCGCGTCGCGTTCGGTTACAGTCAATGATGAAACTATCTTCAAGATGATTTAATGTTAATACTATTGTACTTTATCTGTAGATTAAGGTCTATGTTTTCTCATAAAACAACATTATCTTGCTGGACTTTATTGCTGTAACTTAATCGTGTTACTTTCTACCAGGTGTCGGAACGCTGTCGGTTAGATCACAACACTAGAGTCAGAGCGCTATTGTTCTTCACGCGCACAGTAACTGAAATTTAAAACTGTTAAAAGAAAAGGCTCAATAAACTATTGTATAGATAGATACTGTTTAATACACTGTCCATCAATATGTATTTCCTTTGTGCCTTGAACTTCTCAAAGCGGACTCTGACACGCAGCGTACATACCATAGGGTGCATACTCGGCTGCGTGCTGCTACTCCACGTGGTTTCAAGCGCATCATTCTGCGCTCGAGATGCGCATAAGCGCTTTGTGCCGCACTGTGTTGGAGTCATTCATATCATAATGCAGTGACGCAATTAAAGCTTTTTAACATTAATAATTTTTAATGTTTCTGCCTCATTAAATAGCTGTGCTATACACTTAGAACATGGCTCAATTTTTTAGTAGCCTTGGCTATATCTAAAATAATTATCTTTTTCATTTTTGTTATATTGTTTTTCATGAATGTATTTTACAACAATATGTATTATTCATAATGTATAAAGAGCAATATGTATTATTCACTAATCTAGTTTATAATAGCATTTTTTGTCATAGATTATGATCATATATTTTTGGGATTTGTTGTTTATCTTTATAATGAAGCTGTCTGTATTAAGTAGATTGTGTTTAACACACACAAGAGTGATAATCAGTTTAACACACAATTTATAGAAATTCTACTTGCTTTAAAAAAGCTGTACTGGTATTTACAATGTAGAATACTGCTGTTTAAATTGTTTTAACTTTAAACCTGTTGGTAGTAGGGATGGGCATGATTAATTGACGATCGATTATTGATTATTAAGAATTTCTGTCGATCACATTAATTTGTTATCGATTATCATTAAACTAATGCTGCTGCGTTGCGTAGTGTGAGTGGAAAGTGGACGTGTTCCCCGGGCTGGTCATGTTAGCGCGGAGATACCTGTGCATCCAGGTGGCAACGTCAGTCCCCTCATCAGAGCGGTGTTTTCAGTGGCTGAACTGAAGCATTTGTTTACACTCGACGTGTCCGCATGAGGGAGGTGCGCGCGCAGTCTGCAGAGACTCGCGCTGAAGTGCCAGGCGAAAGTGTAAACAAGGCTTGACGGTCACCATGCAGGTTGCGGTCGCGTCTGACCCCAGATCATGTCATCAACATGCTTCTCTTTCTCAACAAAAATCAGTAGACTGGAGCAGAAGTTGTATGTGACTTATTTTTTCTGAAGCTTTAAGTAGCCTAACATTAGCCGGTAGGCTAATCTCTCTCACCCTTTTCTCGACTCCGTGCCTTGATTGAGTTACATTTTGACAAAACCTGCTGTCAGATCTAAATGTTATTATGTTTTTGGTTAAGTTATTATTATTATTTTGGAACAAACGAAGGTCTCGCAAATGCCAACTCGCAGCTGCAGGTTCAGTTGCGTTGGTTAGTAAATTAGAGCACCACCGTGCATATCTTCAAATTTAGCCTAACCGAACGCCCAGTTTAACTGCCACAAGTTGATCATCTTGTAATAAAGATCTAATCGAGGAAAACACGCTGTATTTTTGTATTTTCATTACATTTTTAATTTATAAAAAGTTAAATAAATAATACATTTGAATTTAAAAATATTAATGATTAATCGATAGTCGATCGTTAATTCTTCCGACGATCGACTAAAAAAATGTAATCGAATGCCCATCCCTAGTTGGTAGCTAGCTAGCTTTAAGTACTGAATTACCTGCATTTTCTTTTGTCTATATATATATATATATATATATATATATATATATAGATATATAGATATAGATAGATAGATAGATAGATAGATAGATAGATAGATAGATAGATAGATAGATATAGATATATAGATATTGTAGTGTTTGAATAACAGTAAAAATAAAATAAAAATATTGGATTAATATCGGTATCGGCAAAAGCCAAAGCTGCGGCATCGGTATCGGTATCGGAAGTGAAAAGTGGTGTTGGGACATCCCTATGTAATACACACGCACCCCACAACATTAATCCTAAACAAACATATAATACATACCACACACCACCACTAAACCTATCCATGTGTATCATATGCACAGAAAAACTTATTTTCACATTTAAACTGCACGATAAACACAATGTGTGCAATTGAGACGCATTTAATATGACAGGGTTGGAATGACCAACGTGATCTCATGAGAATACGTATGTATTTGTACGTAAAGTGTAGTTCTATCATACGTATATATAATTATGCTTTTTATGCGCAGAAACGTATAATACTGATGTATTTAAAGTACTAAAACGTAAAATATTTACGTATTGACAGCTCAAAAACGTAATTTATTTACGTATGAACAAATCCACCGACGTACACATTTGTACGTGTCACAATTTATGCATATTAATATCGTAGCATTATGTTTAGACTCTATTGCATTCCACTGTCTTATTAATAAAGTTTTCAGTCACATTTATTTTATATCATACTCATAAATATTAACATTTTGCTCGTTTCACCTGCATGGTGTTAATAATATATTCGCCTGCTATATTGTTAATAAAACTGCCATTTGTCCATTATCGATTTATCCTTTTTATATAATGTATAAAATGGGTATGTTTGGGATTAGGGTTACGGGATCTTACATGTATCTATAAAATGGTAAAAAGGGAAATTATACAGATATCTTTATGATATAGAATATATGTAAATAATTAACGTTTTGTAGCTGTAAAAACGTAACAATGTTACATTTAAATGCTGCAGATACGTCTATATTATACGTTTTAGAGCCAGACCGATATTATCGGCAGACTCAATATTATCGGCCGATATTAGGCATTTTCCAAAATATCGGTATCGGCAGTTATAATGGCCAATAAATGAATATTTCAAAAATAAAATAAAAATGAAAACACGCTTGAACCATGTCATGGTGTTGGAGTTGTATAGTTTGTCCACCAGAGGGCACTCTACACCATCCCTGTAACACTCCTTGAGTTGGTCACGAGACATACATTGCTTGAATAACAATTAAAAGAACATCAGTTCTCTTAACTCAAATAAGCATGACAACATTTGTGACTATCATGTGCAGTTTTGCTGCTGTTAAATAAGCCGAGAGTGAAGCAGAATTAGCTAGTAATAGTTACGTTATGTTGTTACAGTGTAGTTGACTGACTGTCCTTTTAACTTTTGACAATGTGACTGAAGTATTTCTTTAATAGTGCGTGACAGTTATAGCAATGAGACACATCATCTCTCCTTGGCCTGTTATATTGAAAATGTATGTTTTACAATTTGCAGTATGACGCAATCCATTGCTAAATTATGGCTCATCATAGACTAGCGAACCACAAAGCTAGCTAATGCCACTATCATCAGTCTGTTCTGTTGTGACAATAAAAGAAACTTTTTAAAATGCATTATTATATTATTTTAGTTAAAACTCATAAATAATTACAAATATCTAATGTTAGGGAAATATGTAAATGTTTTGTTGCACGTTTCTGGAAAAAATTTAAATAAAAAATATCGGCCGATATATCGGCATATCGGATTTTAAAATCCAAAAATATTTGTATCGGTATCGGCCTTCAAAATCCTTTATCGGTCGGGCTCTAATACGTTTCAGCATCTATCCAAACGTATTAAAAGTACGTTTTCTATCTTTGCAAAAATGTAAAATACCTACGTATTAACAATGAGACCTGGCTGGAATGACGTACCATTTTCATAAATTCATATTTATTTCGTTTACATGGAGATGGTAAAGGCATCGTTTTTCTTAGGATGGTCATTTGACCGAAAGCTTAGTGATTAAATTTGCTTTAAGGATTTAAGTGTGCAGACACTTTATTTATTTTTTAAAGGCATCGGTTTCAAAAGCTTGCATTGTCAGGACCCAAGATTACATTTCCGTGTAAATAAACGGCCAAAACGCATGAAATGTTTTTAGTTAAAAATGATGTTGTGTAAAGCGTGTACTATTTTTTGCACTTTAGTTTTGTTCATTTGAGTAGGCCTATTTCTTATATATATACACACTTTTATTCTGGTTTACTGTCAATATGCTAATGTTTCGTATCTATGTCACTACGAAACGGCTAATGACTCGTTTCAAAAACAATTCGTTTTTCATAGACTCAGTCGACTCTCACTTTTGAAAGACAGTAACTTTCTGATACGGTGCACTTTCAGATATAAAACTTTGCAGGATGTTTTCATTCACTTAGAGATTTTTTACACACTACACGAACAATCATTTTCAAAAATCCATGATAGGGGCCCTTTAATGTGTCACAGACCCTTATCTATTCTAATCTAACTTTCAAATGTTGTCAGTTCACTGATGATGACTGGTTAACAAGCATCAGCTGTCAGTCAGAAAACAACATGTTAAATGTATAACAAAATGTTATATGTAAAATAGCTCAGACAGTCCCCTGTGTTAGTAATATAGACATGAATGTGTGTTGGTGCAATGGTACATAACAATGGCAAGTAAATTGTTAGGGACTGAACCAACTAAAAATTTTCAGTTCAGCAAGTCAACTTAACATTTTAAGATTGACCCCCAAAATCTTTACAGTGTGCAAAAAAAGTACAAAACAGCCAAACTGGTGTCGTTCTGTGCCATCCAACTGGGGTCCGGTTCATTTTGATTAATAAAATCATTATTCATTGTATGAAGTAGTGACTTGAAATCGTTACCTTGAAGAGCTATTTTCTGTCATAAACCCTAAAGCATAACCAAGCAGAGACAGTATCAATGAAGAGAGAAAATTAATAATGAAGCTTGTAAGTCCACTGTTGGCCAGTATAGAACGATACCCCTGTGTTAGTTATATAGACAGGTGTGTTGGTGTGTCTGCAATGGCACATAACAATGGCAAGTAAATTGTTAGGGACTGAACCAACTAAAAATGTTCAGTTCAGCAAGTCAACTTAACATTTTAAGATTTACCCCAAAAAAGGGCCATGGGACCCCTTATGTTTTCTTTTTTGTGCGAAAAAAAAAAAGTTTCTCCAATCTTCTTGAAACTCTGGATTCTGATTGAGGGCCATGGGACTGAGACCTGAGTGCAAAACTGGAGGCTCTAGACCCTTCCAGAGCTGAGATATTGAGATATTTATGACATACTGAAAATATTGAGCCATTATAAATATCTCAATATCTCAGCTCTGGAAGGGTCTAGAGCCTCCATTTTGCACTCAGGTCTAAGTCCCATGGCCCTCAATCAGAATCCAGAGTTTCAAGAAGATTGGAAAACTTTTTTTTTTTTTCACACAAAAAAAAAAAACATAAGGGGTACCCCTTATGTTTTTTTTTTTGTGCGAAAAACAAAGTTGCTCCAATCTTCTTGAAACTCTGGATTCTGATTGAGGGCCATGGGACTTAGACCTGAGTGCAAAAATGGAGGCTCTAGACCCTTCCAGAGCTGAGATATTGAGATATTTATGAGATATTTTTGACATACTGAGATATTGAGCCATTATAAATATCTCAATATCTCAGCTCTGGAAGGGTCTAGAGCCTCCATTTTGCACTCAGGCCTAAGTCCCATGGCCCTCTATCAGAATCCAGAGTTTCAAGAAACTCTTTTTTTTTGCACAAAAAAAAAAAAAAAAAAAACGACAGTGGTACCCCTTATGTTTTTTTTTGTGCGAAAAAAAAAAGTTTCTTGAAACTCTGGATTCTGATAGAGGGCCATGGGACTTAGGCCTGAGTGCAAAAATGGAGGCTCTAGACCCTTCCAGAGCTGCAGATATTGAGAATATTTATAATGGCTCAATATCTCAGTATGTCACAAATATCTCATAAATATCTCAATATCTCAGCTCTGGAAGGGTCTAGAGCTTCACATTTTGCACTCAGGGTCTAAGTCCCATGGCCCTCTATCAGAATTCCAGAGCTTTCAAGAAACTTTTTTTTTTCGCACAAAAAAAATAAAAATAAAACGACAGTGGTACCCCTTATGTTTTTTTTTTTTGTGCGCAAAAAAAAAAGTTTCTTGAAACTCTGGATTCTGAATAGAGGGCCATGGGACTTAGACCTGAGTGCAAAAATGGAGGCTCTAGTATGGGATCAAAATCCCGCCAAATGTATTGCGGCCACTGATCAAAAAATAATAAGCGTGATTCAAAAATGTAAAAACACATGTAATAATATATTGCACAAACTGCAAAAAATAATACAAAAATATCAGAAAAGCAAAGAACGTGGTCAAGGATCAAAATATAATAAGCATGAATCAAAAAATAACAAGCATGAATAAAAACTTTAAACACATAAAAAAATATTTTGCACAAAACTTAAATTTATGTTCATGTTTTTCGCTCTTCTTTCCGTGTTCTGCGCTTGTTCTTCCAAATGTTGCAGTTCGAGTTTCATGTAAATTAGGGCTGGCTTAAGCGTCACCATTGGTCCATAGTTCTAGATTGACAGCTCCTCCTCTAGCCAATCAATCGAAGAGGAGAGTTGACGTCACTTCAATGCGACTCACGCTACTGATTCACTCCATGGATTCACTCATAAAGGGGAAGGACGTAAAGTTATCTGAACTCTGGACACATACAAATAATTAAATTCCTCTTGTTTGAGATAGCCTAGGCTACATGAGAATTTTATGTGCACACTGGTAATTGGTGTTAAACAATATTACTTGGCTCATAACGTTAATATGTTAAGGCAGCTCTAAGTGAAACATCCTGCATTTTTGAAACATTGTACATTTCTTTGCAAAAATTAAGTTAAAAACGGCCATTGTAACCGTAGGACTTTAATCTGTCAACGCTACACGCAGCCTACCTTTATATATATATACCTTTATAACTATATTTTATATACTACATTTTATTTAGTTACATTACAGACAAGGAGCAAAAAGTAGGCTACAAGGCAAATACAAGGCATTTGTGTACATCTCATAGTATGTAAAACAAAGAACATCATCAACAACAACTAACATTTAAAATGAACATGTAGCCTTTGTAATAATAATAATAATGCACAGCCATAATCTGGCGATCGTTACATAGGCTATGCCACCCTCAAAAGCTATCATATAGATAGCCTGGTAAATTAATTCTAAGACTAGATACCATTTGACAAAAGATTAATGAAATGATAGTAGGCTACAGAGAAGATTACAGAAACCTGGTGGATTTGATATGCAGTGATTTATTACTTATTGTGTTTATTTACATAGCTACATATTTGCATATGACTTTAGGATTAATGTTTTATATATAACTTACAGTTTTAATACAACAACATGAAAATTATTCTGGAGTGCGGCTGTCCAGCAGAGTTTAACGTCATCTGAGTATTAATAATCCTAAAGATGATTAGCTGCTTCTGGTGTGTTTGATTAGGGTTGGAGGAGCAAAACCCTGCACACAGGACCGACATTGCCCTATCATGTTATAGATTAAATATGAAAGTAAAACGGCCTGTAGGTGGTTACAAGTTGTTGTCTTTATGAATGAGTCATTAATTCAAACTTCTCGTTCAAATCGGGAATTCTTTGATGAAACTGTTGTGTGGCTCAAAGGAGATCGAAGCTCCAGAAGTAAGGCCAGCAATTATGATGGATCACCGGACAGGTACAACTTTGACAGTTCGTCGTCGTCAGGATGACTATAATAACGTGTCACCAGGTAGACGTATATGTAGCAGTAACAGGTCGAGTTGCAGGCACACATATAGTTTAATGGTGTCCTGCCACGGAAAGACTTTTGCCTGCTGTCTGCTGAACTGTTGGTTATCTTCACCTGCACCTCTACGAGTGAACATCAGTAGCGTCATGAGTCGCATTGGAGTGACGTCCACTCCCCCTCTTCGATTTGATTGGCTAGAGGAGGAGCTGTCAATCTAGAACTATGGACCAATGGTGACGCTTAAGCCCGCCCTAATTTACATGAAACTCGAACTGCAACATTTGGAAGAACAAGCGCAGAACACGGAAAGAAGCACGAAAAACATGAACACAAATTTAAGTTTTGAGCAAAATATATTTTTTATATGTTTAAAGTTTTTAATCATGCTTGTTATTTTTTGGTTCACGCTTATTATATTTTGATCCGTGACCACGTTCTTTGCTTTTCTGATAATTTTGCATGATATTTTTCAGTTTGTGCAATATATTTTTACATGTGTTTTTACATTTTTAAATCACGCTTATTATTTTTTGATCCGTGGCCGCAATACATTTGGCGGGATTTTGATCCCATACTCTAGACCCTTCCAGAGCTGAGATATTGAGTTATTTATGAGATATTTGTGACATACTGAGATATTGAGCCATTATAAATATCTCAATATCTCAGCTCTGGAAGGGTCTAGAGCTTCCATTTTTGCACTCAGGTTAAGTCCCATGGCCCTCTATCAGAATCCAGAGTTTCAAGAACTTTTTTTTTTTCCACAAAAAAAAAAACATAAGGGGTACCACTGTCGTTTTTTTTTTTTTTTTTTGTGAAAAAAAGTTTCTTGAAACTCTGGATTCTGATAGAGGGCCATGGGACTTAGACCTGAGTGCAAAATAGAGGCTCTAGACCCTTCCAGAGCTGAGATATTGAGATATTTATAAGATATTTGTGACATACTGAGATATTGAGCCATTATAAATATCTCAATATCTCAGCTCTGGAAGGGTCTAGAGCCTCCATTTTTGCACTCAGATCTAAGTCCCATGGCCCTCTATCAGAATCCAGAGTTTCAAGAAGATTGGAGAAACTTTTTCGCACAAAAAAAAACCGACAGTGGTACCCCTTATGTTTTTTTTTGTGCGAAAAAAAAAAAGTTTCTTGAAACTCTGGATTCTGATAGAGGGCCATGGGACTTACACCTGAGTGCAAAAATGGAGGCTCTAGACCCTTCCAGAGCTGAGATATTGAGATATTTATAATGGCTCAATATCTCAGTATGTCACAAATATCTCATAAATATCTCAATATCTCAGCTCTGGAAGGGTCTAGAGCCTCCATTTTGTACTCAGGTCTAAGTCCCATGGCCCTCTATCAGAATCCAGAGTTTCAAGAAACTTTTTTTTTTCGCACAAAAAAAAAAAACATAAGGGGTACCACTGTCGTTTTTTTTGTTTTTGTGCGAAAAAAAGTTTCTCCAATCTTCTTGAAACTCTGGATTCTGATAAAGGGCCATGGGACTTAGACCTGAGTGCAAAAATGGAGGCTCTAGACCCTTCCAGAGATGAGATATTGAGATATTTATAATGGCTCAATATCTCAGTATGTCACAAATATCTCATAAATATCTCAGCTCTGGAAGGGTCTAGAGCCTCCATTTGCACTCAGGTCTAAGTCCCATGGCCCTCTATCAGAATTCAGAGTTTCAAGAAACTTTTTTTTTCGCACAAAAAAAAAAAAAAACGACAGTGGTACCCCTTATGTTTTTTTTTTGTGCGAAAAAAAAAAGTTTCTTGAAAACTCTGGATTCTGATAGAGGGCCATGGGACTTACACCTGAGTGCAAAAATGGAGGCTCTAGACCCTTCCAGAGCTGAGATATTGAGATATTTATAATGGCTCAATATCTCAGTATGTCACAAATATCTCATAAATATCTCAATATCTCAGCTCTGGAAGGGTCTAGAGCCTCCATTTTTGCACTCAGGTCTAAGTCCCATGGCCCTCTATCAGAATCCAGAGTTTCAAGAAACTTTTTTTTTCGCACAAAAAAAAACATAAGGGGTACCACTGTCATGTTTTGTTTTGTGCGAAAAAAAAGTTTCTCAATTTTCTTGAAACTCTGGATTCTGATAGAGGGCCATGGGACTTAGACCTGAGTGCAAAAATGGAGGCTCTAGACCCTTCCAGAGCTGAGATATTGAGAATATTTATAATGGCTCAGATATCTCAGTATGTCACAAATATCTCATAAATATCTCTAGCTCTTGGAAGGGTCTAGAGCCTCCATTTTGCACTCAGGTCTAAGTCCCATGGCCCTCTATCAGAATCCAGAAGTTTCAAGAAAATTTTTTTTCGCACAAAAAAAAAAAAACATACAGGGGTACCACTGTCGTTTTTTTGTTTGTGCGAAAAAAAAATAGTTTCTTGAAACTCTGGATTCTGATAAAGGGCCATGGGACTTAGACCTGAGTGCAAAAATGGAGGCTCTAGACCCTTCCAGAGCTGAGATATTGAGATATTCATAATGGCTCAATATCTCAGTATGTCACAAATATCTCATAAATATCTCAATACTCAGCTCTGGAAGGGTCTAGAGCCTCCATTTTGCACTCAGACTCAAGTCCCATGGCCCTCTATCAGAATCCAGAGTTTCAAGAAACTTTTTTTTTCGCACAAAAAACAAACGACAGTGGTACCCCTTATGTTTTTTTTTGTGCGGCAAAAAGAGTTTCTTGAAAACTCTGGATTCTGATAGAGGGCCATGGGACTTAGACCTGAGTGCAAAAATGGAGGCTCTAGACCCTTCCAGAGCTGAGATATTGAGATATTTATAATGGCTCAATATCTCAGTATGTCACAAATATCTCATAAATATCTCAATATCTCAGCTCTGGAAGGGTCTAGAGCCTCCATTTTTGCACTCGAGTCTAAGTCCCATGGCCCTCTATCAGAATCCAGAGTTTCAAGAAACTTTTTTTTCTTCACAAAAAACAAAACATAGACAGTGGTACCCCTTATGTTTTTTTGTTTTTTGTGCGAAAAAAAAAAGTTTTCTTGAAACTCTGGATTCTGATAGAGGGCAATGGGACTTAGACCTGAGTGCAAAATGGAGGCTCTAGACCCTTCCAGAGCTGAGATATTGAGATATTTATAATGGCTCAATATCTCAGTATGTCACAAGATATCTCATTATATATCTCAATATCTCAGCTCTGGGAAGGGTCAAGAGCCTCCACTCTGCACTACAGGTCTAAGTTCCATGGCCCTCTATCAGAATCCAGAGTTTCAAGAAATCTTTTTTTCGCACAAAAAAAAAAAAAAACGACAGTGGTACCCCTTACTGTTTTTTTTTTTGTGTCGAAAAAAAAAAAGTTCTTGAAACTCTGGATTCTGATAGAGGGCCATGGGACTTAGACCTGAGTGCAAAAATGGAGGCTCTAGACCCTTCAGAGCTGAGATATTGAGATATCTATAATGGCTCAATATCTCAGTATGTCACAAATATCTCATAAATATCTCAATACTCAGCTCTGGAAGGGTCTAGAGCCTCCATTTTTGCACTCAGGTCTAAGTCCCATGGCCCTCTATTCTGAATCCAGAGTTTCAAGAAACTTTTTTTTTCACACAAAAAAAAAAAAAAACGACAGTGGTACCCCTTCTGTTTTTTTTTCGTGTCGAAAAAAAAAAGTTTCTTGAAACTCTGGATTCCTATAGAGGGCCATGGGACTTAGACCTGAGTGCAAAAATGGAGGCCTCTAGACCTTCCAGAGCTGAGATATTGAGATATTTATAATGGCTCAATATCTCAGTATGTCAGCAAATATCTCATAAATATCTCAATATCTCAGCTCTGGAAGGGTCTAGAGCCTCCATTTTGCACTCAGGTCTAAGTCCCATGGCCCTCTATCAGAATCCAGAGTTTCAAGAAACTTTTTTTTGCACAAAAAAAAAAAAAAACGACAGTGGTACCCCTTATGTTTTTTTTTTGTGCGAAATAAAAAAGTTTCTTGAAACTCTGGATTCTGATAGAGGGCCATGGGACTTAGACCTGAGTGCAAAAATGGAGGCTCTAGACCCTTCCAGAGCTGAGATATTGAGATATTCATAATGGCTCGAATATCTCAGTATGTCACAAATATCTCATAAAATATCTCAATATCTCAGCTCTGGAAGGGTCTAGAGCCTCCATTTTTGCACTCAGGTCTAAGTCCCATGGCCCTCTATCAGAATCCAGAGTTTCAAGAAACTTTTTTTTCGCACAAAAAAAAAAAAAAACGACAGTGGTACCCCTTATGTTTTTTTTTTTTGTGCGAAAATAAAAAGTTTCTTGAAACTCTGGATTCTGATAGAGGGCCATGGGACTTATACCTGAGTGCAAAATGGAGGCTCAGACCTTCCAGAGCTGAATATTGAGATATTTATAATGGCTCAGATATTTCAGTATGTCACAAATATCTCATAAATATCTCAATATCTAAGCTCTGGAAGGGTCTAGAGCCTCAATTTTTGCACTCAGGTCTAAGTCCCATGGCCCTCTATCAGAATCCAGAGTTTCAAGAAACTCTTATTTTTGCACAAGAAAAAACGACAGTGGTACCCCTTATGTTTTTTTTTTGTGTCGAAATAGTTCTCTGAAACTCTGGATTCTGATAGAGGGCCATGGGACTTAGATCCTGAGTGCAAAAATGGAGGCTCTAGACCCTTTCAGAGCTGAGATATTGAGATATTGATAATGGCTCAATATCTCAAAGTATGTCTACAAATATCTCATAAAATATCTCAATATCTCAGCTCTGGAAGGTCTAGAGCCTCCATTTTTGTACTCAGGTCTAAGTCCCATGGCCCTCGTATCAGAATCTAGAGTTTCAAGAAATTTTTTTTTGCACAAAAAAAAAACTACAGTGTACCCTTATGTTGCTTTTTTTTTTGTGCGAAAAAAAAAAGTTTCTTGAAACTCTGGATTCTGATAGAGGGCCATGGGACTTAGACCTGAGTGCAAAAATGGAGGCTCTAGACCCTTCCACAGCTTAGATATTGAGATATTTATAATGGCTCAAATATCTCAGTATGTCACAGATATCTCACAAGATATCTCATAAATATCTCAAATATCTCAGCTCTGGAAGGGTCTAGAGCCTCCATTTTTGCACTCAGATCTAAGTCCCATGGCCCTCTATCAGAATCCATAGTTTCAAGAAAATCAAAATTTCTGACTCAAATAAAAAAAAACGTACAGTGGTACCCCTTATCGTTTTTTTTGGTGCAAAATATCGAGTTTCTTGAAACTCTGGATTCTGATAGAGGGCCATGGGACTTAGATCTGAGTGCAAAAATGGAGGCTCTGAGACCCTTCCAGAGCTGAGATATTGAGATATTTATAATGGCATTGCTAAATATTCTCAATATCGTCAAGGCATATATGCCATCGTAAATATCTCATATATCTCAGCTCTGGAAGGGTCTAGAGCCTCCATCTTTGCACTCAGATCTAAGTCACATGGCCCTCTATCAGAATCCAGAGTTTCAAGAAAATCAAAATTTTTACCTGAAAAAATGAATCAAGGGGTACCACTGTCGTTTTTTTTTTTCGGGTCAAAATTTTGATTTTCTTGAAACTCTGGATTCTGATAGAGGGCCATGGGACTTAGATCTGAGTGCAAAAATGGAGGCTCTAGACACCTTCCAGAGCTGAGATATTTAGAATTCACGTAGCATTTATGCCATTGTAAATATCTCAATATCTCAGCTCTGTATGCCATTATAAATATCTAAATATCTCAGCTCTGGAAGGGTCTAGAGCCTCCATTTTTGCACTCAGATCTAAGTCACATGGCCCTCTATCAGAATCCAGAGTTTCAAGAAAATCAAAATTTTGACCCGAAAAAAAAACGTACAGGGGTACCACTGTACGTTTTTTTTTCGGGTCAAAATTTTGATTTTCTTGAAACTCTGGATTCCGATAGAGGGCCATGGGACTTAGATCTGAGTGCAAAAATGGAGGCTCTAATACCTTCCAGAGCTGAGATATTGAGATTTCACGTAGCATTTATGCCATTGTAAATATCTCAATATCTCAGCTCTGTATGCCATTATAAATATCTAAATATCTCAGCTCTGGAAGGGTCTAGAGCCTCCATTTTTGCACTCAGATCTAAGTCCCATGGCCCTCTATCAGAATCCAGAGTTTCAAGAAAATCAAAATTTTGACTCCAAAAAAAAAAATCGACAGTGGTACCCCTTACGTTTTTTTTTTTCGGGTCAAAATTTTGATTTTCTTGAAACTCTGGATTCTGATAGAGGGCCATGGGACTTAGATCTGAGTGCAAAATGGAGGCTCTAGACCCTTCCAGAGCTGAGACATCGAGATTTCATTGCAGCACTCTACATGCCCAGGCAATATCGTCAATATCTCAGCTCTGTATACCATTATAAATATCTCAATATTTTAGCTGAAATGGTTAGTAGCCTCCATTTTTGCACTACAGTCAGTTGCATGGCCTCTTATCAGAATTCCAGAGTTTCAAGAAAATCAAAATTTTGACCCGAAAAAAAAACGTAGGGGTACCACTGTCGTTTTTTTTTCCGGGTCAAAATTTTGATTTTCTTGAAACTCTGGATTCTGATAGAGGGCCATGTGACTTATATCTGAGTGCAAAAATGGAGGCTCTACACCTTCAGAGCTGAGATATTGAGATTTCACGTAGCATTTATGCCATTGTAAATATCTCAATATCTCAGCTCTGTATGCCATTATAAATATCTAAATATCTCAGCTCTGGAAGGGTCTAGAGCCTCCATTTTTGCACTCAGATCTAAGTCCCATGGCCCTCTATCAGAATCCAGAGTTTCAAGAAAATCAAAATTTTGACCCCGAAAAAAAACGTAAAGGGTACCACTGTACGTTTTTTTTTTCGGGTCAAAATTTTGATTTTCTTGAAACTCTGGATTCTGATAGAGGGCCATGTGACTTAGATCTGAGTGCAAAAATGGAGGCTCTAGACCTTCCAGAGCTGAGATATTGAGATTTCACGTAGCATTTATGCCATTGTAAATATCTCAATATCTCAGCTCTGTATGCCATTATAAATATCTAAATATCTCAGCTCTGGAAGGGTCTAGAGCCTCCATTTTTGCACTCAGATCTAAGTCCCATGGCCCTCTATCAGAATCCAGAGTTTCAAGAAAATCAAAATTTTGACCCGAAAAAAAACGTAAGGGGTACCACTGTCGTTTTTTTTTCGGGTCAAAATTTTGATTTTCTTGAAACTCTGGATTCTGATAGAGGGCCATGTGACTTAGATCTGAGTGCAAAAATGGAGGCTCTAGTACCTTCCAGAGCTGAGATATTGAGATTTCACGTAGCATTTATGCCATTGTAAATATCTCAATATCTCAGCTCTGTATGCCATTATAAATATCTACAATATCTCAGCTCTGGAAGGGTCTAGAGCCTCCATTTTTGCACTCAGATCTAAGTCACATGGCCCTCTATCAGAATCCAGAGTTTCAAGAAAATCAAAATTTCTGACCCGAAAAAAAAACGTAAGGGGTACCACTGTCGTTTTTTTTTCGGGTCAAAATTTTGATTTTCTTGAAACTCTGGATTCTGATAGAGGGCCATGTGACTTAGATCTGAGTGCAAAAATGGAGGCTCTCAGACCCTTCCAGAGCTGAGATATTGAGATTTCACGTAGCATTTATGCCATTGTAAATATCTCAATATCTCAGCTCTGTATGCCATTATAAATATCTAAATATCTCAGCTCTGGAAGGGTCTAGAGCCTCCATTTTTGCACTCAGATCTAAGTCACATGGCCCTCTATCAGAATCCAGAGTTTCAAGAAAATCAAAATTTTGACCCGAAAAAAAAACGTAAGGGGTACCACTGTCGTTTTTTTTTCGGGTCAAAATTTTGATTTTCTTGAAACTCTGGATTCTGATAGAGGGCCATGTGACTTAGATCTGAGTGCAAAAATGGAGGCTCTAGACCCTTCCAGAGCTGAGATATTGAGATTTCATGTAGCATTTATGCCATTGTAAATATCTCAATATCTCAGCTCCTGTATGCCATTATAAATATCTAAATATCTCAGCTCTGGAAGGGTCTAGAGCCTCCATTTTTGCACTCAGATCTAAGTCCCATGGCCCTCTATCAGAATCCAGAGTTTCAAGAAAATCAAAATTTCTACCTCGAAAAAAAAGTCCAAGGGGTACCACTGTCGTTTTTTTTTTGGGTCAAAATTTTGATTTTCTTGAAACTCTGGATTCTGATAGTAGGGCCATGTGACTTAGATCTGAGTGCAAAAATGGAGGCTCGAGACCCTTCCAGAGCTGAGATATTCAGACATTTATAATGGCATACAGAGCTGAATATTGAGATATTTACAATGGCATAAATGCTCACGTGAGATCTCAATATCTCAGCTCTGGAAGGGTCTGGAGCTTTCATTTTTGCACTCAGATCTAAGTCACATGGCCCTCTATCAGAATGTCAAAATTTTCATTTTCTTGAAACTTGGATTCTGATAGAGGGCCATGTGACTAGATCTGAGTGCAAAAATGGAGGCTCTAGACCCTTCAGAGCTAGATATTGAGATTTCACGTAGCATTTATGCCATTGTAAATATCTCAATATCTCAGCTCTGTATGCCATTATAAATATCTAATATCTCAGCTCTGGAAGGGTCTAGAGCCTCCATTTTTGCACTCAGATCTAAGTCACATGGCCCTCTATCAGAATCCAGAGTTTCAAGAAAATCAAAATTTTGACCCGAAAAAAAAACGTACAGTGGTACCCCTGTACGTTTTTTTTTCGGGTCAAAATTTTGATTTTCTTGAAACTCTGGATTCTGATAGAGGGCCATGGGACTTAGATCTGAGTGCAAAAATGGAGGCTCTAGACCTTCCAGAGCTGAGATATTGAGATTTCACGTAGCATTTATGCCATTGTAAATATCTCAATATCTCAGCTTGTATGCCATTATAAATATCTAAATATCTCAGCTCTGGAAGGGTCTAGAGCCTCCATTTTTGCACTGAGATCTAAGTCCCATGGCCCTCTATCAGAATCCAGAGTTTCAAGAAAATCAAAATTTTGACCTCGAAAAAAAATCAAGGGGTACCACTGTACGTTTTTTTTTCGGGTCAAAATTTTGATTTTCTTGAAACTCTGGATTCCTGATAGAGGGCCATGGGACTTAGATCTGAGTGCAAAAATGGAGGCTCAGACCTTCCAGAGCTGAGATATTGAGATTTCACGTAGCATTTATGCCATTGTAAATATCTCAATATCTCAGCTCTGTATGCCATTATAAATATCTAAATATCTCAGCTCTGGAAGGGTCTAGAGCCTCCATTTTTGCACTCAGATCTAAGTCCCATGGCCCTCTATCAGAATCCAGAGTTTCAAGAAAATCAAAATTTTGACCTCGAAAAAAAAACGTAAGGGGTACCACTGTCGTTTTTTTTTCGGGTCAAAATTTTGATTTTCTTGAAACTCTGGATTCTGATAGAGGGCCATGGGACTTAGATCTGAGTGCAAAAATGGAGGCTCTAGACCCTTCCAGAGCTGAGATATTGAGATTTCACGTAGCATTTATGCCATTGTAAATATCTCAATATCTCAGCTCTGTATGCCATTATAAATATCTCAAATATCTCAGCTCTGGAAGGGTCTAGAGCCTCCATTTTTGCACTCAGATCTAAGTCCCATGGCCCTCTATCAGAATCCAGAGTTTCAAGAAAATCAAAAATTTCGACTCCGAAAAAAAAACGTACAGGGTACCACTGTACGTTTTTTTTTTCGGGCTCAAAATTTTGATTTTCTTGAAACTCTGGATTCTGATAGAGGGCCATGTGACTTAGATCTGAGTGCAAAAATGGAGGCTCTAGACCTTCCAGAGCTGAGATATTGAGATTTCATCGTAGCATTTATGCCATTGTAAATATCTCAATATCTCAGCTCTGTATGCCATTATAAATATCTCAAATATCTCAGCTCTGGAAGGGTCTAGAGCCTCCATTTTTGCACTCAGATCTAAGTCCCATGGCCCTCTATCAGAATCCAGAGTTTCAAGAAAATCTAAAAATTTTGCACCCGAAAAAAAAAACGTAAAGGGTACCACTGTCGTTTTTTTTCGGGTCAAAATTTTGATTTTCTCTGAAACTCTGGATTCCTGATAGAGGGCCATGGGACTTAGATCTGAGTGCAAAATTGAGGCTCTAGACCCTTCCAGAGCTGAGATATTTAGATATTTATAATGCATACAGAGCTGAGATATTGAGATATTTACAATGGCATAAATGCTACGTGAAATCTCAATATCTCAGCTCTGGAAGGGTCTAGAGCCTCCATTTTTGCACTCAGATCTAAGTCACATGGCCCTCTATCAGAATCCAGAGTTTCAAGAAAATCAAAACTTTGACTCCGAAAAAAAAAACGACAGTGGTACCCCTTACGTTTTTTTTTGGGTCAAAATTTTGATTTTCTTGAAACTCTGGATTCTGATAGAGGGCCATGGGACTTAGATCTGAGTGCAAAAATGGAGGCTCAACACCTTCCAGAGCTGACATATTGAGATTTCACGTAGCATTTATGCCATTGTAAATATCTCAATATCTCAGCTCTGTATGCCATTATAAATATCTCAATATCTCAGCTCTTGGAAGGGTCTGAGAGCCTCCATTTTTGCACTCAGATCTAAGTCACATGGCCCTCTATCAGAATCCAGAGTTTCAAGAAAATCAAAATTTTGACCAAAAAATAAAAATTAAGATATCGAGATCTCATTAGCATTTATGCCATTGTAAATATCTCAATATCTCAGCTCTGTATGCCATTATAAATTTCTAAATATCTCAGCTCTGGAAGGGTCTAGAGCCTCCATTTTTGCACTCAGATCTAGTCCCATGGCCCTCTATCAGAATCCAGAGTTTCAAGAAAATCAAAATTTTGACCCGAAAAAAAAACCGTAAGGGGTACCACTGTCGTTTTTTTTTTCGGGTCAGAATTTTGATTTTCTTGAAACTCTGGATTCTGATAGAGGGCCATGGGACTTAGATCTGAGTGCAAAAATGGAGGCTCTAGACCCTTCCAGAGCTGAGATATTTAGATATTTATAATGGCATACAGAGCTGAGATATTGAGATATTTACAATGGCATAAATGCTACGTGAAATCTCAATATCTCAGCTCTGGAAGGGTCTAGAGCCTCCATTTTTGCACTCAGATCTAAGTCACATGGCCCTCTATCAGAATCCAGAGTTTCAAGAAAATCAAAATTTTGACCCAAAAAAAAAAACAACAGTGGTACCCCTTACGTTTTTTTTTTCGGGTCAAAATTTTGATTTTCTTGAAACTCTGGATTCTGATAGAGGGCCATGTGACTTAGATCTGAGTGCAAAAATGGAGGCTCTAGACCTTTCAGAGCTGAGATATTGAGATTTCATGTAGCATTTATGCCATTGTAAATATCTCAATATCTCAGCTCTGTATGCCATTATAAATATCTCAATATCTCAGCTCTGGAAGGGTCTAGAGCCTCCATTTTTGCACTCAGATCTAAGTCACATGGCCTCTATCAGAATCCAGAGTTTCAAGAAAATCAAAATTTTCACCCGAAAAAAAACGACAGTGGTACCCCTTACGTTTTTTTTCGGGTCAAAATTTTGATTTTCTTGAAACTCTGGATTCTGATAGAGGGCCATGTGACTTAGATCTGAGTGCAAAAATGGAGGCTCTAGACCCTTCCAGAGCTGAGATATTGAGATTTCACGTAGCATTTATGCCATTGTAAATATCTCAATATCTCAGCTCTGTATGCCATTATAAAATATCTAAATATCTCAGCTCTGGAAGGGTCTAGAGCCTCCATTTTTGCACTCAGATCTAAGTCACATGGCCCTCTATCAGAATCCAGAGTTTCAAGAAAATCAAAATTTTGACCTCGAAAAAAAAACGACAGTGGTACCCCTTATGTTTTTTTTCGGGTCAAAATTTTGATTTTCTTGAAACTCTGGATTCTGATAGAGGGCCATGTGACTTAGATCTGAGTGCAAAAATGGAGGCTCTAGACCCTTCCAGAGCTGAGATATTGAGATTTCACGTAGCATTTATGCCATTGTAAATATCTCAATATCTCAGCTCTGTATACCATTATAAATATCTCAATATCTCAGCTCTGGAAGGGTCTAGAGCCTCCATTTTTGCACTCAGATCTAAGTCACATGGCCCTCTATCAGAATCCAGAGTTTCAAGAAAATCAAAATTTTGACCCGAAAAAAAACGACAGTGGTACCCCTTACGTTTTTTTTCGGGTCAAAATTTTGATTTTCTTGAAACTCTGGATTCTGATAGAGGGCCATGTGACTTAGATCTGAGTGCAAAAATGGAGGCTCTAGACCTTCCAGAGCTGAGATATTGAGATCTCACGTAGCATTTATGCCATTGTAAATATCTCAATATCTCAGCTCTGTATGCCATTATAAATATCTAAATATCTCAGCTCTGGAAGGGTCTAGAGCCTCCATTTTTGCACTCAGATCTAAGTCCCATGGCCCTCTATCAGAATCCAGAGTTTCAAGAAAATCCAAATTTCTGACCCGAAAAAAAAACGTAAGGGGTACCACTGTCGTTTTTTTCGGGTCAAAATTTTGATTTTCTTGAAACTCTGGATTCTGATAGAGGGCCATGGGACTTAGATCTGAGTGCAAAATGGAGGCTCTAGACCCTTCCAGAGCTGAGATATTTAGATATTTATAATGGCATACAGAGCTGAGATATTGAGATATTTACAATGGCATAAATGCTACGTGAAATCTCAATATCTCAGCTCTGGAAGGGTCTAGAGCCTCCATTTTTGCACTCAGATCTAAGTCCCATGGCCCTCTATCAGAATCCAGAGTTTCAAGAAAATCAAAATTTCTACCCGAAAAAAAAACGTAAGGGTTACCACTGTCGTTTTTTTTTCGGGTCAAAATTTTGATTTTCTTGAAACTCTGGATTCTGATAGAGGGCCATGGGACTTAGATCTGAGTGCAAAAATGGAGGCTCTAGACCTTCCAGAGCTGAGATATTGAGATCTCACGTAGCATTTATGCCATTGTAAATATCTCAATATCTCAGCTCTGTATGCCATTATAAATATCTAAATATCTCAGCTCTGGAAGGGTCTAGAGCCTCCATTTTTGCACTCAGATCTAAGTCCCATGGCCCTCTATCAGAATCCAGAGTTTCAAGAAAATCAAAATTTCTACCCGAAAAAAAAAACGTAAGGGGTACCACTGTCGTTTTTTTTTTCGGGTCAAAATTTTGATTTTCTTGAAAACTCTGGATTCTGATAGAGGGCCATGGGACTTAGATCTGAGTGCAAAAATGGAGGCTCTAGACCCTTCCAGAGCTGAGATATTTAGATATTTATAATGGCATACAGAGCTGAGATATTGAGATATTTACAATGGCATAAATGCTACGTGAAATCTCAATATCTCAGCTCTGGAAGGGTCTAGAGCCTCCATTTTTGCACTCAGATCTAAGTCACATGGCCCTCTATCAGAATCCAGAGTTTCAAGAAAATCAAAATTCTGACCCGAAAAAAAAACGACAGTGGTACCCCTTACGTTTTTTTTTTCGGGTCAAAATTTTGATTTTCTTGAAACTCTGGATTCCTAATAGAGGGCCATGTGACTTAGATCTGAGTGCAAAAATGGAGGCTCTAGACCTTTCAGAGCTGAGATATTGAGATTTCACGTAGCATTTATGCCATTGTAAATATCTCAATATCTCAGCTCTGGATGCCATTATAAATATCTCAATATCTCAGCTCTGGAAGGGTCTAGAGCCTCCATTTTTGCACTCAGATCTAAGTCCCATGGCCCTCTATCAGAATCCAGAGTTTCAAGAAAATCAAACTTCTACCCTAAAAAAAAACGACAGTGGTACCCCTTATGTTTTTTTTTTTTTTGTGCGAAAAATAAGTTTCTCCAATCTTCTTGAAACTCTGGATTCTGATAGAGGGCCATGGGACTTAGACCTGAGTGCAAAAATGGAGGCTCTAGACCCTTCCAGAGCTGAGATATTTAGATATTTATAATGGCATACAGAGCTGAGATATTGAGATATTTACAATGGCATAAATGCTACGTGAAATCTCAATATCTCAGCTCTGGAAGGGTCTAGAGCCTCCATTTTTGCACTCAGATCTAAGTCCCATGGCCCTCTATCAGAATCCAGAGTTTCAAGACAATCAAAATTTTATCTCGAAAAAAAAACGACAGTGGTACCCCTTATGTTTTTTTTTTTGTGCGAAAAATAAGTTTCTCCAATCTTCTTGAAACTCTGGATTCTGATAGAGGGCCATGAGACTTAGACCTGAGTACAAAAATGGAGGCTCTAGACCCTTCCAGAGCTGAGATATTTAGATATTTATAATGGCATACAGAGCTGAGATATTGAGATATTTATAATGGCATAAATGCTACGTGAAATCTCAATATCTCTGCTCTGGAAGGGTCTAGAGCCTCCATTTTTGCACTCAGGTCTAAGTCTCATAGCCTGGTTCTTACCAGACTCTAGTACATTTCATTTGTACATAGAGTCTGGCCTCTCTCCATTGAAAAACGTTTACTTCCTTGTAGGCGGGTTCCACTGTTAAAGTTCAAAACTATTGGATCTGCCCAGCGTCACTCAGGATCTGCCATAGCCATCTCTGAACGTGTGGTCCTGAGTGACGTATGTCATGCGCTGAAACGGCTGGAAACAAGAACTCCGAATGATCAGAGGATTATGTTTACAGTAGGATTTCAGTCAACGAGAGCTGCCGGTTTTGTTAATCTAGGAACAATTATTAATTCGAAATGTTTATTTGACACAAAGGACAGTGATGTAGTCATTCAAAGGTTCGAAGCTGTGTCTAATCATTACAAATATGCCGCTGTGGTCATTTTCTGATTTGCTGCAAATGCTATACAGTGAATGATCTGTCTCTATCTGCAGATGTGTAATAAACAACAATTTTTCATATTATGTCTTATTGTTGCTTAATTACCTTAATTATGGTCTTCAAAGTATGTGTTTGCACATTTGTATATGGCATTTAGTTTTTTTTATTAAAACAAATTAACCATTGACATCTAAAACTGAAAATCAAATTATGGTCCTCAAAATATGGGTTTTCACATTTTATTTATGACAATAATTTTCAAAAAATTACAACCAATTTGTGTGATTTACAACATGTATAACTGACACACCAACCTCCTGCCCGAGTACACAAAGGGGCTCAAAATGTTCTATTTATCACAAGAATCAGTAAATTTAGTGTTGGGAATATGAGCTACGGACATGACTCCTGAGCGGATCTTCAACAATAATTTAGCAGCCAGGACTCTCGGCTTTCGAACACCAGGCTAAAGCGTCCGTCCAAAATGTCACGGTCATCATACACACCGAGCTGCCCAGCACAAACTTCCAACCTTTCTGCCTCCTTCACATGGTCTTCTGTTGTGCAACAAGAGGTGAGACGACAATAATACGGATTAAAATTCTGTATATTCAGCAGTTGAGATATTTATAATGGCATAAATGCTACGTGAGATTCTCAATATCTCAGCTCTGGAAGGGTCTAGAGCCTCCATTTTTGCACTCAGGTCTAAGTCCCGTGGCCCTCTATCAGAATCCATAGTTTTAAGAAAATTGGAGAAATTTTTTTTTCACACCAAAAAAAAAAAAACATAAGGGGTACCACTGTCGTTTTTTTTTTTTTTGGTGCAAAAAAAGTTTCTCCAATCTTCTTGAAACACAGGATTCTGATAGAGGGCCATGGGACTAGACCTGAGTGCAAAATGGATGCTCTAGACCCTTCCAGAGCTGAGATATTGAGATCCCATCGGTAGCATTAATGTTCTTATAAATATCTCAATATCTCAGCTCTGGAAGGGTCTAGAGCCTCCATTTTTGCACTCAGGTCTAAGTCCCATGGCCCTCTATCAGAATCCAGAGTTTCAAGAAGATTGGAAAAACTTTTTTTTGCACCAAAAAAAAAAAAAAACGACAGTGGAACCCTAATGTTTTTTTTTTTTTGGTGCAAAAAAAAGTTTCTTCAATCTTCTCTGAAACTCAGGATTCTGATAGAGGGCCATGGGACTTAGACCTGAGTGCAAAATGGAGGCTCAGACCCTTCCAGAGCTGAGATATTGAGATATTTATAAGGGCATTAATACTACGTGGGATCTCAATATTTCAGCTCTGGAAGGGTCTAGAGCCTCCATTTTTGCACTCAGGTCTAAGTCCCATGGCCCTCTATCAGAATCCATAGTTTCAAGAAAATTGGAGAAACTTTTTTTTCGCACCAAAAAAACAAAACAAAAAAAACATAAGGGGTACCACTGTCGTTTTTTTTTTTGGTGCAAAAAAAAGTTTCTCCAATCTTCTTGAAACTCTGGATTCTGTTAGAGGGCCATGGGACTTAGACCTGAGTGCAAAATAGAGGCTCTAGACCCTTCCAGAGCTGAGATATTGAGATATATATAAGGGCATAAATGCTACGTGGGATCTCAATATCTCAGCTCTGGAAGGGTCTAGAGCCTCCATTTTTGCACTCAGGTCTAAGTCCCATGGCCCTCTATCAGAATCCAGAGTTTCAAGAAAATTGGAGAAACTTTTTTTTTCGCACCAAAAAAAACATAAGGGGTACCACTGTCGTTTTTTTTTTTGTGCAAAAAAAAGTTTCTCCAATCTTCTTGAAACTCTGGATTCTCATAGAGGGCCATGGGACTTAGACCTGAGTGCAAAATGAGGCTCAGACCTTCCAGAGCTAAGATATTGAGATCCCACCTAACATTTATGCCTTTATAAATATCTCAATATCTCAGCTCTGGAAGGGTCTAGAGCCTCCATTTTTGCACTCAGGTCTAAGTCCCATGGCCCTCTAACAGAATCCAGAGTTTCAAGAAGATTGGAGAAACTTTTTTTGCATTAAAAAAAAAAAACGACAGTGGTACCCCTTATGTTTTTTTTTTTTTTTTGGTGCAAAAAACGTTTCTCCAATCTTCTTGAAACTCTGGATTCCTGATAGAGGGCCATGGGACTTAGATCTGAGTGCAAGAATGGAGACTCAGACCCTTCCAGAGCTGAGATATTTATAAGGGCATTAATGCTACGTGGGATCTCAATATCTCAGCTCTGGAAGGGTCTATAGCCTCCATTTTTGCACTCAGGTCAAAGTCCCATGGCCCTCTATCAGAATCCAGAGTTTCAAGAAGATTGGAGAAACTTTTTTTTTGCACCAAAAAAAAAAAACATAAGGGGTACCATTGTCGTTTTTTTGGTGCAAAAAAAGTTTCTCCAATCTCTCTGAAACTCAGGATTCTGATAGAGGGCCATGGGACTTAGACCTGAGTGCAAAATGGAGGCTCTAGACCCTTCCAGAGCTGAGATATTGTATGAGGGCATAAATGCTAGGTGGGATCTCAATATCTCAGCTCTGGAAGGGTCTTCAAGGCACTCACCCCCAAGGCGTCACCTAACTGACGACTTGGGAAGCATTTGACCAAGCTTCAATATCTGACGCTTTGGGCGCCCTCTAGCGTCAGTCCATGACGCCCTGAGGATCGCGTGTAACCCTGACCCTACCCCAGACCTAAACTTAACCACGTCATCCAACTGACGCTGAAGGAAAGCGTCAGTTATATGACGCTGTAGGATCGCGTCATGAACTGACGCCAAAGGGCGCCCCAAAGCGTCAGATATTGAAGCTTGGTCAAAGTGGTCAAAAGTGACGAGTTGGGGTGAGAATGTGTTGCCATTTTTGCACTCAGGTCTAAGTCCCATGGCCCTCTATCAGAATCCAGAGTTTCAAGAATATTGGAGAAACTTTTTTTCGCACAAAAAAAAACGACAGTGGTACCCCTTATGTTTTTTGTTTTTTTTGGTGCGAAAAAAAAGTTTCTCCAATCTTCTCTCAAACTCTGGATTCTGCATAGAGGGCCATGGGACTTAGACCTGAGTGCAAAAATGGAGGCTCTAGACCCTTCCAGAGCTGAGATATTGAGATATTCACAGGTAGCATTATATGCTACTCGTGAATATCTCAATATCTCAGCTCTGGAAGGGTCTAGAGCCTCCATTTTTGCACTCAGGTCTAAGTCCCATGGCCCTCTATCAGAATCCAGAGTTTCAAGAAGATTGGAGAAACTTTTTTTTTGCACTAAAAAAAAAACATAAGGGGTACCACTGTTCGTTTTTTTTTTTTTGGTGCAAAAAAAGTTTCTCCAATCTTCTTGAAACTCTGGATTCTGATAGAGGGCCATGGGACTTAGACCTGAGTGCAAAAATGGAGGCTCTAGACCTTTCCAGAGCTGAGATATTGAGATACCCACGTAAGGCATTAATGCCCTTACTAAAAATCTCAATATCTCAGCTCTGGAAGGGTCTAGAGCCTCCATTTTTGCATTCAGGTCTAAGTTCCATGGCCCTCTATCAGAATCCAGAGTTTCAAGAAGATTGGAGAAACTTTTTTTTGCACCAAAAAAAAAAAAAAAACCGACAGTGGTACCCCTTATGTTTTTTTTTTTTGGTGTGAAAAAAAAGTTTCTCCAATCTTCTTGAAACTTCTGATAGAGGGCCATGGGACTTTGACCTGAGTGCAAAAATTCAGGCTCTAGACCCTTCCAGAGCTGAGATATTGAGATATTCATAATGAGCATTAATGCTCGTATGAAGATCTCAATATCTCAGCTCTGGAAGGGTCTAGAGCCTCCATTTTTGCACTCAGGTCTAAGTCCCATGGCCCTCTATCAGAATCCAGAGTTTCAAGAAGATTGGAGAAACTTTTTTTTCACACCAAAAAAAAAAAACCATAAGTGGTACCACTGTCGTGTTGTTTTTTTTTGGTGCAAAAAAAAAGTTTCTCCAATCTCCTGAAACTCTGGATTCTGATAGAGGGCCATGGAACTTAGACCTAAATGCAAAAATGGAGGCTCTAGACCCTTCCAGAGCTGAGATATTGAGATTTTTATAAGGGCATTAATGTTACATGGATATCTCAATATCTCAGCTCTGGAAGGGTCTAGAGCCTCCATTTTTGCACTCAGGTCTAAGTCCCATGGCCCTCTATCAGAATCCTGAGTTTCAAGAAGATTGGAGAAACTTTTTTTGCACCAAAAAAAAACGACAGTGGTACCCCTTATGTTTTTTTTTTTGTTTTTGGTGCGAAAAAAATGTTTCTCCAATCTTCTTGAAACTCTGGATTCTGACAGAGGGCCATGGGACTTAGACCTGAGTGCAAAATGGATGCTCTAGACCCTTCCAGAGCTGAGAAATTGAGATCCCACGTAGCATCCACATCTAGCATAAGTCCCATGGCCCTCTATCAGAATCATGAGTTTCAAGAAGATTGGAGAAACTTCTCTGCACCAAAAAAAAAAAAACGTCAGTGGTCCCCTTTATGTTTTTTTGTTTTTTTTTTTTTGGTGTGAAAAAAAAAGTTTCCCCATTTTTCTCCAAGTTCCTTTTGCCTAATGCGTCAAATATTGAAAGCATGGTCTAAGGTGACGCCTTGGGGTGAGAAATGCGTCTGCGAATCTGTAAAACTAAAACCTCAAAATTATAGTTGAAATGGTTTACTGCTGGATTTTTTTTTAACTTGAGAAAAAGCTTAAAGCATAGACAAACACATTTTATGTTTATTAATTTATTTCATGTTGGTAACCATTCATTTCATGGTGGGAAGTACCCCTTTTTTGACCTGATGTCCATTGGAATGGGAAACAAAATCACAATGAAAGCAATTACATATATATATTTTTTTTATTTATTTATAGAAGCCTCATGAGCTGGGAAAATGTACTTTTATATTTTTCAGAAACTTGAAACATAATTCAGATCTGAGGGGGTTAAGCATTATTACAAAGCATATTTTTAGCGATAATTTAGAAAAACGTCATCCCTCATATTTCAACACAGTCTCATGAAGATGCGTATCTATACCACGAGTGTCATTTAAATACAAAAATATAGCCTATATAATAATACATAATACAATTATTGAACGGGTTAACAATTAATGGGGTGCAAATATTAATGTATGTCATTAAAGTTACAAATTCTTTAGAAGGTTCTTAGTCTTTTTACATTTTGTAGTGCAAGTAGTCTATAAAAATGCAAAGATAGGATTAAAGACGGCATGAAAAGTATATATATATATATATATATATATATATATATATATACATTTATTTTGCTTTACAAAATGAACCAAATAAGCCTAAATCAGCTTGTGTAACATTTTTTTGCAAGTTTTTTGTATTTTGTAAATTATTTAGTAGCCTATTGGAAAACGAAATGTTAAAAATCTGCATATTTCGTTATAATGAGAAAGAAATTAGTTTTCCCAAGATCTCTTGCATAAGAAAGAAAATGCTGCAATTTATCCACGCCGCTAGAGGGCATCCTAATAAAGACACAAGCTGCAGTTTTAACAGACAGGATTGATTTTGTCCAGGATTACCTCCCTGTTTATCAGTTCTCAATTCAACACAGGCGTATGTTTGTCGAGGTAAGTGACAACTGTGTTTATTTCAGTGACGTGTTCATAAACATTTAGGTCATTTTAGGAAGAGCCCACATCACTGCGCAAAAATAACTTCATCAGCCTTCTGTCATTAACACAAACGCATAGCCTACTGCTGGTAGGTGATGGAGGTGATGTTATAGCCCAAATAAATAAATTAGAGAAAATTAATTATTTTATGTTAATTTCATTAAGCAAAGTGTCTAACACTCAGGCCTACTAAAACAACCTTTACTTTACATTGCTGCATGCATGCAGATCAATGCATTCAGGTTGGTTTAATGCAGATAAATAGCCTATCTAAATACTAAAATAAATAAATGAAAAAGCATCTTTACACGTAGTTTTGATATCGTACGATCCAGCGTTAATAGCTTAAAATTACCGCTTAATATTTTTTATGGTAAAATATTTAATATTTTCATTTATCCAACAAAGTAAATCAAATAGGCCACAATAATGCCTCACTTTTATGTAGGCTAATTAATTGGATAATAATATTAGACTCAGGCCTGTACCTGTGTTGTTAATGGACCATCGCAAACCAAAACGGAAATTTGCAGTGATCGTTGAAGGCTTGCGTTTGATATGGACTATAAAAATATTAGCAATAGTAGCCCATATTGTGCCATCAATGCGGGATATATGCTATTATTTAAAGGAAGATGTGTTAACAACTGTAATCAACTGAGAGAAGTTCGAAAATTATGCAATATCCGCCTACTAGTTCTAATCGCTTTGATCTTGACTGTTTTTTTTCTCTCTGCGAAAAGATTTTTTTCAGACAATGTCGATGAGACATTAACATCTTGTTTGTTGAAGGTGGGCTACAAGCATGTGCCATTTATATATATATATATATATATATATATATATATATATATATATATATATATATATATATATATATATATATATATATATATAAAAAAAAATATTGTTTAAATTTATATTGTTATTTCCCCTACAATGTTTATGCATTGAAATGATTTGAAATATGCAATATATTATATTGCCGGCTGTGCAGTACCAGGTTGTTGTGTTTTCTTTAGAAATCTAAATTAATGTATAGGCATTAGGCCTATAACAATGTTTGCAATGCAAGAGATATTTTTATAGGCTCTAGCCTTGGCTAAGCAACAAACATGCTCCTTTCCTAATAATTCTAAAGTATGTTCTCCATAATATGTCTGATTCAACTTTCCACTTTGAAGTGAAATTATATCGCACAGCATTTATCGCAGGTGTGAGTTAATGTATGGTCTATTTATAGAGTTTAGAAAACAAAGGGTTATTCAATAATGGAAAACAAAAACAGCATAAACAATAAAAATAAAAGTTTGATTTTCTATGTGTGTTTTTTATTAGTTTATGATGCTAAATTTGTAAATACTCATTTTAGGTAATTTATTTAAATGTTTATAAAATTATATGTTTACATGCAACCTGACTCTGAATTAATTCTCAAAAAATGTCACCTTGTGGGAATCCAGTTTGTTTGTTTGTTTGCGTGTGTCTCTGTGTACGATTTGTTTGCACATGTGAATGCGTGTGTGCCGTGCGTGTGTCTGTTGTTCAGTCAACCCCCCTGCATCGTCCCCAACACAAATACACACATATCAGCCCTTGCATTAGAGAAACTTCAACCGTAAATATAAAGCAACTAATTGATGTCAGCATCCGTCATGTTATTTTTGCGTCCTTAATGACACATTTTTTATTATTAGGCTGCTAATATTAATATTATCATTATCAGTATTATTATTTTAAAACAATGATGTATTAATTTCAGAATTTCTTAAAAATAGTGTGGGGGTCTTATTTTATGTGTTGGAAGCTCCCTGTTTTGTCTCAGTAGCCTACTAAGGCCTATAGAAGGTACTCTATCCTTTTGTATTGTAGGTATGTTTGTGGATCAATATGATTTTTGATCATACTGATTGACCTTCTAAATGCACCGTTATTTGCTGTGTTACGTCTGCAGAATAGCATCTGGTTTATCACGTTAAATTAAAAACCTAAACACATCCAGAAATAAATGATAATATACTGCTTTGTTACCTTTATTATTATTAGTCTATTATTATTATTATTATTATTATTATATTAGGCTATTATTATATTATTATTATTATTATTATTATTATTATTCAAGTAAAAATAGTATTGTGCTTGATCTTGTTATGTTGAATCAGTTGTTGTTGCCGATGATGTTCATAGTTAGTAGCATGATTATTAGGCTACATACGCTAGGAATAAAGATGCTTATAGCGTATTTCTGTGGGATGAACGTCATAATATCGCTTATGTTTAAAATTGTTCTCATAAACGTGCGACTAAATAAACATGTACGAACTTGAAGCTTTAAGAGAAATATTTAAAATGTGACACGAGAACGAATAGCGTAGAATATAGCCTATCGTCGTCTGAAAGGATATATTTAATGCAAATGTTACAAATATAGCCAGTATACTGTCGCTCTTCAGCGAGTATTATCATCAAATGTTAGCTATTTGTGCAGTAGCTCCATGTAGAATATTAAAAGGCACAAATTTCCGATACAGGAAGTAGTACCTGTTTTCTGTGGCTACCTTTGTGTCCCTTTTGTTTTTCCCCTGCGGTATGAAAACAAATCGAGGACGCATGGATATGTTGAAACAGCACTCTACAATTATCACAAAAAAATTGATTGAGGTTATGTGGTCTGTTTTCTTGGTAGGAGTTTGCTTGGGAAATGAAAGCCATTGTTGACTAGGCAAGAGCATTGGTGGATCTTGTGTATCCTTACGCACTGGAGCAGGCGCTAAGAACTGCTCAATGATTGGCTGCACGGTTAATACTTATGCTGCTGTGGTTGGCTGCAGTCTCTAAAAGGTTCAAGATATTTTTTTACAGCTTAGTGTCTGTGGCTCCGTAATTAATTGTAGCTAGCTGTCTCATATCGACGTGTTTTTAAGGAACATGAAATAGTTCTTGTGTTTTTTTAATTAGAGGAGTTGCCAGAGCAAGAGATTTGAAGTCTGCTACTGCTGCTGCTACTGCTTCTGGTTGTTGCTACTCTATCTTACTTGTGATGTTGGATATGGGAGAAAGGAAAGAAGTCAAAATGATTCCTAAATCATCGTTCAGTATAAACAGTCTGATTCCCGAAGCCGTCCAAAGCGACAACCACCACCACCATCACCAACAACACCACAGGACGGTTCATGAGGAAGAAGAGAAGACTCCTTTACCTGCCCAAGTAGTACAGGAGCAAAAGTCGGACAACACTTGCGCTAAAAGTGACAATCCATCCCACGACTCCTCGTGCACGGACGAGAAAGAGAAGCAGGAAGAGAAACGGGACTCGAAAGAAGGCGAAGGAGGCAAAGAAGGCGACAAGAAAACGGCAAGTACGAGAAACCACCTTTTAGCTACAACGCTTTGATTATGATGGCTATTCGGCAGAGTCCGGAGAAGCGATTAACCCTTAACGGCATTTACGAGTTCATTATGAAAAATTTCCCGTATTACCGGGAGAACAAGCAGGGATGGCAGAATTCCATCAGACACAACTTGAGTTTGAACAAATGTTTTGTCAAAGTGCCCCGGCATTACGATGACCCTGGGAAGGGGAACTACTGGATGCTTGACTCCTCCAGTGACGACGTGTTCATCGGCGGCACGACGGGCAAACTTCGGCGGAGATCGACTACTTCTAGGGCAAAGCTAGCGTTTAAAAGGGGCGCGAGGCTTACTTCGACAGGACTGACATTTATGGATAGAGCTGGCTCTTTATATTGGCCCATGTTGCCGTTCCTTTCACTCCACCATCCGAGGGCGAGCAGCGCGTTGAGTTACAACGGCACGTCGTCGCCTTACCCTAGCCACCCAATGTCCTATAGCACAATGTTGACTCAAAACAGTTTGGGGAACAATCACTCTTTCCCGGCCTCCAATGGCTTGAGTGTTGACAGACTCGTAAATGGGGACATTCCGTACGCCACACACCACCTCACTGCGGCCGCTTTGGCCGCCTCAGTGCCATGTGGGCTCTCCGTACCCTGCTCCGGGACCTACTCTTTGAATCCGTGTTCAGTTAACCTACTCGCGGGCCAGACCAGTTATTTCTTCCCCCACGTGCCTCACCCATCCATGACCTCCCAGAGCAGCACGTCCATGAGCTCCCGAGCCGCCTCTTCCTCCTCCCCGCAAACGGCCTCCCTCTCCCGTGTGACTCCTTAAGGCCTTCCCTACCCAGTTTTTCCTCCGGACTTTCCAGCGGACTTTCTGACTACTTCACACATCAGAATCAAGGGTCAACATCAAATCCTCTTATACACTAACTTGCATCCACAGGAGCAGACTGTAAGTGAACATTTTACACCAATTTACACTGTAATATATATAAATGAAAAAATTAAGGAGAATGAACGGACAATGCAAGCCGAATTCCAGGTATTTTGTATTATTATTATTCATTTATTTCTGACTGTATACAAACGTCAAGTGTCGCGGAACTGTTTATTATTCCACTGTCAGCAACGTGCAATGTGACCAGAGTAAAAAAGGATAAAGCGTAGTGGGGTTTTTTTCCTGGAAAGATTATTAGCCTACTTTAGAATGTTTATTTAAATAGTGGTTGCAATTTTGTCTAATTTTAAATGTTAAAATATATAATACATTACAGAACAACCTCCAGTCATCATGTTTGCAGTATTATCACGTGTCATGAGAGTACTGGTGGGTGAGATTTCTCAAAAATTAACACAAAGTTTTATTTTCATTTTTAAATAAATATCTTCTATAAGTGCACAATGCCCGCTCAAATCCGTGGCTCCTTGTTGTTTTGTTATTTTAATAATACAGACTGAATAATACATCTATAGTGCATTTTATACATATATTAACAATACAGTTTCTTTGTAGACCAAAGAATGGTTATCAAACAACAACATATAGTTTTTTTTTCAGTATTCATAACTTGACAGACAGTTCTGAAGGGGACAGACGTAATGAATGCTTTTAGCTTGTGTTTGCATATTTACTGTATGTGGTCACCACCATGCAGGTCACATTCTTTTTGTAATTAGTGAAATGTCAATACCTGTTGTAATTATAGGTTATAACTTTGCGAACGTGTAACCCGTGTTGAGTAAATGCCTCATAAAATATTGAGTGATTGTTTATGTCGTCTTTAAATTCCATGGTTGTGATTTTGTGGTCTTATGCCCGTGTTTGTCGCTGTAAACTGTTAATCGAACAAAATAAAAAACAAGTAGGTTAAGTACATTTATTACGAACATTTTGTCTTTTTTGATGAACTAGTATTTTTAGTAGCTGTCTGAGAATATACTAAACAATGTGTTTAGTAAAACATTTAAGCGACAGTTTTACGGGTATCTGAAGGCCTGGGCCTGCAATGTGTTAGCCTACTTACAAACTTACTTTTTTTAGGAAATGGGATAAAAAACAAGACATACAAAAATGATTTGGGTCCCTAATGATTTAATAAGCTTAAAGAAGAAGAAGAAGGAGAACAAGAAGAAGAAGAAAGAAAAAAAAACAGCAAACAATGGCAGTCGATATATTATTAGGCTAGCCTATATTCCCATCGCAGGTCGCAACAACCCGTCCCTTAATAATGTTGCTGACAATCAAACTATTCCACTTGAGTTATTTTACGCTATTTTTCTGAAATATTTGTTCTGAAATATTTAGCTGTAGCTTATTACACGTTTATTACAAGCGTTTCGTGGTTGTAGAGGCCATATGAGCCATGCATAACGACTGATAATCACCATCGGCTATTTTTTCCGCGAACAATACAGTCATTAGTTGCGATAGAACAGAGAAACAACTTAGCTTTCAACATTTTATGTCCAATGATTTGTTCATGTTTTTTAAAAGAGACATTGTGCTAAATGTGCACAACAGTAATGCAATAACCTCTGTTCCCGATACAATAGACCGGTGGAACTCAATATCTCTTCGAAAGATGTTATCGCTTAAATGTTAAACGGGGTGACCACTCAAAAACAAAAGCAAAAAAGCAGAGGTCAAATTTAGGAGCAGAATTTTTTTTTTTTTTAGAAGAAATGCAAAAGGGTAAAATTCATATAATGCTAATTCATCTTGGTGTAGGATATTGCTGGGATGCAAAGTTATTTATTTTTTTAATGGAGGTATTGTATCTTCCGCTCTCTGTCTCTGGCTATTTATAAGAGCACGTGGATGTATATAGATGCTAAACCATTATGAGGATTTAAATAGAGTAGCCTACTTACAAAAATCATTTTATTTGGATTTCCATTTTAATGTTATTTTACCCAGACCTGATATTTTTGCTATTTATTGTAGCCTAGTATTTTCTCTACATTTTTTAAGTGGGGATCAGTGAGCAAAATGATGATCTTTGGGCAGCGAATGCTTGTTCGAGCTTGTTTAATTGGTTTGCATTGCTTTTTGCCAACAGTGCGCAACCCATAAAGATTTGCGATCAATCTATCTGAAGCAAAAACGAGGCCTAAATTCGCACCAATAATTGAAATCTACAGGGGAATTATTTCGGTTCGACGCTATGTGGACCCATTTTTTAATACGAAACGCTTGTATTAAATTGTGGCGACATTTACGGAAATTTCATGAAGCAATACACTTGAAATAATAGTTATTTTTTTTCCTTTGTGCCTTTTGACAAGATCTTGTAAGCAGGGTTTAATCGGCTACACAAAAGGCGTGGTTTCCCCGAGGTGACAGAGACTGTGGGGGAACTGGGAACAGCACGCACATCTCCCCTCATAATCATAATCGTATAGGCTATATTATAATTCTGTTAGAATTAAAGCATTGAACGTAAATCGTAAATACAAGAACACCTACAGAAAGGAAACATTTTTCTAATGCATGTGGTTTCGCATATTATAAAATAAAATATTAATGAGACTAAATAAAACATGTTGCCATGTTCATGAAATTACACTGAAATAATTATTTGAGCTCTAAGACCAAAAGCTAATTAAAGTGCTAGCAGCTACCTGTATACGACCATCTATTCCAAAAACTGTCAAATGTGTTATCAATAGCCATCTTACGTGCGACAGATTGTGCTTAAATATTCCGTTCTGCTGTTTTGCACATTTAAAAATCTTTCCTTGGCTCCTATAAGTCTAATTTTGCAGCTTGGTATTAGTTGTCTAATAAAATGTCACTGACAGCTCTATGAAGACGCCAAGATAGAATAGGCGATGAGATAAAAACGGTGTTATAATGGCCATTCCCTCTGGCCAATCAACTGACCAGATAATGGTGTGGTGAAACGAAGCTTATCCAACTCTGAACCATTAAAATACTGTAATATGCAAAGGACGCTTCCTCTCTTAAAGTAATATGAGCCTTACGAGCCAGACAGAGTGAGGGCGCTAGAATGACGCAGAACTATACTGACATGAACTTCATATCATGCACATGGCCTCTCATAAACATAGTTTTGCCTGTGGCAAGACGAACTGTAATATCATTTACAAGCTGCGAGAAAAAAAAACACAAGCGATAATTCAGAAATTAGTTCCAACTAAACCACTAAACAGCCTTCTAATATTTGAACAATTTTGTGCAAAGCACAAAGATGTGGAATGTTTAATTATTATTATTATAGTTGTAAATTTATATATATATATATATAAAAACAGTAACATCAAACCTACTTCTAACGCTGTTATTTTTTAACATAATATTAAGGCTAGGCTTTGCCTATAATAAAATTATAATTTTTCTTTTAAAAAAGCACTATTGTCAGAACAGTGAAATGTAGGCTATCATGTCCTATAGTCTCAAACACACACAAACAAATAAAGACTTTCTTAAGCAATATAGCCTACTTAGGCTTATACAGTAAAATGTTTGCTATAGCCTATTGAAATAAAACATTCGACAGGTAGTGAATAATCGTTTTAATGAGTTTGAGCTCCAGACTTAGTGAAGGGGTATGTCGGGTTAAATAAAACAACTTGTATCGTGATGAAATTGGATTGCTTAAAGCAAAATGTAATGAACTCGTCTTTTCGGAGATGTGCGTAATAAAATTATTGTTATTCCAGATACTTTTAATGATATACTTTTATGCAATATCATAAAGTCGCTTTTTATAGCAAGCATAAACACACAGAGACAAATTTATTTTGACAAAATTCTCTATTATTATGATCTAATATTGCTTATTAAAACACCACCTTTAAGCTAATTGTCCACTTTTTACCTGTGAATTCAAATATTATCAGATTAGAAATATCCTAGTCTTGTTTGACTATCATTAAGGGTTAAAATCTGAAGAGCAATATCGCTCTTAAATCATCGTATGATGTTTGGTCTCAAATATCGTCTTGTTTTACTACGGTTTTTAACCACAATTGAAGTGGCAAAGGTGTCCCACTGAGAGACCTTTTGTGTTCCAGGTCCTATGGAAGTTAACCCCAATGGAATTAGCTATTAAAAAAAGATGCGTCATAATAGCCTAAGTAATTTTATTTTTTCAATTTTTCAATATTTTGCAATAAAGTCAAATTGTGAAATGTTTAAATTGATTGATTTCTTTGTTTCTTTTTTTCTATTTTTTTTGTTTTATTTCTGAAATTGTTGCGCTCTTATGTGTCCCTTGGCCTTTGCGTTCACCCCAATTCTACGATATTTCTATCCTAATTTTCTATTGCTAGTGACCATGAAAAAAATTATCAATTCATGACATTAAATTAATAATTTTGCCAGTATTGTTGATGGCTGCCTCAGATTATCTGAAATAATGTGAATTCAATGGGAACTGTAAAACGGGCAAAATAAAGATTTCAAATGCGCCGTAATATTACTCGTAAGAGCGATGTAAGTTTTTGTCTGTTAAAACACATTATTTATTTATTTGTTTGTTTGTTTATTTATTTAATTCAGCAATTCTCACATATTTGCTGGTAACCTATGCTGTTAAAAAAGTCCAAGATCATATCATAGACTGTTTATCTTTATACCCTGTTCTGAACAAATATCTTATTGAATATCTTAATGAACTTGACTGCAGTTTGAATACATTTTCAACCGAATTCTAAATGATTTTACAGTAAATTGTGACAGTTTAAGCATTATTATCTTTTGTTCAATCTAACAGACCCCAAAGCCATTTTGGAGAGTTGTGTGACACATAAAAGACATGCGATAAACCAATATGTTTAGTCTGGTGTATTTAGTCACAAAAAGGAAACACCACCTGGGATGCATGATGTAATATCATTCATTCAGTCTAATGAACAACATAATATACGCTTAAAATAAAATAAATAAATAAAATATATATAATTAATAATATTATATATATAATTTATTTATATATATATATATATATATATATATATATATATATATATATATATATATATATATATATATATATATATATATATATATATATATATAGCTGTTTTATTTAGGCTTAAACGTTACCAACAGGTGCCAAAATTCTTCTTGTTACCTGACATCAGTCCTTCACTTGTAAAGCACTATCTATCAAAAGCAGCTTCGAGAACAATGCGTGAATCACAGCCTTCGTGCTATCAAATTGCAAACTCCCAGTGCGGGTTGGGTGTCCGAAACGGAACCAACAGGCTTACAAAAAGGACTGCTGATTGTAATGAATTCTTGCTCGCGCCTGTGAAACGACTGATAGATTAATGCAACAAGCTCTTATTTGTGATGTCACGTCAGTGTGAAGTTTCTTGTTAAACTAGTCATTATTTTCAAGGTCTGAGCTGTCTTTTTTTTCTGTAGACTCGACTATACAGCGTTGATATAAATATTGTAAATGCATGTTAATGCATCCACAACCGTCATGTCTATAGGCTACATATCAACCTATATATATATATATATATATATATATATGTACATATATGTACATATATATATATATATATATATATGTATACATATATATATATATATATATGTATATATATACATATATATATATATATATATATATATATATAGTCCAAAATTATTTGCTGGCAAAATAATGTTTTAGCCTATATATAATTATAATTTTGAGATTTCACAAGCAACCCGCACATTTTCACCAGCACACTTGTCGTACTGAATTATAGAGTGCCAATTTCTCTTATTTTTTTATAATTCCAAAACCTAATGGAATTGTCGAGAATCTTACAGTAAAACAGAATGAATATAATATAGTCAAAATAAATTAAACAGCCAATAAAACAATATAACATATGTTATAAAACAATGTTGTTAGGATGCATATTTCGTGAAAAATAACAAGAATATAATAAGAATAGAATGTTTCAGCTGGCATATCAAGCAAACTTGGGGCTGACAAAAGCAATCCACTGTTAATTAATTAATTAATTAATTAAGAAAGAAAGAAGAAGAAAGAAAGAAGAAAGAAAGAAAGAAAGAAAGAAAGAAAGAAAGAAAGAAAGAAAGAAAGAAAGAAAGAAAGAAAGAAAGAAAGAAAGAAAGAAAGAAAGAAAGAAAGAAAGAAAGAAAGAAAGAAAGAAAGAAAGAAAGAAAGAAAGAAAGAAAGAAAGAAAGAAAGAAAGAAAGAAAAGAAAGAAAGAAAGAAAGAAAGAAGAAAGAAAGAAAGAAAGAAAGAAAGAAAGAAAGACGTTCGCTGTGACAGATGCCTCATATCGTTTCTTTTGACTTCCTGATGGACAGCACGCTATGAAAGACCAACTCTGAAAGCAAAATGTATTTCAGTAGGCTACTTATCACAATTTTTATTATTATTATTATTATTATTATGTGAAAACATAATTTAGACAAACAAACGCCGAAGATGTTATGTAGGTTATCCGTTGGAGGCGGAGGAGGCCCAGAGAAGGATGGGCCTACATGGCCTTTAATACGGTCCCATCATAAACACGCGTAGGCCTATATAGGTTGAGAAGCCACAAAACCACGTTAGGCTACGTCTCACTGTTTACAGATAAAGTTGATTATTTCACTCAATCTATCCCTGTGCATTCTTTAATTATTGTGACGAACTAAAGAAGAGAACGAAGATATTTCCCTATCCCGTCTTCTGGGGTGAGGCAGGTTGTCTGTCAGTGAGGTATAGGCGACAGTCTGTCTACAAGCCGTAAGCTGATCTGCAGAGTGCTAGAGGAAAACGGGCAAGATTCCTGGCCTGCAAGCCGAGATATTGATCTACCTCAGCCACCTAAACAAAGCCTCACCTGTTTCCCTTGTCCATACTTTATTTTATGCAGTCTAATGCTTGTTTTGTTTGACATTTCTTTTATTTCCATGGATCCGAACTTTGATACACTTTTGGGAGTACTACATAAACACTGTGTTGTACCTGAACATCCAGATCTCACCAGCAGCATTAGAGACCACCCTTCTCTCCTGGTGCAGAAAATTACTCCCCGTTGTCTTTACAGTTAGGCCAGAAAAAGAAAAGTTTTCATTCAGCGGCGCAGTGTCCAATAACATCCAACGTGAGATAAAACTAATTACTCCATTATGCCTCTAGAGTTAATGTTTCATAAATTGGATCCACTAAAAGCTCCTTTATTATTTATCTGGCTTCGCTTTGGGCTGCTTGTTAAACATATCAAGATTACTTTCTGATCGTGTACAACTATTTGGTCTGTAATGGTGTCGCGCACAGATTCATTCATACAGCCCTGCGCCCACCTCTTTTATCAGTATGCCTTGAACACGGTGCTGCTGCTGCTGACAGACAGCCAACTTAACCAGAGAGGAAAACGTTGCCTCGGCTAATTTCATCCCTTTGTTAATTTCGGATGCAAATGCAAGCGGATTTGTTAGAGGCATAATATTTTACAACATTTGCGCAAGCGAGAACACATATGCGCACATAGGCTTAGGCGGTAGTCGGGACAAACAGGTGCCAAACCCCTGTGGCATGCTTGCGTGATGATGGTGAATAAATATCACCATAAACGTCACACGAATTACAGAGATGCAGAGTGTGAGACTTCAACCCGATCATTTGAAAATCATAACTAAAAGAGTTTACAATCCGATTCGTGAAATGACGAAAGCGATTGTCGTGGCGATCAAACAGATATAAAATAGCCTAAATAGACTCTCCGTTGATAATTTTGTGTAGCCCACTTTTGCACTTGCTGTCGTTTATCTTCAGTAGATTGAATGCAAAATGTGGTGGCTGTTCCACTGCTCTTGATGATCATCCTTACACCTGTGAAATATATGAATGGACAATACTCTAAATGGTGGCTGTGGCATCATTCTAAAGATAGCAGATAGATGTGGGTCATCTGCGCCCATGGAGTAATCTTATCAGTGCATCTGAAGGAGGGGACTCTTTATCTGATAAAAATGGTGCCTTACAGCCAGACTTTGGCTGCTCAACAAACAAGGCAAACTCCTCTATTGCCAGCCTGACGGAGATTGTATACAGGAAGATGTGTTAGATGTCTGATTGTTTGAGAATGTTACAGAGACAGGCCCAAAGGATTTGGGCACAAGGACTTGAGATGAGGTTGCAAACCAATGGTGCTCTAAATTGTGTGGCATTGTTGACCAAGATCAAAGGAGTATTCCACAGGACGGATTAGGAGGAAAGATGCGGAGATCTGAGGGAGCATGCGTGTCTATATGGGTAGCTAGCTGAGCACACAGTGCTATCAACTACAAACTGGGGGTCTGTGGGTTTGATTCCAAGTGGGGCACCAAAGAGAATGAATGAGTAACAGAAGGGTCCTAGTGTATAGTACTGCCGTTGTGCACCTGAGCAAAGCACTTAACCCCAAGTTGAGTGCTGCATCATGTTACTCTGGTCCCCTTAACCCCTCCTCCATCCAGGGCACCTCCCAAAAGAGAAACTGTTCTCCAAGAGTTTTCCCAGGTTAAATAAAGGTATAAGGGGGAAATAGGAGTATTGATATTGTGAGAAAACCTGGCTGTTTGCTTTTGAGGTGCAAGAGATATTCTTTTGAAGAAGCAATAATGCTGGTATTGAGTGCTGTGAGGTTCTTCACTGAGTAAATAAGAATTTGATTTTTTTTAACCAACTTTATTTTAAGTTTACCTTTAACTTGTGTACAAGTAAACCACATTGTGATATACATATAAATCATGTCCAATTTAAAAGTACTTGAGTTTGGGACCCAGAGTCTGAGAGGAAATAAGGGTGTTTAAGGTGCCTCCTACTGACCTAAACTCTGTCCCTCTGATGCTTTGTGCACAAACCAGTGACCCGTTGAATAGTTTTCACTATTCATCCTCGTCAGAGTGACCGCACTTCAAGGAGGACCAGAGGAAGGGAGAGAGGCTGAGAAAAGAAAGAAGAGAGATTAAGTCACGTAATTTTTGAATGTCACTAATGAAGATGTTGAAGGTGGCATATGGTCATTGAATACAAATGTAGAAATTATGAATTAGAGCAACATTTCTATAACCAGACATTAACTTAAAAATAGTAACTTGTGAAAAATGGCACAAGCTTATGTATAAAGATGAAAAATGTACATAAAATGTACATTGTGGTCAGAAAATAGTGAAGGATGCTTTAACATTTAGCATCATGTTAAATATTATCGGTATCCTTGGCATCCTCTGAAGTCACCATCAAATAATGGAGAATAACAATGGTTTATTTGGCAATAAAACTATGAATCGGTATTATAGTCAGAATTTACAATGTTATTTTATTATACAAGGCAGACTTCTGAAAACAATTAGTATTGTAAAGGTGGTGAGATCACATTATCTGTTGCTTTCTGACAGAAAACTAATTTTCCATCAAAATAATTAAACGGAAAGAAAGTGAATGCCCTTTTATTTATTTTAGTTAAAAACGTAAATGTACACAGGAACAGAATAATGGCAAAATTTAACGAATGTTCTGTTGCTCTTATTTTGCCATTATAACTATATAATTTCTTTAATTCATCCATCCATGAATTATATATGAATGCAATTTATTTTTGCTCTTTACATAAACTAAATATGTAGCATTAATAAAATTGTACTTATAATAGAATATGACTTGGATGTCCTATACAATGTCTAATGCAAAATATTTTGTGTAGGCTATTTTAATAAATTCCTCGTGTAATTTAAATTCTGTTTTAAATTGTCTGTACATTTTGATTTCAAATGTACAGGTTTTGAAAATGTTTTGCTGTGCTCACCCTGTCACTTTCTGTATTTATTGTCAGTGTGCTTTCAGTATCATTTTAGCAGCATATGTTTGTCTTTTCATTTTTAAAAATATAAGGTACATTTAGCTATATTACTCTTATGACAAATGATCTGGCATCTGTTAGTGTTACTGTGTCACCATTTCTCTTAGTGCCAAAGAGGGGGGGGCAGCAGGGATGTGCATGAATTGAAAAGAGAATTAACAGTCTTAAATTTGTCATTGTCTTCCTCCTAGATGTCTGGCAGTGTGTGCTGCAGTAGCCTGAATCCACCCTGTGATGCGTTACTCACCCATGCTGAGAATGTTTACAGTTGTAATCAAGGTCCATGTAACTTGTTTGTGAAATGTTTTGCCTTTATGTTTTAGAGGTGCTATACAATTTGCAAATAGTAGGGCATGAAGTCACAGTTTGATTAAATTGCTGTCAGTACAAAAAGGAAAGAAAAGAAAACAGAAGCATTGTACAAAACCAAGACTATTATTCTGCATCCCCTTTATAGAAGGAGTTGAATTTTTCTGTCTTTAGACAATCTTTATTAAATTAATTTAAATAGAAAAGAAAACCATGGCATTGTGCAACGATTTGCTTTGCTTAAGAAGATCTGTATATTTTCTATTTTACAAGCAATGTTTTGTGATATTTTGTTTGTTGTCAAGACAGTATTCCCCTGTTGCTAATGTTTTTGCTGTAAAGAAGGAAACATGCTGATCTACTGTGACCCAGTAAATTGTTACTTTGGGAGATAAAAACATATCTTGTCATTGATTCCTTTGGGAGAGAAGCTTTTGCATGAACACTTTATTTGCATGAAGCTTCTTTCTGTATTACCTGAAATGTTTACCAACATTCGGCAAGTTTGCTGACAGAAATGAGACTGATGCATAAATAATTTCAGATTTATGTGTGTTGAACAAAGGTATCCTTAGACACACTCTCTACACACACATACATACACATGGGTGGAAGCAATGGACCAGTGTCACAGCAGCAATATTAATGAAAGCCTTCACACATTTATTAAAAAAAAAATAATAATAATAATAATAATACAAATAAACATGCACCAGGCCATAGCACATTTCCCTTATGTGATGTGAGAGGTTTGAGCTTGCACACTTTCAACACCCAAAGGCTTCACTCACTGTAGACATTACAGGCCTCCAGAGATATCATCTTGAGGGTGTCTTTTATTGTCTACAGTTTTGAAAGTAAACAACACATGTCTCATTCAAAGAGAACTAATACATCATGGAGGAGATAATGAGGGCTTTTCGTTGCTTCCTAGGTGAGAAAACATCATAATGGGAAAGTGTGAAAAAACATGCCTCAAAATGTACACACACACACATAGGCACACACATAGGGCATATATATATATATATATATATATATATATATATATATATATATATATATATATATATGTGTATGTGTGTGTATGTGTGTGTATGTGTGTGTGTGTGTGTATACCAATTCTATCACAAAACAAAGATAGGTGCGAAAGCAAAAAAAATAAAAAAGATCTCACTTCAGGTCATGCATGAATAATTAAAACAAAATAAATCAACAATTTAACAAACGCTCTGGGCTTGATTCTCTGAATGGGACTAAATCATTGCGGTATCGGAAGAGGGCAGCTATGCATATGTGATGTTTCTATAAACACTTCGTCACAGAGACTCAAACACGGATCAGAGCTCGAGCCACAGTTTCAACACAACTGCCTGTGCGCAGTCCTCATTCCTCGTGCAACAGATAAAAATACCTCTCTCCTCGTACTCATGCTGCGATAGTTTCTGATCGTTTGAGAAAATATAGAGATGCAGACTTTCATTCGGCCCTCTAGGTGGGTGGAACACGGAACCCAAGCTGCCCTCGCCACCAATTTTACAGAGCAATTATCTACTTGGATTCATGGGAGTTTACTAAACAAACGGCAGCCCCGCTGCGCCCTCTCAGGCCACGGCCCAGATCAATTCTGCATCACAAAGCGCCATCGATGATCACCCTGCCTACACTCGCACCACCTATATGCATCGATTATTTTTGTGTCTTGAAACAGGTGTCCGTTTTATAAATGTGCTACCTCCATGCATCGTATTAGCCTTAATTATTCAGCCGAACAGTTATGCGTGCTGATCCATGGCCATGCTGCTGTTGTTTATAGCAATTATGATTCATATTCTTTTGCCTTGCTTTTAAATAAACAACACTAACAGTCTGTCATCCTCAGACCAGTCAATTGCACTTGTGCGGCTATTAGAGCAGATATAGCTCCAGAGTCCCAAAAATCAATGACACCGTGATTAGACCGATGACAGCAAATTCACAGTTTCAGCCTGAGAGTGTTCATGAAGAGACGAGGTTTATGGCAAATAAGTCGCACTTGTCTGCACACAAAGGAAAAATCCCCCCGTCTTTGTTTATAAGGTGTAAAAATCCTGAATGATTGCACACGGTAGCGACCGAGGACATTCGGGCTGTTTTGTCGCCAGCATTTTGCGAAAAAATATTTTTGACAATTTTCAAAGCAGTTGTAGGCACTGAATAGCCCCACAATCGACAGGTTTGGTTTCTTCGACCTCAAAGAACAAATAGCCTACAACAAAATAAAGACATGAAAAAGAAAGGGAAGAAGATTGGAAGCTTTATCTCATGACAAAACAGGACATTTATAAAACAATGTAAACGAAAAACTTTTTAGAAAATACAACCGTTAAGATTTCTAATCGCCATCCAGCGAAGACAGGACATTTTTTATTCACCTGCATTTTTATTTAGCCTACTTTATGCGCTAAAACGCGACTGTTAGGGCCTACAATATTGCAATATGAGACACGTCACCGCTTATTTTTAATTTAGCCTACTGATTTTACTATTGAACTAATAATAAATAAATAAACGATTTGCGTCATATAGCGTCTACACTGTGAACAAATATTGTTAGTTTAACATAAGTTTAACAAAAATAAGTAGCCTAACCTGGTTGTCTTACAATTTTAAGTTCATTGAAATAAAAAAGAGTTAATCCAACAAAGGAGTTTGTTTTAATCAACAGAAACTCAAAATATTATGTTATCTGCACATAAATTATTAAGACTACGTTTATTTGACAATTTTTTTTTTGATAAACCATGAAAATATTTTTTTACAGTGTAGGCTACATAAGTTGTGTGTAGCCTACTGTCTCTTTGTGCAGCACTTCATAAAAACAACATGAAATAGGCTATACTTAACGGCAAAATGACATCCTGAGGGTGACCATGGAATGCACATGGTGGAAGGCCCCATTGCCCACTTCGCGCCTTGGCCTTGAAGGGAGCAAAATGCCGTTTGTAATTATAAACATGGGTCAAATAACACATTATTAATAAAGACCAATAATAACATTGCAACTTTCACTGTCAACTGTTTGATGACGTTGCACTGTAAAAATTAAATTAAGTAGGCTACAATCAACTTGGATGTTTAAGTTATTTGAATTTAAATTGCACTAAACTGACTTAAAAATTAGTTGAATTTTGTAGAACTTATATAAAATAGGTTGAACATGGCTTAACTTAGGCTATTTTGTTGAGTAAAAGCAATGTAAAAACATATGTTGTCAACTTATTGATATATATTTTTACAGGTTGCTGGGCATGCCAAATTAATTTTGTCTACAGTGAACTACTACAGATGCAGTGTGCAAGGAGTATTAGTGAACACAGCATAAAAGGACATTGTGCATGGGGAAGGACAAGGCAAGGGAAGGCAAGAGAGTGTAGGCCACGTATAAGCCCATTTTAAAATCGACAATGGCTTGATAATTTCGAACTGAAGTCGACAAAATAAACTGTTCTTGTTACCCCAAATATGTCAAACACAATTGTGCTTTTGCGCAGTTTTCAGTTCGTCACTCTACGCGGTGAAGACGCACGCAGTTAAAAAAACTGTTAATTGCCCGTGCGTGTTGCGTATCGCGGAGACAGACATTTCTTTACTAATTGCGGCAGTTATGTTTGTTTGGAGAGTTTTGAGGAAAGAAAACGGAAAGTCTCTGACTGCTGATCTTAACGACACAGTCCAAGATCAATCACTTTCTTCGAATGTATATTATTAAACAGCATGGGGTGGCTGAGGCGCGAGGCACGGGGCCGTCAGGAGTCCAGGGCTCCGAAGCAGCTCCTTCTCGCGCTGCAACAGGGCAATTGTTGACACGCTTTTTCATGCCAATCTGCAGATCTCCTCCGAACGCGGCTGCCATGGCAACCTGCTCTTACCCGTGGCGGCAGCTGGCAGCCCCTCACTTACGAAGTTGTGCAGGCTTCCAATGATTGTCGACTCACGAAAACGAGGGAGAGCTGTTCTCCACTGAACTCGATTTTGTCGTGGTCGGCTGAAATAGAAATAGCCTTACACCACTGCTATTTCAGTTGGCGAGACGTACACTGACAAGAGTCGAACTCGGTTGCCGGGTGTTGCTGCATGCTGGCTGGCTGTGGAATTTGTTTCGGGTGTTTCTTTGCGTCAGGTGTGCGTCCATTTTATTGACCGCATGAAACATTTAAAACGTCAGCAAAACAGACATTATAAATATTCACGCTTAAAAATTAAGGTTATTGACTGGCATTGAATGTTCCAGGAAGAATCTTTATTAAAGGGATGGTTCACCCACAAATGAAGTCTGTCACCATTGTTCCAAACCTCTAAAAAATATTATTATTATTATTTTTTTTTTGTTGAACACGAAAGAAGATATTTTGAAAAATGTTGGTTACCAGACAGTTAAAGGCACCCACTGACTTCCATAGTATTTTTTTTTCCTGTCTGGAATGTCCAACATTGTTCAAAATATCTTCTTTTGTGTTCAACAGAACACAGACACTCATACAGGTAATGAACAAAGAGGCTGAGTAAATGATGACAGAGTCAGACAGACTTTTCATTAATGGGTAAACTGTCCCTTTAAGGTCCGCTGCACAAACTGATTTTTTTTTTATTATGGAAAATAGTTTTTTAGATTATAGGCCTATAATCGTCTTGACACCAAGGGGAAAAATGATTATTTTAAGGACTGTTCACTGAAAGGTTATTTAGGGATCCAAAAATTATTGTTTCTCCTCCAATTGCTAAGAAAAAAAAAAGAAAAAAGAAAGAGTATATGTTGAGATGATTAATGAGAATGAGTGTTTTAATGTTTATAAAGATCATATATTAAACTCAATTTAAAAGTCATATTTCCTTCCTTCACAGGGCCATAACCACCATAAACACTGAGGGATACATCCCCCAAATTTCATTTTGAGGTCAATCAACATGTCAGCTTCTTGAACTTTTACCTTCGGATTCTATCGTTGGGCCTGAAGACACGCTTTTCCTTTTACAACAAATCTTTCCTGTCTTATTATCTGCCAATGTAAACAATGGCCCCTTCCTATGGTACATCCTTCTAACAGAACAGCTAAACTACACGTACGGTACCACCTTCTCACATGCTGAATGTGTGCAGGGGACACAAAGACTAGCCTCACTCGTCTCATTATCTCTAATCTACTGCTTTCACCTGTGCCCAGCTCCAGCAGGAACACTCTCATATATCGACCCGCTGGCCACAAAGAGCCGCCGCTCCACCACTAAAGCCCGGTAAGCGATACCTCAGGGTGTCATACTGAAAATTAGACTTGGATTCAACCAGGGAGTTCTCGCTAAGTAAGGGCAAGACCACAGGAGAAGTCTTTATTCAAAACAGATGTGCTGGAATACACAAGACCCATGCGATGTGTGTCTGTTTTCAGACAGCTAATCTGTGAGTAGGAGAGACAAATAATGAATCAAACGCGTTTGGAGTTTTTGTGAGGTCATGAAGAGGAGATCTGTTCAGTGGGGTGTGGGTTGGGGTGGATAGAAGACATGTGGCAAGTGGAACATTCTCAACAGCTTTGTTTTAACACTGTGTATTATCCATATCTGAACTGATGCTGTGTTTTCCGCAATGATTGCAAAGCCCTAGCTGATCTTTCCTCTTGTTGCAAACACACAAGAAGCACCTGCACTGCAGTAACAAAGCACCTGTGCAGTGGTTATCATGCAATGACAATCATTTGGTGCATGTAATGGAAGGAGGGACCAGTGTGTCAGAAAGACCACTAATGGAATAACATCAGTAAGAATGGTGTACATCTGTCATTCAGCTACTGAAATACATCTGATTAGAGAGTAATTAAGTGACCTTCAAAGCCCGAAGCGACAGATTAATATATACCTGACATCTCCGAGGTGTAACTGACATTGTGAGGGCAAAAGTTTTTGCATGAGTGTCTATACTGAGGAGAATATTTATGAAAACTGAAGACACCACTGACAGCCACAATTAGGCCCACCATTACCGACAGTATAAGAATATGAACAGACCAAACAAGCAACAATAGCCTGTAATTGAAAAAATTGTGCATCCCACCCAGAGGACAAAATGAATGTTTTGTGCTTTCTTTTCAAAGTATTTGTCTTAAATCAGTTGAGTCAGGCTTTAATTACGGGGAATCTGGAAAACAACTGACATAACTACCTAAAAATAGCAGGCCTTGTCTGCAGACCGACTACTTGAACAGTTGTCCAACATGTTTGAATTTCAAATAACTCAATAAAAAATAAAAAAAGAAGGATTACGAGGGTTCATACTTTGTGCTTGCAAGAATAAGGTTGTTAGCATTATAAATAACAGCTGTATCCTTTTAACATTTTCATGCATTCATAACTGCTATTATTGTAATTTGCCAGGGGTTAACAGTAGGTGATTTATCTGAATGAGTTTTGTTGAGGTTATCTATTTCCTTTGTAACCCTTTTCTTTATTCAGATTAAATATCAAAGAGCAAAGGCAAAAATATATTATTTTTTTAATTAATAAAGCACACAAGGCATAGGCATAAATCAACATGTCACAAGCCTGCATACGGTTCAGTCAACAACAACAAAACAGATGTTTTAAAACTTACAAATATAAAATTAGTCAAATAAAAATAATTTACCACACCTGCACAACTGGCCTTGTTTTGTTTATTTCCGGAATGGAATATTTCACCCCAAACATTTTTTAAAAGATATATTAATTTACACACCCTGTGACTTTCTTCTTTCTGTGGAAAAAATAAAGTTTTTTTGACCACAGAATGGAAGTCAATGGTAACCAAAACTGTGGTGTTGTAACCAAAACAACATTCTTCAAAAATTCAAATTCAACTTTCATTTTCAACTGTACATTTTTTAAAAGCACTTTTTAACCCAACATTTGGGTTTGTCCATATTTTACCCAAAGTTGGGTTAAAACAACCCAGCAATTTTTAGAGTGCAGGTTTGGAATGACACAGGGCTGAGTAAATGGTGATATAATTTTTGGTAGCACTTTATTTTACAGTCCTGTTTTGCATATACATACTGTACTTATTGTAGAAAGTACAATAATTGGGTAATAAATAGGTACTAACCCTGAACCTTCCCCTAAACCTGACCTTAACCCATGTAGTTATGTGACCAGTACTTTCTCAGGTTTCACCTGTGAGCCGATGTATCGCTTTAAGGTTCATTATTAGTCCGTATTAATCAAATCAACTCAGTTTATACTGAAGTGCATAGCAGATTAATATTTATTGCCTTTCAACAAACATTGCATGGTAAGAATAATAATATTTATCCGTTTCAACCTTTGTGGAGCTCATCTTGAAAGTAAGATTCTTTGTTACGCAATAAAACAATGTTATGTAACGGCTGAATGTAGTGTTAATTTTCTTTTAATTATTTACAAAGTCATACTGAGTAGTTCATGCACTAATTTTGATTGTGCATGATAATTTAGGCAATGCATTGCTTCTAGTGATGCACCATACCTCACTCTGAAAAGGACACACACACAAAAAAAGTCTCCTGGCTCACAGATGTGCTTTTGGGTACGTGTCCAAATTCATCTTACACTTTTGCGACAGACAAGGTGGTTGGAAAGGTCGATATTCGAGCCTTATGCAGTTTTAGGGCTCATGTCCTGGGCTCATGTCCCTTGCAGCTCGCATGAGTGGTGTATCGCTGACCACTCAACTGTGTGCCCTGACTGACCTGGGAACAGCTGTGAGATAAAGATATCACTGACAGATTGCTTTGTCCATTAGAGTAATCCAGCAGGTATCGAAGCGAACAATGCTTGAGAGAGATCGCATTGAAGATTTATGTAATGCTCTTTTGTGCAAACTAAAAATACAAATTATTTGTTTCACAAGAAGTTGGACCTTCTGCTTGTTTTACATATTCCAACAGCTCTGAGACATATGAATTTTACTCCTGCATTACTTCCCTGAATTTTCCTTAGCAAACAAGAGTCACTTTTTACTTGGAAAAGTGTGATGTCGAAGGCACTATTCTTAATTCCGAAGAACCGTGAGGATCCTTTGTAAGAGGATTATATTTTGGTATTTTTACAGGACTGTTAAAGACATTTTGCTTTGTTACACTCCATTTTACAGGTTTCACACGACGGCGAAGGAGGGCATACATTAGCATCGTTTAAGCCTTTAAAACTGTCATGAATTGCGGGAGAGTGATGAGAATTTCTCTCGTGTTGAAAGATGTCATTTTACAATGTTTTAGAAGTCAAAGATCTGAAACGGTGCGCTGTTAACTAGAGCGGGAATTAACTTACAAGTATTAGGACAATAGTAGAGCTGAACAATCAAACAGTTTGTTAAGTGGAATGGATTTTCTTGCTCTCAAAGTGCCTTAGAATTGTTTGTGGTTGATATTTTTTTCCTGGGGAGATGGATGTGAGCAGTGAAACATACATAACATTATCATGCAGATACGATGTGGAAAGATAAAGTGTTTTGTAATGTTCAGTCAATTGTATAAAAGCATTTGAATCATCCCATATTGCTGTATTTAAAAAAGACTGTGCAAATAGGTAATTTATGTCTCTACTATTCAATTGTTCTGGTTAAATGTCAGTATTATCATTGTGGTGGTTGTTCTTGTTATTATTTTACATTTTACAAGGTGAAATTCCTTCCTGATCAACACCCGTATTGTGAAATGAGTGGTGAATATAAATAAAATATTAGTTACTTGACTGTTATGGTCTGTTATAACACAAATAGATCTTCCAATGTTTATCCAATGCAAAACTGTAACTATTTTGTCCTGAATCAGCGATTGACTCCTGGCTATAAATGGTATTCAAGGTTATTTTGTCCAATTCGACATCTAAACATAGACTGGACCTCAGTGCAATGGATGAATGTCAACTTTAGCCTTAGAAGCCAGATGTTATAAACAAGCCAATGAAGAATGAGGACCTTCTGGATTGGCTGATTGGGAGGTGAAGAGTGTGAGGGTGACAAAGTCCAGCCAGAACACAGACTAGACGAAAATCCCAGCTGGATGACACCTCTTAATTGTCTTCTTTTTTTTCTTTTTGCAGAAAAATATATAGAAATCATTGTAGTTACAGGTTATATTTAGGGTGATTTTGAGCTCTAATGCTTGGCAGTTGGACGCTTTGGGTTTAAACATCACAGAGAGGCCAGATACAGTGTTGTTAACCATCCTGTCCTCAACATGCACTTTTAGCATAAACACTGATGGAAGAAACACTGAAAGGGCACACCTGGGGCAACACAGGGTTTAGGCTTCAGGCTGACACTGAGCGACAGACTATAAGGGAAGAAGTTTTGAAAGAAAAGGGGAGGAAAAGTGAGATATTGCTCTCTAATTATTTGAACAAGTGGCTGTTGATAGAGAAGAGCGGGCTGAGGCCTGGACTGAGAGTATTAGCTTGAAATCCCGAGAGGAGCAATTTATCATGCAACAGAAGAAGGATGATACCAAACATCGCAAAACATTACTTGTGATAAAGTATTGAATGAGGAAGACAGGGTCAAGAGAGTTAAGTCACAAGACTATTCTGAGATCAGGAGAAAAATATTTAGGCAATTATTTGTAATTACTGATGACTCCACTCACACACACATGTTTAGCTTCATTTACCTTAAAACTATGTAAGAATCCAATCAAGTACAAATATCTATGTATCTATGTGTCTTATTTATCTGTTTATCTATCTGTCTATTTATCTGATCTATCTATCTATCTATCTATCTATCTATTTATTTATCTATCTATCTATCTATTTATTTATCTATCTATCTATCTGTATCTATCTGTCTATCTATCTATCATGTGCTATTATCTATTTATCTATTTATCTATCTATCTATCTATCTATCTATCTATCTATTTATTTATCTATCTATCTATCTATCTATCTATCTATCTATTTATCTATTTATCTATCTATCTATTATCTATCTATATCTATCTATCTATCTATTTATCTATCTATCTATCTATTTATTTATCTATCTATCTATCTATTTATCTATCTATCTATATCTATCTATCTATCTATCTATCTATTTATTTATTTATCTATCTATTTATCTATTGATCTATCTATCTATCTATCTATCTATCTATCTATCTATCTATCTATCTATATACAAGTAATCAATCTCTCTGTCTGTCTGTCTATCTTATTCCATTCATTGTGGTGCATGAGCACAAGACACAATTTTTTTTATTTTAAATGGTATAGCAACTAAAATGCTCATTAAATATATTTATATATTATAATTACGTACATATATTCATAATTACATGCACATATGTAATTATATATTTTGCATGTTTACAAAAATATACATATAAATAATAGAAAATGAATTATATACATAGCTTTATACCATGTTTATCCTGACTCTAAACTAGCAGAAGAGGAGCAAAGAATGTAACCTGATCTGAAAGCAAAACAAACAGTAAATGGACAAATGGCCATAATACTTGGGCTTTTTATCAGGAGCTGAAATATTGCTAATGATTCCTCCTTATGTTTGTTTTCATTGATCAGAGCTCATTGGTCTGAGTGGTTTAGTATGAATTCCAGCTCCATTTGCATTGCTTTCTCAGTGGTGGGCTTTGAGACACTGTGTTTATTAAGCTGTAATTAGATTCTCCACTGCATTCTAAGAAACTCCTTTTATGAACTGTTTTTTCAAACAGTTTTGCATTGATTTCTCTCCCACCATTTACCACTCACTGAGCAATCCTCGGGGACAGCTGCACTTCTAAATTCATGAAATATGCCTTTATGGAGCCCACAAAACACCTTACGGCATATTATTCATCTCTTTGTATTCCTCTAAGACTGCCGTCTAAATGTAAAACATGGTCGCATGCACTTTTAAGAGTATGGAGAATTAAGTCACATGTAATTAATGTTTCTCTGTTGCACTCTGTCTCTTTCCTCACAGCATTTCAGCAGCGTGAATCATCTTAATGAATCGAGGCAACAGAAGCATGGACTGCATAAATTGACACCAGAGTGGTGTGCCCAATATCACCCTGCCCCCGTGGGAGCTGGGAGGATGAGTGTGTGCTATTTTCCATTTTTAATATTTGCACACATTTTTTTATCCTGAAAATAACAATCCCCAGTTTGTGCGCACACATTCGGGAATGACAGGGAAGAAACTGTTACCTAGTTGTTTGGAAGGTGATTCCCAGCAGAGTGCTCGAAAAGTTTTAATCGCAGTTACGCCAGAACATTCAATTATCAACAATATCCCTATTTTCAAGAGGTTTACACGTGTTGTAAAGTAATATTCCTGATCCAAACGATCGACATTCGCTCCAGGGCAAGATAAAGCAGTCGCCAGTGATTTATTTAATGAAAATCTAGCTACTCTTCATCAAAATGTATCAAACACCACAGGAAATGTAACGTTGGTTAATCTGAGTGATGTTAATAAATCCAAAAATTAGCCTTTCAACAGAAATGTTTAAAAAGTGAACATTTCAGTTGCATATGCTATATTCAGCCCTGCTGACAGGGGAAACCAGGAGGTAAAAAAAATTAATAGCCTCTCTTGAGATGTCCCCTCACCACAACAAGCTGGAGTTCTTTAGTGGTTAGCGTCTGAATATGACAGCAGTGAACTGCCTTACAACTTGAGCCAAGAACACATTCACACTTCGAATCTTACAAAATCAGGATCTATGCCTCTCCTCTCTCTTTCCCACAGTCCACACTCTCTCCTTTTAAGACAAGACATCACCCGCTCTTTGAGCCTTCAACACATCTTTCCGGTCACTGCATCACATCGCTTGCCTCACTTGTTTGACCTGTCAATCTAGATAGGTGTTTTGACAACACTCCTGATGCTAGCCGTATAGATCCCCTCCTGGGATGGGGACAAGACTAAAATTGTTCAATTAAAAGACGGTACAAAAAAAAAATAACAAACACATTAAACAACTCTGCAAATAACCCGCAAGACGTGAATATTTATGATGAAAAGTGACAATTTAATTTATCTCAAGTGTACATATGTAAAGCAAAGCAAAGTGCGTTAAAAAATACGGGCTCTTAATAAATACGTGCATATCATAATCTCGATGTGTCAAGTTTTATCTGATTACATTTAATTGTTATTATTAGGCTTTGAAAAGTAATTAAATGAAATTTTTGAAGTGATGGGACTTAATCATTGGTGCTAAGGGTTAGGAATTCACTGCATCGTCGGAGCTCATCCATGATTTTTTTTATGAAGTGAAGTGACATGAAGGCCAAGTATGGCAACCCATCTTCGCAATTAAGCCGTCCAAGTAAGCGCACACACATTAAGAACAAAAATTATTGTTATTAAATTAAAATTACATTGAGAACAGCATATATAATACATTTGATTTATAACTGGTTTACTGTTTTTAAATAGGCTAGTTAAATAACTTACATGAATGCAAGAAAACGTGTGTTTTTTTTTTGTTACGCAGCACATGGCACCTTTACAGACTCTGAGAGCTTTGTATAGCCTGCCTCATTACAGGAGGAATGGGGTGAGAGGTGTTCGGTTGGCTTTTTGAAGCAACCAGGAAAGAGAAAGAGAAAACTAATTTACACTCCTCCACAGCTTGATCAATTCCTTTCTTTTGGGGAGAGTGAGGGCAACGAGGGTGGGATGGCGGCGTGATCCAAACTACCAACCCTTTGCATTCGGATAGGACGCTTCCATATGATCGGCCCATTTTATTTGTAAATTAGTTCATTTCTAGTTAATTGCTGTTAACACAAGAGGAACGAGTGGCTTAAGAGGGCTTGACCTATGGGGGTAAAGGCTGGCCCGATGAATGTGTGACGTTTTCCTTACCTGCATTGTCTAGGTCAGGAGGGGTGGGAAGGGCAGACGGGAGCTTTGTTGGCTTTGTGCGAGTGAGAGGGACCCTGTCATTCAGGGCCACGGAGCAGCCGAGGTCTGAGCCCATCCACCATGACTATGGAAGAAAAGGACAGAGAGAGCTGTAGGACGGATCTACTCCAATAGGCACACACACTTCCCTCAAAGAAGCCCCTTCCCCCCCCCCCCAAAAAAAATGGCTTGAGGGCACTAGTCCTATCTATGGCTCTCACTTTTCAATTCCTCATGTGCTCATTAAAAAGTGAGCACAAATTTGTGGCCAAATCCCACAAATCCCTTCTTTAGGCATGTGATAGAATGGAACCGCCTCTCCAATACTAAGAACTTAAATATAAAAGGAGGCTAAAGATTAGTGAAAATAAATACATATTACATACCAAACAGTTACATACCAAATCTTACTTTTAAATAATAATTTTTGCTTTATTTATATTTGTTAGCTATATTTATCTAAACTTTGGCATTTCAATGAGGCTTTGTGTGTTCAAAGACCAAAGACCTGAGAAGATGCTAAAATAATCGCCATATCTGTGTGGGAATATCAGTGTGTCTGTCCACATACTGGGAGCGGCAGAGAGTGACACAACCTTCTCAGACATCACAAATCAGCACAATGAACACTGCACAGGTAAAGATGTTGTACCCTCAGGAGAACATAACTGACGGCTCATTATAATTATCCCAGTAGAGAGTCAAAGCCTTATTCCCTCAGGCCTCACAGAGAAATACAGTATCTGATCAGAAGAAAGCACCTGTCCTCTTTGTCCTCAGAGAGTATTGCCCACAAATTGGTGTTTTATGTTTAAATGTCGTACATATTCTTAAAATCTTGTATTTGCTGAAAAACTAGAAAGGGTTGCCATGCAATAGTTAAATATTTTTAACATGCATTTTACCTAGAAAAGATAACAGTAAAAAGACACCAAAAGGAAATGCAAATGATCTTGAAAGTGCATTATGTGTTTTTGAATTGCTTCAAATCACAGCCAATAAGTGCAAGCAAAATACGAGCTGTGGCAAAACACCTCACATTTAGTATTATAAAGATTAAGGGATTGTTCGCACCTCATCATGTTATCTTAGTTTTTGTTTTGAAAAAGGAAATGGTTTCACAGCTAAGGCTGGATTCATAGCAGTCCAGATGACCGGCTTGAAATATAAACAAAAAATTCCTTTCAGTATTACTACAGTGTCCAACTGTTTGTGTTGTAATGCGTCTTAGTACAATTCAGTTTTCAGATAAAACACGGCCTCTTCAAGGTACAGACACATCTTGGCGGCACTAACCTTTAGCACCTGCCTTGGCACCATCAACTGAAACAACTTGACCCCACATAACTGGCACAGGCACAGTCAATAAGTATAAGTGGCACCTCTATGGGGCCAAACAAGCCACTAATTGAACAGCACCTCTGCGAATAAAATACCTAAATTGGTAGGATTTAAAAAAATAACAGAAATATTTTGGTCTGGAGTTGGACACATGGGATCTAAGCAATGCAGCATTACTGCTGGAATAAACACGTACAGAATCTATCTGAAAAACACAGAGAATTGATATGTGGGTTAATGGGTAAACCTCCTGAAAAAAGGCTCCTTTAACCTCCAGTGGTTCCTATAATGATAGTGTGCATGCTGTCCCTGGTATAGACAACAAACACTAACAAACAGTTTTCTATAAATGCCTTAAAAAAAGATTATGTGTGTTTTAGTAAGTGGTAATTTACTAAATATTTCTTTACCTCCAAAATTGAAGAAATCCAAATACCAAATGACAAAAAGAAAAAAAAATTAAACTAGAACATTAGGGTCATAAATACAACTTAAAGTCACATTTATTAACGTTTTCTCTAAATAAACCTCAATGCAAATTGTGCACAATTCAGAAATATTGGAGAATTGATTTCGGATTTTAAATCCAATTCCTTGATTTGATTTCTACAGAGCCCACACATGACATGCAAGAACATTTTTGTGCTCAAATTGTGTGGATCGATTTACTAATTTGTTTGCTCTATTTATAAATCATGTGCACGATTTAGCAAATCAAGGAAACAGAGTAGTAAATCACATGATTTTTACCATTTGTTTCCTGCATGTCATTTAGATTTCAGGTAGGTCTACCAAACAGTAGGCTATGTCATTTTTAAAGGGGTCATGAACTGGCTTTTTAAAAATGTTTATATTGTTGTCTGAGGTCAACTTATGACATTCACTTGGTTTTTAGCTACATTCAAAAACATCAAAATGAATAAGTGTCTATTTTCTACCCTAGTTTTGATCCTAGCTCAAAAACGCTCGGGTTTTATGGGCGTCTTGCATTGAAGACTTGGAAGTAAATGCCCACTGCTGTGAGTGGATAACATTTATGCATATTATAATGAGTTTCAGTGCATGTGGGGAAAAAGTTTTGAAATCTTCCAATGTTGTAAAATGGCAACCGGAATGATTCGCCCATACATGCTCAGTGAAAATGGATTGACAAAGACTGTGTCTGTTTAAAGGGGTTGTATAAACCCCTGTCATTAGCTGGCACCTGTGTCTGTAAAGTGAACTTATTTCAGGTTCTTTCATAGAAGTTTCGTGCTGTTTACACATTGGCAATACAAAAAAACAGTTAATGTAGGAAAATTCTCAAGCCCCTTTAAATGTAATTTGACATTGTAAGTATTTTTGTTATACTGAATTTACATTTAACACATTTTTGACTTCCTTTAGTTTCCATTCAAATTCTGATTCAGCTTTCTGGGGTGTGGCCAATTCAGTTCACATTCAAACTCTGGGTGCGTTTTCCTGAAAGCATCGTTAGCCAACTATGGTTCGCAGTTTCATCGTTATCTTCACTCTTAAAAAAAAAGGGTTCTATATATGTAGCATAGGGTTCTTTACTCAACTCCAAAGGACATTTTATTGGTAAAAAAGGTTCAATAATGACAAGAAAGAACACATTTGGCACAAAGGTTCTTTAAAGGCTATTATGCATTCATATATTACATTATTCTGCAACATTTTATAGTTGTTATTAAATTATTGTTTATTAAACTGTTGTAGTAACTTAATATCACATTTTAATCATGCAGATTTTTGGAGGATAAAAACTGAAATGTTACTCTTCGTGTGATATCCATTAATTACATTTATTAACCACCATATCTTGAATTTTGTGATGATTTACATGCATTGCATTTAAGGGGTTCCAAATACATAGTGCTTTAGAACCTTTTAAGGTTCCATATAGAAGCTTTTCTTCTAAGAGTGTTCATAGTTTAAGGAGTCTGTGTTTCCCGAAACCATCGTTCCAACGGACATTCGCAAACAGCATCGCAAAGTTGGGTGGTTTGAACGACAGCTCTCAACCTGTGGTTAGAGGCATCGTTTCTATATTGCATGACATTTGGAGGTAATAAATCCTTATTTTGGATTTATTAGCTGACATTCAGTACAATCGGTGCCTTTTATTTAGAATTCATACAAATGGAATTTACATCTTTTAGTTTTTCAAAAGACTTGAAGTAACGTGTTTGAAGAGTGCGCAGGTGCGAACTCGCTCTACTATGTAAGAACGAGCCAAATATTGAGTCTTGTAATAAAGCAAAACAACTGAGAACAATTCGAAATTAGTCCTCAGATGACATGTCTGTAATTTATATAAAACAAATCTAATCTAGCGTTAATTGGATCTCAAACAGTTTCATTAAAAGTAGTTATTACTCCAGCACGTGTGAAACACAACGTGGTTGAACCAAATACTTTGCGACAGTGGGTTTCGGAAACATTTGTGACTAGCTAGTTGATTTTTCAAATAGTGAAGCAGGGAACTACGTCATTGTACGGAAATCACCTGGTCTTGAAAGGGAGTCGATTCTTCACTTCTGAATTGTGCAAAATCTTGCAATATGCTTATTTAGTTGGATTTTGTGTAGTTCACTCACACACATACACAGAGACAGTTTCAAAAAACATCACCATCTCTGCTTTTATCAAAAGGTTTCTGTGACGATTGTCAACGCTACACTGTTTATAAGTTAAGTGGATCACTCAAACACTGATATTGTTTCCTTATGTGGGTGGCATTTCAGAGGGTCGTATCAATACTGATCTTAAAGACAAGCAACCATTTAAAAGATTAGCTGAGAAAGAACCTCAGAATAACCCCTGCTATTGAATGAAAATGCTATGGATGGCAAGACAGCATCTCATTTGCTGCATGTCTAATTTCCCTAGGTGTGATGGAGAGGAGAAGAACTGGGCTGATGGAAAAAGTAGCGAAGGAGGAACGTAATTTTAGAGGCTAATGATCTTTGCCTTTACAAATGGGCAGGAGAGAGCGTTGAGTGAAACTGGATACACCTAGAATCACCCTTTGAAAGGTACAACAGTCTTTGTCTCCCCCACCAAAAAAAAAAAAAAAAAAAAGACAAGATGGCAGTCTAGCAGGGGCCATTTCTCCTTTCTCCGACATGGCCATACGGCACTCATGTTGTCACTGACAGTGCCTGCAGAGAACACTGGGATTTATTCTAGATCCTACGGTTTAGAAGCCACCATACTGATCTAACTAGGAGGCATAACACTTTGGACAATGCAATCTGTTTGAAATCCTTTGAGGGAGTGTCACAAATCTATAATAATGCTGTCAATTTAAACACCTTACATTTACTCGCCAACAATCAGTGAAAATTATTATTAGCTGTGCCATTGTAATAATTGATTCCAAAAGATTTCCTTTCGGCAAAGGCACAGCTACGATTAATCAGTTTTCTTATCACGTATGGCTAGTTTGGTGGGTGCGTGTGTTTTAAAACATAGTCTGTTTCTTTCCCAACTTGAGGCAAATTGTGTTTTAACACATCAGGGAGTTGTCACAGGGTAAATGCTATGTGCATATTCTAATGTGCACATTTCCTCCTCACAGTCTTTTTGTAGTATTCAACTCATGTCAGTCACTGTGGCTTTTTACCGACGAGATGCTGAGCAGTGGTTTCCATCACCATGGAAACTTTGCATGCTCTGTGACATGAGAAAATCCATTTAAGGTTCAGATTAATTGAAAAAATGTCAGTGAGTGTTTGATGAATGCCATGCACCCTGGCGAAAACCACAGCGCTAGCACTGATGGTACATCACTGTTAGAAGCAGTTTTGTTTTCCTGTTTGATCTCATTTAAAAAGAACATCACATCTTTCCACTTTCATATTTAAAACAAGAAAGTAAACTTTTATGTTGGCCTTGCCTGAAAGTTTGAAAAGCTTTCTAAGCAGCAATTGTGTTAATAATAAAGGAGTTAGAATGCTTTCTGAAGGATCATGTGACACTGAAGACTGGTGTAATGATGCAGAAAATTCAGCTTTGCATCACAGAAATACAGTGTCTTGTGTAATATCTCACCATATTACTTTTATTCTGTATTCTTGATTAAATAAATGCAGCCTTGGTGAGAATAAGAGACATAAACCATTCTAATATGCTGAATCATTAGCAATGTTGGAAACAGTTGTGCTTAATATTGTTTATAACCTGTGATGCTTTTTTCAGGATTCTTTGATGAATAAAAAGTTGTTTTAAAAAGAGGTATTTTTTATTAAAAATTATAGAGAATTATAGTAAAGATTTATATTGTTAGAAAAGATTTCTTTTTTGAATAAATGCTGTTATTTTTTGCTTTTTATTCAATGAATCCTGAAAAAAGTGCCATAGGTTCCAAAAAATATTGTTTCCAACATTGAAAATAACAATCAAATCAGCATATTAGAATGATTTCTTAAAGATCATGCATCACAGAAATAAATTATATTTTAAAGTATATTCAAAGAGAAAACCATTTAAAAATGCAATATTTGACAATATTACTGTTTTTTTCCTGCAGGAAATAAGAGACTTCTTTCAAACACGTTAAAAATGGAAATGTTTCCAAACTTTGCATTATGTTTAAAAATATATTAAATTTGGCACATCAAGTGAACTTTCTGAATACATTAACTGAACCCATTTCATTATTTAACATAATTTAAGATATTTATTAAAATTTTATTATTACCAGAAGCATTTTCAGTTATTCAGAAACACACACAAATTCTTCCCAAACTGGAAGAAGATGAGAAAAGACTCCAGAAAATCTCATCTGTATCTCTTCAGAGGTCTCACTGTATTTTATATCTCAATCTAATTTGTCTCATTTGTGTTTATTTTTGTATTTCTCATTCTTCAAAAAGACTTGAGATCTCTATTATGTTTGAAAGAACAGCCTCTATGAAGTAACCTTTTCCTCTGGGATATCAGTCAATAGTCAAACTTTAGTTTACAGTGCCATTGTTACATTCAGTTACTAGTAATAAATATACATTGTACATAATTACATAACTAACCCAAAACCAAACCAAATCCTAATCATATAACCATAAGTACAAATGGTACATATAATAAATATGTAATTACAGTGTAACAAAGACGCCTAAAAATAAAGTGTATCCAAAATCACAATTGGCCCCTATTCCTGTATAGTTTCATAACATGGATTTTTGGCCCTGGGATGCTTACTGAGTTCGTATCAGACCTGTGTTTTCATCTGCATGCCTGGACAGGTATCGGACCACCACAAAGAGTGGTATCAAGTGTGCTGCTTGCTTATTAGAGCTTTGTTTTTGGCACTCTTTCCAAGAGGGGTGCAGTTTCACCAGAGACACTATCTCTGACCCCCACAACCACATTCTCCGCTATGGTTAACCTCTAGTCTATCTTCTCACAGGATGTGCTGTGCTCCAGAAGCACGAATCTGACCAGTTGCCCCCGCCTGCTGACAACCTGTATGGGTTTCCTTAGTAACCAGTGACCCCACTCAATGATCCTTATCAGCGGTTGCCACGGATACCAATAGCCCCACAGCCAACTGTCCTTCAAAGCACATATTAGAGGTGAGCTCTCACGACCTCAGTTTTTACCTCAACAGAATTTGGAGTCCACACTCTTTAAAGTAATCCACTCACTTAAATGTGTCATACATTGAACTAGAATTAAACAAAACAATCAAACTGTGATTATATTTTGATTTATTTAGAAAAAGGTTTCAGCATAAATCCAACTTTTGGTCCTGCAGACTTTCAGAAAATCTCTCTTAAAATACACTTCTCACACTCTCACTGAGTTTCATTAAATATGTCCAAATATACATACATTACATTATAATGTAATTTTACTTTTTAATTTTCTATCTTCTGAAATTAATCAAAATGCCCAGAACTTATCAAAATGTTTAATATTGTGAAACAAATAATGGCAGGCTCCTTTCATTTTGCTAATTTTACATGTATCCTAAATACACATAATTAAATCTTTTTGCACAACTACAGGTTGCCTTGACATTATATATATGTAAAAGTGATATTTATACATGTATTCCTCTTGATAAGTACAATAGCTTTCAATAAAACTTAAGTGAAGCAAAACTGTTCAGTGTGTGGGACAAATTTGTGAAACTTAAATCATTTATAATGCTTTATAACTGTTATTTTAAAAATTATATATTTCTTTATGATAGATGTTCATAGACTAGCCTATGGCCTGGTTTCACAGACATGCTTGAGATTAATCCAGGATTAACCCTAGTTCTATTAGGATATTTACATAGCTTTAATAAACGTGTCTTAGAAAAAAGGTCAAATCTTGAAACAAAACAATGACACTGACTTGCTTTAAGATATGTCAGTGAAAGTTGCTTTCAGTTAAAACATCTCAAAAACATGAATTTTAGTCTGGGATGAGCTTAAGCCTTGTTTTTGAAACTGGGGTAAAATATAAGCATAAAATTTAGCAAAATAAATGTTGATGCATGATAAAAACACTTTTAATGTGTCATTTATATACCAACATTAAAAAGATATCTATCAAAGACATCAAATTGAAATCATTCCATGATTTGAGGTGGAACTGAGATGACAGCTGAACTTCTGACCTTGAGGCCTGTGGTTTGATTTCACCCCCCACCCCAGGAGATGCTTACATGGATTCCACAAACAAGACAAACAAAACGCACATCTGTACTTCGCGCTGAAGCTAAAAGACTATGTTTGCACACTGGATAATTACCTTTACAAAAGACAAGCCCTCCTCGCATCAACAAACACACAACCTTTTCCTTTTCCTGTAGGGATTTGGCAGCTCTGCCGAGTTCATTTCGAGTAAGCCACGCAGGGCATCCCCTGACATCTAAGATATCTACCCATCGGCACAATGACATGGGTGGGTGTCTGCTGAATGAGCGCCCTGCAAACTCCGGGCCTCTACCTATGCTTTATTGTGACTTTTAAAGACAAGCTCTCTTTGATGTTTATAAGGAAAAGTGAGACAAGCATTAGGTAGCAACCCCGAGGCCTGACACTAAATCTTTACATGAGGCAATGACTCCACACAGAACAATGGCTCTTTACATTCATTATTAGAAGCCATCAGTCACTTGTTTACATTGTGTTTCTGCAGGTGAAACACGGTTTGTCGGGGATCTTTGTCAGAGGAGGAGAAACAAAGACGACAACAAGGAGTGGGATCAGGTGAATAACGTGTGTGTATGATGATACATGTGTTCTGTGGCCACACCCAAACACTTTAAAACATCCAAATGATCATTAGTGTCACTATTATTTTTATTTCTCTGTCGAAGAGCAAATGCCCCATCCTTTGACGTCACGTGAAGGGTTCTGACTTTAGAAACATGACAGGGAGTCTTGAAAAGCTGTCAAGTTGAGGTATTAAACGACACCTGAGAGGATATAATTACTCTAAAGGTGCTAATGGGGTTTATTCTTGTGGAGGAAAACATCGAAGGTGGACGAAGAATGGGTGGTGTCTTTTGCTCGGAGCAGCTTTGTTGTCGTGAAGGTGTTCATAATGGAAGAGAGACGGAATAACAGGTGTGTACACCATGTCCGTGACAATCCTTCATCTGCCAAAGCGGGGACTTTTCATCCGTATCTATGCGCGGAACAAAAGGTCCGCTCCCTCCCAGACTGTTTGTTTTTCCTCTATAATTTGCACTGTTGGCTCAAGTCAAAAGGTGTTTTCACTAGAGAGACAAGGAGGCAAATCTCTCTTTAAAGTGATGAAAACAGTTTACATCCAATTGTCACCAAACTTGGTGAATGAATCCAAAGTTTATTTGTAGTAGCAAATGGAGGGCGATTCCCAGGACGTAGAGGGGAGGTCTTCCAGAGAAAAAGGTCCAAGATAGCCAAATATTATGACTGACTGCCTCCTAAATCCCAAGCCTAATTCTAAACAGATGGATATCACAGATGCATGGTATATTCAAACTGTTTCCTCTTCTCTTGTATGATCCTGACACGCATTGTTGCTTAACACGTCCTTGAGATGACTACCAGAACTGATAAAATGAGTTGTTTGCCATATTCAAGCATGTTCGAGACAATAGATTTCATTCACGCGCATTATGTCGTCTGTGATGAAACAGCTTGGCCGCGGAAATCAGATATTGTTATCTTACATCTTTTCCTCTTATAGTGATCACTACATGGGACTCAACTTTTGACTTTGTGTCATTATTCTGCACACTGCTCAGATCTGATTGTTGTATAAAAAAGGAGACAAAATAAGCAACACAGCCTAAAGTTAAATAAAAAATCATTGATTGAAAGAAGGAGACTTTCTGGTATCTATAAACCATCTCCTCCAAGACAGACCGGTACATTGCTGATTTAGAGTAGTTCACTTTAAAAAAAAACTTTTGCTGATTATTTACTCACCTCCAAGTCATCCAAGATGTCCATGTCTTTCTTTCTTCAGTTGAAAAGCAATTAAGGTTTTTGATGAAAACATTCCAGGATTTTTCTTCATATAATGCTCTTCAATGGTAACCAAACAGTTCAAGGTCCAAAAGACAGTTTTAGTGCAAACTGTTCAAAGGGTTTTAAACGATTCCAGATGATGAATAAGGGTCTTATCAAGCGAAACAATTGCTCATTTAAAAAAAAAAAAAAGTTTAAGTTTTATATGCACAAATGGCAGACTTGCTCTGTACTGTACTTACTCTCTCCTGTTTGAACTCGTTCATCAAAATGAACGAATTGACTCGGAAAAAGATTCGCTCATTTTGATGAATGAGTTCGAACAGGAGAGTCACGAACGCGCATCACAGAACAGAGCAAGGCGACCATTTGAGCTTATAAAACTTAAACTTTGTTTGTTTTTGTTTTTAAATGAGCGATCGTTTCGCTTGATAAGAATTGTTTAAAGCCCCTTGAACAATTTGCACTGAAACTGTCTTTTGGACCTTGAACCATTTGGTTACCAGTAAAGTGCATTATATGGAGAAAATCCTGGAATGTTTTCATCAAAATCCTTCATTTCTTTTTCGACTGAAGAAAGAATGACATGGACATCTTGGATGACAGGGGTGAGTAAATTATCAGCAAAAGTTTTTTTAAAGTGAACTACTCCTTTAAAGTTTTTTAAAGTACAATATTTTTTCACAGTGAGAGAGTTAATGAGAGAAAAAATCATACAGTTGAGGACTGCAGACACGGAAATTATTTAATATGGTTTATCATAAAATGATCTTTATCATTACAAACAAACTATTTATTTTTCACTGGATAACAATCATCAGACCATCATGTAAGTTTGAGTACTTCTGTGACTGTAAAAAAAACATAAAAAAAGTCTGAAAAGCATCTAACCTAAATGTATTGAAATTAAACAAAAAAAAAATCTTAAAAACTATTCAAATATAATAATAGGTTTAAATATAATTTAAATAAATGTTTTCATTTTATTTGTAATAATCATTACTTTATATTTAACTGTTCAAAGCTGGTATATTACATACGCATGAGCACATATCTACACACACACTTTCAATTATTATTGGTATTTTGTTGCCTGTGTTATAGTTTGTTTGTTTTACCAGTATGTACTTCCACATTTCAGCAGAGTCATTAAGTCATGACAAACGTCTGGAAAGCTGCATGCTGCTCTGAGCCCTTTCCTCTGTTTAGAAAGAAAAACTCCTGTCCTTGGTAATGAGAGGGCTAATTCATCATGTGTCAGTGAACTGGTTCCTCACCACAAGGTGCAGGTAAGGAATGTGGGAGAGAATGTTCTCTCTCTGTCTTATCTCTCTTTTAGCACGTCTTCATTTCTGTTGAGTGCTACATGATAACCTAAACTTTGCCCAAAGTTTGTACACATTCCAAAGAGCTTTTTTGAGCGCCATGACACCTCTATTGTACACAATCAGCAAAATAGGCGGTCAAATGTCAAACTGCTCTGATGGGATGTTTTGTAAATACTGTGCGATAATGACTTTAAATACTCGCAGACAACACTTTTACAAGGGGGTACTTTTTACGTGTAACGAGAGGCTTTCTGCAGACACCCGGGGGCTAAACTTGTCACGGAGGAGTAATAAGTCTCTTAGTTCAGCCTTGGCACTTGACAATGTTGCTGCTGCATTGAATTACAAACAGCCCATGGACAAGTCCATCTCCTCTTCAGGGATATTTAATCTGGTGATAAATTGTTTTGGAATTTGAGGCCTCATTGAACAGGCAGTTTTTTTTTTCTTCCCAGGCAGGTTCATCTCCTTGTCTGCCCCGGTGGAGTATGCTGATATGACAGTTTGCTCATCTTTCAACTTTTAACCTATTTAAAACAACAAAACAGGGACTGAAATGAATTAATCTGGGTTCTTAATTGAACGCATGAGACACCACCCAAAAGCCTGGAAGAAAGAACTAAATGTGAAGGTTGTTGTGACAGTTTGCACCAATTGCAGCAAAAAATAAATATCGACGGAGGGGAGTAAAAGCAAAACTACGTTTCACTAACTACTGGTATATCTATTGTGTGAAGATATAGAACTATGGTTTCAAAAATACAGTTATCTAAAACGATCATTTGAATCTGTTAATTTTAATGAAATTGTAAAAAAAAAACATTTTAATGAACATTTATATTCTTATGTGCTTTCAAATCGATTGTTCACAATTAATCACATCTAACATAAGTTTTTGTTCACATATCTGTGTGTGTGTGTGTGTACAGTTGTGTGTGTATATATATATATATATACACACACACACACATACACACACACACACACACACATATATATATATATATATATATATATATACACTTATATAAAAGATAAGTATAATAATACATACACAGATTATGTAAACAAAAACTTTTAATGTTAAATGAGATTAAAAATGGTTATGTTGGGCATAGCACAGCAGACTGTATTGCTTAAATATATGCTGCAGAGTGAAATTTACCATATAAAATATTTTCATGTAAATATGGGGTCAAAGATGATTACATCAATATACTCACTACAAAGCTGAGGAAAAGCATTAAAATGTCACTCAGATTTGCTCTAAACACAGATGGAATAGAGGAGTGACGCAGAGAGGAATTCATTGGGCGTAAATGGAGGGAAGGTCCTGTGGTTAAGGGTTTTTAATTGTAAAGGAACTTATATGGGCACACTGCCAAATGTTCACCTTATGCTTGCATTACAATGGCAGCAGTTTATTGATAATACTGATCTATAATAATTTGATAAATATTTAAAAATATAAAGGTAAATTCAAATCCCTGCGCCATTTATTCACTTTCATGCCGTTTCAATATTTTTATTGGTATTTTTAAAAGTTCTTAGTGGGTTATTAAAATGTAACATTAGGGTCTAATGTGGCTTTGGTGACAACATTTTCAATTTTACATGAACAATGACTAAGCAAAACTGCAATTTATTAAAAAAGAAAAACGTATTTTAGAATAACAAGAATGAGAATTTCATTATTTTTTTAAATCAAAATAAACAAGACTGCAGATTTAATTTGCAAATGCACATTGCTTTATGGTGAAAGACTGCCGACGGTTCATATTTACAGCAGTTTAACAGTTCGCAACTGAGAATCCTGTTTAAACGCACACTTGAGGGTCACAGTTTAATGACAGCAATGGAAAGCATATGATATAAAATCCTCTTTAAATGACTGCAGCACATTTTATCTCATTATTGGAGAGGCATCTAAAGACCTTGGCTAATTTACAGTGTGGCTTCTGGTGTATTTTATAATTTGTTATTGGACAAATTGGTAGTCCTTTGTCCTCATTGGCTGCGTGTCAAAGTTGTAGCTCCTTGGTTGTGTGGATGAGTAATTCTTTGAGTTTGAAAACAGATGTCAAAACACTAACAATGGCATGACACAGTTTGCTATCCTTTTAAGCCAGCCCGACTGCTTGCACTGAAAGCATTTGGCAAACTTTGCCGAAGAGCAGGCACAGGAGAGAGGATGCTGTGCTTTTACAAGCCTACTTTAGCGGCTTTCGAAATACTTGGCATTTACACTGGCATTTAGACTTATATATTTATTTCGCTCTTGTGCAATAACATTCTGTGCAGGATGCAAATTTTGTTAGTTCTTGCGAAGCCATGACATTTTAAAATGTGAAAATAAATTGATATGGTCCAATTAAATTGTAACTGTTAAAGGAAATATCCAGCCTTCACCGGTGCCCAAATTGCTCTGTGCTTTGCATTTCTATTTAATTACGGTAGCAAGAGTGTTAGGCGATAACAGTGAGATCTCTCTCATGCCTCTTTGTAACGCTTTGAACATTGAAATTGTGTCTGGGGGAAGACGACGCCTCTAAAAAGCCTCGTACCGCTGAGCAGAAAAAGCACGCCGGGGCCACCTGGAACGCGAGAGTTCAGGCGAGTGACCACAGAATGTATTCCATATCGTGTTATGGATCTCAAACACCCGGCTGCAAAAAAGAAAAGAAAAGAAAGTAACACTAAATTGCCAGAAAGTAGAGAGATTTCATACATTCAGAGAGTTTGGAGGTGACCTTGCTTATTTGGCACATGTGTGTACCTGCCTGCACTCACAGACATGCTGACAGAAGGAATGAGACTCGGAGGGAAAGAAGCGAACCCTCAGACAAACAACGGCGGCGCTTTGATAATAGCGACGAAGCATCCAGAAAGCGAGTTCCGCCGCCGCCCGACCGACTCGTTCTCCTTTCCCCTTCGAGACAGGAACCCAGATTCGGAGAGAAATACAGCCCCTAATGTGTGTCACATCATTTCTTTGACACGCAGGTGGATATGATAGAAAAAAGAAAACTCTTTTGTAAGTGTCAGGGTTCATAATAGCCTGCAGTGGATGCTTTAGATGAAAGATTTTGCTGAATAGGAGTGGCGATTGAAGAGGATGCTCTTAAAAGGAAAGCCTACAGGGGAATATGTACAGATCTCTACTAATACCTGTTACCTTTGGGAGATGGGTTGAAGAGAGGATAGAGAATGAAGGGAGACACACGAGCATTCATCGGAGAATTGACACACATTTCACCTGCAGGAATTGTCACTCTGTCTAATGCACCGTTTCTCCTGCTCAAAAATACAAGAGATTCACTTGCAACGATCTGGCGAGACTTTCAGAAGCCGGGAAAAGCGAGAGATTTGATGTCTGGTGTTAAATTAGCAGGGATGTGATAATAACTTCACTTTTTTTGTATGTTTCAAAGACAAATAAACATTAAGCATACTACGTTAGATTAAAAGAAAATTCAATATCCTTGTCATTTGCTGAACACAAAATACTACGTTTTGAAAATTGCCTCAATGGGGGTCCAAAAACAACACCGGATCCCACTGACTTGTGTAGAAAAAAATATTCATATTTAACAAAACAATATCTTATTTTGTGGTACACAGAACAAAGAAAGTGATGACAGATCTATCCATTTAAAGCTACACTGTGTAACTCTTTTAGTTTATTCTTAGCTAAAACACTTAGTTCTTTCAAAAATATATGTGCTCATTAATGTATATTTACTTCGTTCAAGTAATAAAGTATTCTCGTGAGTGTATAATATGCCATTAAAAATACATACGGGTAAGGGGTTCTAGTGTCGGTCGCCATGTCGCCCCTCCATCTTGAAAGTACATTAGCCAAAGAGGAACATACCCGTTAATTCAAGCTTCGCCTTCGCGTTTATGTTTGAGTTAACACTCATGGACGAGGTCGAACTGGAAGCAATGTTAATCTTGGACTACACTGGCCATCGTAGGAGTTAAAATGAAATCAGAATTGAGAGGAACGGAAACTAAGGCCCCGTTTACACGATGGGAAAACGCAGATATTTCTCTGCGTTTTGCCCTCTCATTTACACGAAAACGCCGTTTTTATCACTGAAAATGATTATTTCTAAAAACTCTGGGCAAAATGGAGATTTTTGAAAACGCCGGATATTTGTTGTCGTGTGAACCAGGAGAAACGGCTTTATCCTTAACCCCTATACTGCTGCCAATAGGTTGGGCATAGTTATGATGGCACTCGACGGCGTATTTATGCGGGTGTGTAAACAATGTTATTTTTTAAAACAGTGAGGGGGAAAATATTTGTTTTGCTAAATTCTCGGCTTTGTGTAAACGTGGCCTTATATTCACTGGATGTGGTCTAGATGAGGGTAAAAATCACACAGCGTAGCTTTAAGTTAAGCAATATGTAGCATTTCAAAAAGAATATTATGGTAAACAAATGCATGCCATCGAGTCAACTAACAAGTCAAAGAAAGTTCTGAGAGAAAGCTGCAGCAAATCATCCAACAAATTAGATTTCACGCTGAAAAAACATGCCCTTTATCTATGTAGCTATGCTTTCAGAGTGTAGTTAAAAACAAACATACAATGTGTAATCAAAAGCATCAAACTTGTGCCAGAACTCACAACGATCTTTATTATTAACATCAACCACCTGAAACACATACCCATGTGTTTTCAAAGTTTAAAATCAAAGCCTAACAATAAAATGCAAGCCAATTAAACAAGTCTGCCTGCCGCAGCTGATATAAACAAGGCAAATGTTTTGTCTTTCTGTAATTACCAGATGTTTATGAAACCTGCTGTAGTAGTTGTCTTGTGTCAAATTCATAATCAAATATTGCTGGCACAGTAATATTTAGAAAACAGCTTGACACCTTTTGATTCGTCCTTGAAGATAATGGTTGTGATTAATTGCCGTTCTATCTTTTTCCCCCTGCTTCTTTTCCTTTGTTGTTTTGATAGTCTCAGACAGCTGTCCCGATACAATGGGGAATTATTACTTCATTTGTAAAACGCTGTGAGGGTTTTTCATTGGTGGAGTGATGCATAACACCTTGTGTTACAGGCTGTTGTAGAGTGTGTCCCCATTAGGGCAAAATGGCCTCTGTGGAAGAATTACACCTTCCTTACACCTGCTGCCAAGACTTTTATTTTGCTTACGTCTGACAACATCCTGGTTATGAGCACCATGAATATTTGGGCTCTATCTTACTTTGTTCCCATCAAAACATCATGAGCACTCCCATGCACCTCGGAGAGCAATGGAGAATTAAGAAACATCAGCTCAAAGAGACAGACAGACAGACAGGGTGAGAGAGAAAGAAGGAGAAAAAAAAAAGAGGGGAAAAAAATTACAGTCTGAGGTGATGCAAATGATATCCTTAGTGTCTCTTCCCCAAAGCTCCTACCAGCACACTGACAGCTGATGCCAGGATTAAACAAAAAGATCAGGAACTTATGACTAATAGCTCAAAGCAATCATCTCTCATTATTTCAATTACATGGGTAAATGCATGCAATCATGGATCAAATTGCTGCTCTAGAGGGTCCTTTCAGCCACACGTCTGTTAGCAACAACAACAAAAAAAGACAAAACGTGCAAATATTTGCATTTATTTGCCTTATAAAAATACATCTTTGTTTGAAAAGTAGAACCATTCTGCACCTGCAGTTTGCGCATTTTAAATAATACGAAAAGCAGCATAACATTGTGAAGCTAGCCGGCCAGCGAGGAAATTTTTCACGCCACTGCTGTCTTAAGTGGAGAATTCGTAAAAGCTGCCCAAACTGCCCCTGTGGCTTTGAATGTATCAGGGCTGGGTGATTCTGGGGTCCTCGCAAAGCTCCTGATTGATGACTCAGTGACTGAGAGAAAATTGTCTCCTATGCATAATTCATGAGGCTATCTATTTGCCCTTAAAGTAGCTGACAGGAAAGTTTCAGACTGTCTGCTCACAATCAACTTTCAAATCACTTATAAGCGGAATATCAAAAATAGACGAGTGAGGCCAGGAACGGGGGTTAGGGACCCTTTCTTGCCTGAGATATTCAAAGAGCAAAGATCAGTCTTTTACCTTTATGTGAGTGACAGGTGAAATGCTTTATGGATGATTCCACACAGCCGTTGAAATCTGGCTTTGTAAATGCAGGGGTATTTATACAATAATGTTCACATACAGAGGGAGATGTAAAGGAAAGCAGATGCTATTTCCACCCTATTTAAATACTAACATTCACTACTTGCTTTATGTCTGGTAATATGCTACTATAAAATCGTATACATAGAGTATATATTATAATGAGTGTAAAACATGGAATAATAACTATAATATATTATTAGTGTTTTCTTTAGTATTTTATAATATAATTGTATGTTTTCTATATTGTACTGTATATTGTACTCTATATTGTATCTAATTGTACTGTAGCAATTGGCCACTTTAAGAGCTAAACACGATATATCCAGTATTTCTCAATCATCTCTTCTACAGACTTAATCTTATAAGCATGAACTGCATTCACAGAGGTATTTTTTTAATTAACACTAACTATCAAAAGTTTAGAGTCAGTATACATTTTATTTTTAATCAAAACTTCTATTTAGCAAGGATGCCTTTAACTGATAGAAAGTGACAAAGTCTTTTACATTGTAAAAAATATAAATTATTTAAAATAAATGCTGTTTATTAATCAAATAATCCTGAGAAAAGTATCATGGTTCATACAATTGATAATAAGACACTGTAAAAAATATTTTCATGATTTGTAATCACAACATTTTTTATTTTGTCAAATCAACTTAAATCATTTATGAAGTTCAGATAACTTCATAATATTTTGAGTTTCTGAGGATTTCTTCATTGTATTAACTTAATTTTTCCATTTCAATGAACTTAAAATTTGAAGGCAACCAGGTTACTTCATTTTTTAAGTTAAACCAAGAATATTTACAGTGCTTACACTATTTTATTATGCTATATAGAAATGTATGTATACATCGATTATACGCCCATTATATAAATTGTAGAAATCATCAATTATCATATAATTAATTTATATAATAATTAGTAGAATAAAAAAATAATTAAAATACTACTAAAATAAATAAAACACACTATTGGAGTTCAGATCAGAACTTATTTTTTCAGAGCTTAATTGTTTTCATATTTATAAAGCACATTTAAAACAGCTTTAAGACAGACCAAAGTGCTGTACAAGAGCAAAGTAAACAAATACAAACATTTAAAACATACCAAGGAGCGACATTAACATGTATTAAAAGCTAAGGAAAACAGATACGTTTTCAGAAGAGATTTAAAAACGGATAAAGAAGGTGCTACTCTAAGTTGCACATACAAGCTATTCCACAATCTAGGGCCCACCACTGAAAAGTCTCAGTGTTTTAACCTTGAACAAGGGACTGTCAGTAAGTTAGGTTAACCAAATCTTAAACTTCTGGGAGGGTTGAAGTGACACAATAGATCAGCGAGGTAGTTAGGAGCAAGTTTTTGTAAGCATTTGTACACGAATAGGAGAATTTTAAAGCCAATCTTAAATTGGACTGGAAGCCAACGAAGAGCTATTAATTTTTGTGACCATTCTCAAGTATTTTGAACCAGTTGAAGACAAGCTACCTGCACTGTAAAAAATGATTGTGATTTTAACAGTAAAAGACTGTAAAAATGCTACAGTGAAAAACTGTTAAGTTTTAACAGTAACTTTTCAAGTTTTTTTTAAGAAAGTTTCTGTACTATATACAGTAAATAACTGTGATATATATATATATATATATAATGGTACACTGTAAAAAATAATCCTGTAAAAAAACAGTAAACTACTGGCAGATGTGGTGGCCAGCATCATATCGTAACTATACGGTGTGTTACTGATTTTGTTATAGCATATAGCTGTTAAATTAAAGTTTTATACTGTAGCTGACAATACGGTATTTAGCTGTTCATTTCAAAAACAGTAACACACCGTATTTTTACGGTATGATGATGGCAACCACAGCTGCCAGTAGTTTACCGTTTTTTACAGGATTATTTTTTACAGTGTGGGACTTGGAAATAACAATGAATTGCAATCATCCAAACATGAGGTTATGAAAGCATGAATAGCTACAGTATCTCACAGAAAATGATTAATTTAAGCTATTGGCAACAACGGACGGACAAGTTTGTCTAATTTTAACTGACTGTCTAGAAAAACGCCAAACTATACTAAACAAAAATAAAATTGTAAAAAAATTGGATTCAAAATCAGATTGCCAATTAAAAAGCAAAAGGTACATTCTTTACTTGATGGTTTTGAAAGTTTTGTAGTTTTGTTTAGACTGTTAGCATAGCATGCAAATAGCTGTGCTGTTTGGCCAGTGGTATTTCCCCTTAATGCAAATAGTACTCGGCAATCTAAAATAAATAGGCGTTCTCATAGCACACTATAACAAAAAGTGTATAAAATTGTGTTGAAGATCTTGGGCACATGTTAACAGGATAGCAAAAGTCTCATCTCCCCCAAGGCGATTGTGAGAACGAATCTGTGATAATACTTGACACCATGTTTGCAGACAAAGAGGGGACAGAGGAGCCTGTGACATTTCAAAAACTTATGTAAGAGACTCTGTAAATCTATTTTGTATTGACTGGGTGCCACGGCCCTGGCCCCTGTGTAACTGAACTCTGCCTTTGTCCCTCTGTCTAACTGACTCCAGAGGACCAAGTGGCCTGACAGAATTCCTGCCCTGTCCAGCAAAATCCCAGAGAGGGGGGTGGTTATAGTGGTCAGTCCAGTCCCAGTTCACCCTTCCCATCCTGTGCTTCAGCTCTTCCTGCACAGGCTCCATCCGACCTGTCACAGACATCAGTGAGATTGACTGCAGGGGCAGATGCGCAGTTTTAACAGGTAACCTGATCCAGCAGTCCCATCTGGCCGCCAGCCTTCCTCAATTCACACTTCACCCAAAGAACACATCAAAAGATGCACACTCTTTGTGCCGTTCAGAAACATTGTATCGTACATTATACACAAAGTATTCAAGTGAGCATGTGTTTTCCGAGCAAGTTTGCCCTCCGTTTGCGTGAAGAAAGCACAATGTAAGCTGATATGTGGCATCATAATCAGGCTTAAATTGATCCTTAGAGGGACGGGCCGCAGTTATGCAGATCAGCAGCTTATGGATAATCACAAATCATAGTCTACTTTTCTTTTACAGAGAGGATGTTGAAATGCATGCATTGTGTCTTCAGTGTGGTGCTTGATTTCTAATAAGAATTGCAATTAGAAGAGGCTGTGAATGCTCCAGGAGGACGTAGGCTTCTCAGACAGATGGAGTGTTTAATTGCACAAAGCCTGAGAAGCTTGTCCCCTGCCCTGAAAGGGGGTGGGGGTGAGCGGAGATGAAGTGATTTTTTTTTTTTTTTCGGATGATGATGATGATGATTGTTTTTTCACAGGCCATCTCTTGGTTATGGGGACAGTGCAGGGAAATCTGAGAGAGTGGTGCCCTATGGAGTTACTTGCAAGCACGGACAGATCATCACCCCCTCCACTGCCGATCAATGCCAGACTCATCGCCCGCCTGTCATTGGCTCTGGTAATGACTTATTTCCTACCAAAATATTTTGTCAAGCGTCAGTGCCAGCGAGTCCCCACTCTCGGCATCGGCACCTTGGAGATCTATCGGCAACCTCACTATCATCTTCCGAGAGGGGAGGACATTATTGTCAAACCTCCCACCTCTTTAACAAACAAAGCCACAACCCGTGTTTTTCGAGATACTGCTCATACCAAACGCCCAAGTACTCTGATATCTTCTTACGAGCATGAATGAGGAAGAAAATAGAAAAGCCAAAGAGGAAAAACATTGCTCGGATAGTTCACAGTAAAGAACTGTCTGAAATAAAAGTGTTAAATTTAACAATTTAGTTACTGCAAAGCGTTTCAATTTTCAGCAAATAATACAAATAAATAAATCTAAGCACATAAAAAATGCATACAACTGGATATTTTTTCAATTACTCTTTTTAACTGAATCACATAATCTACATACAACTGAAGACATTGCTCCATTACCGTTCAAACGTTTTATTATTATTATAACTTTTATTCAGCTTTTATGGATGCTTTGACTTCTAATCATCAAAGAATTCTGAAACAAACCCACTTATCATGGTTTCCATAATAAGAAATGTTTCTTGAGTTTCTTGAGATTTGAGCAATGACTGCAGTAAATTCAGCTTTGCCATTACAGGAAAAAATTACTTAAAATATAACAACCAAAAAGAGTTATTTGAAATTGCAATAATGTTTCACAAAATATAAATTTTTTGAGCAAATAAATGCAGCCTTGGTGAGCATGATAAACTACTTTCAAAAACATAAATACATCTTACTGACCTCAAACTTTTAGCAGTAATGTAGCTACTTTGTAATATATCTTGTCAAGGTATCAAGATACACCATAAGTCATATTCAATCTTACAAACACTACCAACAAGTATGAGATGCAAGTAGCATCTCTTGCATCCTTTTACTCAATTGTAGGGAATGTCATCTATGCTTAATAGATGTGTAATATTTATTATTTGCAACACACTCACAAATAAGCATTTGCAGCACACATAATAACCAATGATTGTATCTATGCATTATCATTTGAATAATAAGACCATAATCAATGGTGATTCTAATTATCTAATCAGTTTCTCTGCCTGCATTCAGTTGACGTGAGATGTGAGCACAAAACAGACTCATTCCCACTGACAGCAAGCACTCCATCTAATGGTGGAGACGGGACACAGCACAGACCAGAGTCCACCTACTGCCCTCTTAAACATAACCAGGCCTCTGTAGAGCCGGCCGAAGTCCCGCCTAGGCAATCCTCCCTAAGACGACAGGTCACCACCACACTCAAGAGTGTTTGACTGACATCTGCTTTTGTTATTGTTTGTGCTGGGGTAAAATTAATATTTGTTTGCATGTGGGCAGCATGAATGGCAATGCAAGGAGCCAAGGGACCCGAGGCACACTCAACGGCAAGCAGGAAGCCTTTAATGAAGGAGCCGGCTCCATTACGTAACCCCTTGGAACCGAGGCCTCGCTTCCTGAAACACTTAGCCATATCAGTGTTGTTTGAGAGTTAGCGTATGCTGCCAAGGGCCCATTGGATGGATGTGCGGCAGCAGACTCTGACATTTAGCAGGGAAGGGCTAATTATGAAACAGGGCGGTGGGTGAGAGGGAGCTTCAATCCTGCAGCTAATGGACATACATATGCCACTTAGCTTCTGATCTCGGGTCATGGAGTAAGTAGAGATAAAATAGCTTGTGCTAGTTGGCAAAGCATTTGAATAATGCAAGATAATTTCAGGCTCTCTGTTTCCATTTCCTCAGCGGTTTCTGAAAAGCACAACACAAACAAATCAAGATGTGGTGTAGTAACATTGCTGTCTGATCTCAGATTGAAACAGGAGGGAGAGAGAGAGAGAGAGGGGGAAGAGGGAAAGGGGAGAGTGAGAGGGAGAAAGGGAAACTCTAGATCCAAGCGAGCAAATCAACTTGAGTCAAGTTGAATAGGCGAGTCAGCGATCGTGGTCACCATGTCAGGTCATACAGATACGCCTCCCAAGCGACACTGGAGAACCGGCCGATAACCAAATCCATGGCGCAGCATTGCATTATAGGATTAAGGAGGGATTGGCCGGGCTCCGAGTTTCATCGTATATCAATATGGCGATTGCCCTAAGCTGCTTGGAGGTGCCTCCCGAAACTCACTTTAACACATGCGACTTCCTCAAGTGATCAGCCGAAGCCATCCATGCAATTCACCTCAGAGACCTGACATTCCTTTGGTCTACTTGAGTGCGAAGGGCAGACTGGGACAAAGCAGCTCTCAGTCCCCTTATTCAGTCAGCGGTGGCTGAAGTCTGGCTGTTGACAGACGGTCTCACCTCAAGTGCCCGCTGCCCAATGCGCAGTCCATGCTTGGACGTTTCTTCTGAATGCAAGGCTGTGACACTTGAAAGACGTATTGGAAGAGCTATAGAACGGAGGCTCAGTGTGAGAAATAGTATAATTTAATATTACTAGCAGGTTTGAAGCACTTGAGGGGATACAGACTTTGTTTATGATGAGCGTTCAGCCCAGCAGTCAGCACAGTTGAAATGTGTACTGGACAAGATGAATATCTCGGGATTCTCAAATATCCCTTTATCATCTCTTGATCTTGAAATAAGCATTAACAATTTAAGCACAGGGGAAACCAAAGGTGTAGATAGGAAGGAAAACATACGTCCCCCCTCTATAATATCTCTCTTAAAGGCCTCGAGGCCAGGGATACGGTGTTATTGCAGCCTACTTTAACTCTCTAAGCAAGTTCTCCCTATGCCAAACCCTTGAAACCCGTATGGCCACAGGAACTCACGTCGAGACCGAATGTTGTCCCTCCATGTAAAAAGGTAGACACTTAAGCTTCAATGTAAACAGTCATCATTTATTTAGGCAGGCCATCTCTTAAACATGAATGGGTAAATGTTTTGAATACCGGGGGCTTTAGTTCTTAGCAGGGGCCAAATGTCTCCCCTTGACCTTGCAAATTCAAGCAGTGGGACACACAAACACTTACATGTCATTCGGCACCTCCGATTTTATGCCTGATGGAAAACGGTGGTGACTGACAGTTCGTTACGAACAGCCTCCCTCCCATCCGACTTTCAAAAACACACATAGGCAACATTAAAGGGCAACACTGAAAAAAAAGACTGATATTCTTCATTGATCTCTCGAGAGCAGGGGGAAAAAACGTGCATTGAAGGAATTGAGATATTTTTCCCAGTCAGACGAGAGAGAGTTGTGTAGGAGCGGGAACGGTGTTTGTCTATGTATGTTTACAACAACTGTCATTAAAGGCACAAGAAACAAGATGGCTAATGTAAGGCGATCCTTCCCCTAGCTAAATAATTCATACCAGCTGCAAGGAAGAGAGAGCAGCGCATATTCTTCCTTCCTCACCGCTTGCCTCTCTCACCCTTCTCTAAGGGTCTCTTGGGATGGATGAGTTTTGTTCCTGGTCGCGATGAGTAGCCATTTACCGCCTGATCCGTGCTCCTTAGGCCCGTCTCTCTTCCTGTCTCTTGAAACCAAATTTGCTCATTTCAGTCACCTCAAAGCAGACTTGTATGTATATATTTTCAGGGAAATTTGATTGTCGGTATGGATTTTTCAATCGTTCTGCAGATCGGGTTTAGAAATATGTAAACTGTTGTGTTATTTCATCAGGCCCAGCAGAGGAACACATACCTTAGATACTGAACATCCAATACGGTGGAGTGATCTTTAAGCAAGACAACTCGGACATAAGTAGATTAAAAAAGCCATAATGGGGAAACAAGTGCCCATTTCAAGTGCAGCCCAAGGAAATTTAAGACCTGGAAAGTTGCATTATAAATTTTTGATTCAATTTGATCGATATTTTCACACTGGCTAAAGCCTGAAACCTGAACCTATATTTTCTGTCTTTGGTTTCCTTTCTTGAAGAACCCTTAATGTGCCAAAGATGTACTACTTAAGTCGGGTTACTGTTGTTGGTTTGTACGTTAATGTCTAAAAAGTTCAGATTGGATTTGAATTGACCAATATGCATTAAAACCACTGTTCTTTAATCAAAATCTTATATGATCTGAAAGGGAATGTAACAAAAGCTTCCCATTCTTTCAACATCCTGCTCTTTTTGGCCTGTCTAATCCAGTTGAGGTCTGAATGTGGTCTTTCTTTTCTTACAGCAGTGGAGGGTTACTGCAGGAGATGGACAAATTAGCCCACACCTCCATTCCTGAGCGGGGCTATTGTATATCGCTGCAGTCTGTTCATGGAGTGGAGGGACCTGCACAACGAGCCAAACTTTGTTGCATAGTCTCGCTCACTCCATTTTTAAAGGTGAATTTCAATCTGTGGGTTTATACCAGCTTTCATTTTACTTATTTAAACATTCCAAGTTCACCTAAAGTCGATAGTTGGGTCTGTCGACCTTTAGTAAATATTGTAAAATACTTGGATGTTTTTTTTCCACTGTTCACAAGCATCAAACGTTTGGGGTTGGAAAGATGTTGCTAATGCTCACCAAAGCTAGATTTATTTGATCAAAATTACAGTGCACGCATTAATAATGTGAAAATGTATTACAATTTAAAATAACACTTTCTTAATATATTTCAAAATGTCATTTATTCCTGAGATGGCCTGAATTTTCAGCAGCCATTATGCCAGTCTTCAGTGTCACGTGATCCTTCAGAAATCATTCTAATACGCTGAAAATTATGTTATAAAAAATGTGCTGCTTAATAAGCTTTTGTAACATTATAAATGTCTTTACTGTCACTTTGATTCATTTATTAAATTCTTTTAAGAAATTCCCAAACATTTGAATAGTAGTGTATTTACCAAAAACAATTTAGACGAGAATAAAACAATCACCAAAGATGACTATCATTATTTTTAGTCTGATCCAAATATTAACATCCTTTATGTAAATTGCATTCCCTAAAAAAATTCCTGCAGGCACAATTTCAAACAAACAAATATCTAATAAACAATATCCTCAATGACATGATGTAAATAACGCTTTACTCTTAAGATGGATCAATATTTTCAAATGTTCTCCCTTGGAATCTCCCATTAATTAAGATGCTTCTGAACAGCACTTCATTTTCATAATTCAGCTGCCCCGACTTGAACCATAGACAATGTCGTCGTCGATCGGGTCTCCATTGGAATAAATGTCTCGTCTTCCAACAGATGTGACTGAAATCGTATTGGGAACACTTTGTGCATTAAGCTCTGAATTCTAAATGAACTTCAGTGATCCAACCCAAGCAGACACTTAAAAACTGACACACAGGAACCCGGAGAAATTACTTAAAGGATCGGTTACGTCTAAAATGATAGGAATCAATAACAATATTTTCCCTCGGACCCCATCGCACTGATAAGCAAAATCCTCACTTAAAAGCCACATTAAACTTTAATCGGGTGCAGTTTGCTCTGGTGACTGGTAATATCTGGACAGCTGTCTTCTGCCGTGTTTAAAGCTTGTTTCCTTTGCCATTTCAGTGTCATCTACTAATTGCCTTTTCTTTGGGATACATGATCCTACTGAATTCAATCATAGAAGTATGAAACAGGGAAAGGCTTTTTAGAGGGTCGGGTCAGAAGAAAACAACAGAGTCTGAGATGCTCTCTGAGCCTTGGCTACATTTGTCAGCTCCATCCCAAGTGACTTCATTTAGCATCTGATTTCAGGCCATCAAGGGATGGCTATTTGTTTATTGGCTTTTTCTGCATGTGTGAAATCTTAAAGGACAAGTTCGGTATTTTACACTGTAAAGCCCTGTTTTAAGATAGTTTCTGATGAAATAGAACAGTTAAGATTGAAATTTGGACACATGCTGCTGGCCCGAGAATTTTCCGTTTCTGTGGTTGCACCCCCCACCAACCTCCACAATGGTTGCATAGCTATGATAAAACCAGTTGGAAAGAATCTTTTGCAGCGATTTTTGTGTGAGCATATCAGTGAACACTCCAGACCACTCTGTGAGTTTCACATCTTTAGGATTGTTCCAGTGCACCTATGCAACCATTGTAGAGATGGGGGGTGCAACCACAGATACCGAAAATTCTCGGGACAGCAGCATGTGACCAAATTTCACCAGAAACGATTTTAAAACAGGCCTTTTTGAATGTAAAATACCGAACTTGTCCTTTAACACAACCCATTTTGGAGCAGGTCATTGCTTCTTGTTGTCTAAACTTGCCAATTTTCTACCTACACACAGAACATGCTTTACATGTTTTCCCCCTTTTTTCACATTTAACCAATGGTGTAAAATATGAGGAATTTGTATTTAATTTATGCTCCAATACATCTTCTACCGAAAAAAAAAGGCTTTATGTATTTGTATTTTCCTCCGCATGCACAGCTGAACTTTGGAAAGCCACATCATCAGTCACCATACATTTATGTTTCAAGTACAATAAATTACTCCCATTGTTGTTTATGACAGATTGTATGTGAGAATCCCCCTGATGTCTGAAGGGAGAAAGGTGCTAGCTGGCTTATGGAGGCCCCAATCAGTATTTACTTGAAAAGAGAAACTTAGAAGAGGTCGATTTTAGCATCTCCTTCAGGTCTGGGACCAATGCAGGCTGTGATTTCACAAGTGCAACCCAAGCAATCACCGCTATCCCCTGATTGCTTGGCCTGCGTCTCTGAGGATGCTAGGAGCGAAAGATTATCTTTCCCCCAAACTTCCTCTGATTGCCGACTTTGAGAGGCAAGCCTTCATCAGCCAACACGCCGACAGAAACCACACCGTCATAATGTAGTATTTATTAAAGACAGGGTTATTTATGCCGATCAATACATTTAATTTCTGTCTGTGCCTTTTCCTGTCAAAGAAAGGCTTTCACAAAAGATATTATAGATTATCTCAAGCTTAAACAATTTTAACAAAACTTTTAAAATGGGTTTATTTATGCATAGCTGAAACATAAATAATGAGTCAATGTATTTATCACATTACATTAATTTGAATTAAAAATATTGTATTTTATATTAGGTTTTGTAACTGATCAACATTTACACTTACTTTGGCTTGGCTGTAGTGTAATTTAAATCTAATATGATCAATTTCTAAAAGTAATTAGTTTCTAAGAGTAAAAGTATTCAATTCAATTAATACACGGATGGGGGAAAATATGAGCAAAAAAGCTGCATGCGTAATAAAAATAGCAAAATACTGTTTAAAAACTGACTCAGGTTAAATATAAATGAGTATCTGACAGCAGGAAATTTCACTATCAGCATTTATACAAATACAATCTAAATAAAATGTGCTGTTTAAATGATTCATTACTAAATGTATTTTTAAAAATAATAGTGTCAATTGTGTTGATAAATCTTGTTTAGTAAATTTGTACATTTTTAGCATACTTTGGGATAGTAGAATACTGTTGAACCAAAATATAATAATGAAGTTAACCCTCAAACCGTATTCACTTTATAGCCCTTAATCCTGTAATTTTGGACAAATGAGGACTCAGGTGTTATCCTAATTTTTATATATTATAATTGTTATATCACTGTCTTCGATTAAGTTTTGTCTATCCATTTCTGGTGGGGGTTTTTTTTTGGGGGGTATTTTTGAATTTATTTACTTCAAAAAGTACCATATTTTCTATGTAAATGTAAATTCATTACTATGTAGTTTTATTTTTTTTAAATTTAACAACATTAAAATATAATTCCAATAAGTTCTTTAGCAGGTGTCTTATTTTGGCTTATTTTAGAATGCTCTAAATTACAGTTTTTCCCTTTCATTTCTATGGGTGCCCAGTTTTGACCCAAATACAAGATTAAGGAGGGGTTTTTTTCACCCACTTAACATTGTAGAATTGAGTAAAAAAAATTGTGTGTATTCAGGAGGCAAACTTACGAAAAGTAGCCAAGTCTTGTACTGCTCAGATCAAGGGAAGTATTTTTTTAAAAATAAATCAAAACTATTTTGCCCAAATTTGTCCAGAATACGGTTTTAGGGTTAAAAAAGTCCCCCAGCAGTAAATGGCATCTCAGAGCAAGTAGGTCTAATTGGGCTTCAAAACTTCAAGAGGCACCATGAGAACCTGTCTATTTATACTCCTTTCTTAACTGTAGCCATGGAGCAGGTTTGATGTATTGCCTTCTCTGTCTAACTCTTCACTGCCTCTCCAGCTCTAGCCAAGTATGAAGATCTTATCTGCTGCTGGTCCCATTGCCCCTGGCCTTTTCAGACCAGCACAGCTTAGTTTACGGAAATCTCTTTCGATGCAAACAAGTGTATCTTGGTGTGCAAAAGGGAAAATGTTGTTCTGATTACAAGGAAAAGACGCACAACCTTCCAGATAATGCATTCTACTAGCTACTTATCTGTGTGACTTTTAATAAATGGAACAAATACGCATCATTCAGTTCTACCTATTGATTCTTTAGAAGGAATCTGTCATTAGATGTCATACGTCTGAGTTAAAGACTACAAACAGCTCCCCTGTGGTGAAACTACTTCCTCTTTGACCATCCAAGAACTGCTTACAAAAAGCATATGCATAGCTGGTCCCACCTGGTTTAACCCCAACCGGAACTTATCAATTCATCTCTCTCAGAACAGCTCAAGTGGGGGTAATCCTCCCATTGAACTGTTTCAACTTCTCTGCTCATAGACAAAGGATGGGTAAAGGGCTTGTTGGGATTGTCTTGTTTGGGTAGAGGATCTTCAAGAGGCTTAAGGCCAAATGCTTGTAGATGCCATTTGTCTCTCTGCACGTCCAATAATCCTGACTTTTGTCAGGTCATTAGAGCTCATGAGGACCAAACTCATGCTATGGCCTCTCTGTCCCTCCTTAACCACACTTAAGGTGCGCCTTAACCCAAGTGTCTTGAGGATGTTTCACTTTCTCCAGCTGTCAGCAGAGGTATGACGAATTTCGGGACCTTCTGAGGTCAGGAAGCCTGCTACGTCACCGATTACAATTATTTGACAATAAAATGAATAACATCAGCTGTATGTCAACAGTATGGGTTAGATGTTCTCTTTAATTTCACAGCTAATTTAAAACAGCTCTTAGGGTGCGAGCAAATTAGCATTCATAGTGGTATTAATTTTCAACATACTTAGATTGTATCACCCTTATAGCAAATGCACTATAGAAATTAGAAGAAGCTCTCTGCATGCCAGCTGTGAGGTTTTTTTTTAGGATATATTCCAGTATGTCATCCAGCCAAAGCATTTCAGAGTTAGAGCTGAGAGGCAATAAAGTAATTAAAGCACCAGGGGTTCAAACATTCAATATCATTTTCCGAAATGTGTTTAATTAAAATTAATCATTGGCTGCATTATATCGCTACCTGTGGTGAAAAGTGGTACAGTGGTTCTCACTGTAGTCAATCGTTTCTTTGAAGGTTGGGATTGGAGCTAGCAACGATTTAAGATGTTGCCAAAGAGTCTGAATTACAGCAATCTATTGCAATCTCCTTCATTCCACATTTTCCATTATGATGTGTCTTTTCAGAATCAAATAATATCTCCCAGTGGGACAACATTAAATCCCCAGCCCTCATCAAATTCATCAAAATGTTTCCGCAGTGCAAATTGAAATTAAAAAAAAAATTAAAAAAGGGCTAATGGTTCCTTCCAGCATATTGTAAAAATGTTAAAATCTTTGAATAATTAATTGAACCAGAGCTTGAAAACCTCTTCAGTTGATATCTTAATATTTGTTTGCCCATTTGAACTTGGACAATTAGTTGTTAAAAATTAACTTTGCTAAATCTAAAAAAATGTCAAAAAAATCCACAAAAAACACTTCCTCTAGTATGTGCATTTACATTGCTTTACGTTTATGTAGAAAAAGAGGTGGAACTGATAAAACATGCATGTGAATCAACCTTTTGCACAAGTAGTAAACAATATTTATGAAATCAGTGCATTTTGGGAAATGTGCTAGATCCCAGGACACAAAATACAGCAGTAAGAGTTTCATTAGCTCAATGTGAATGTGAAAAAGCTTTGATGAAAACAGTCCAAATATTCTAGACAGAACTTGCTTGATTAAATAATGAAATCCCCGAAGGCTTCATTTGAATTTCACACAATACTATAATTAAAACCCATATAAGTTAATGCTGGCAACAGACTTGGAACTTTTCTTGCAAAATAAATCAGTATCACAGTGGCTAAAAGATCGCACTTGCCTAGTAGCACACAACACTAACCAATTCAAAGGATAGTCAGTTTGACCTACTAATTAGTTACAAAAGTATGCACAACCAAAACAAGCAAATTCCTAAACAGCCATGACTTATGTGACAATGTGCGCCATGATAGTGCTAAACATATGGATGCAAATCATGCACTGCATTTCATTTCATTATCATTTGGGTGCTAGCTATCATTTCAGATGTGTTGCATAAGAGATAAAAACATTCGTAACACTGTAATTTTCTCAGCTGCACACTTTAAAAAACACTTAGTGTGACTATACAGGCATTTTTTTTCCATGGTGACAGGTTTAAGTGCAACCTCCTGACCTGTTCCCCCCACTTCCTGACTGGCTGAAGATCCAGCAGACTGACTCAAGAGGGAGGCGGGCTCAGACTAGGCACGAATAGACACCTGACCTATTAACAGATCATTAAGGAGATTTCAATGACTTTGCCACTTTTGCTACTGACCTCCTGGGACCGGGCTCAAAGTTATTTCCTGCTCGTGGAGGTTGTAAGCAATGGATGCCTCTAAGAAGCCCTGCCCATCCTAATGAGCTGCATTGTTTCCCTCCTGAGGAGGCCTGTGCTATGAGGCAGCTTAGGGCATTACTGGCTCCTCATTTGAGCTGCCAACATGTTAATCATCTTTATATAATTTTTCTATTAAGCTGTGTTTCCTCTAAAGTAGCATGAAGTAAAAATACATGTCATTTTCCCACCCTCTCAGATTTGCAGCCGCCACATAATGATGCTCAGTGTAGTAGGAGGATTAATTCAATCCATGGTGAAAGAAGTTATATTTCGGTTTAGTTCCTGTTGGAACAATATATTTCCAGCTCATTAGCCTGAAATTAAATCTCTCATTCACAACTGTAAAGAGTACGGTCCTTAAATTTGTTTTCGTAATCAAGTAAATCCAAGTTACAGCTTGTGTTCCTCACCCTTGTCCTCTATGTCCACTCACTCTCAATTAAGTGTATTTAGTTGCCTCACATTTGAGAGGAAAGCCTGCCTTGTTGCCAAATGAGGCTGCACACGTGTCCCGTTCTCTTTCTGCTCCGCAGTTAGTCATGGTTTACTCTCCAGTCTAGCACTTAAGAGATCATTAGCATGTGTAACTTCCACCGATGTAGCGCCTCATGAATAAAACTGAAAGAGGCAATGAGCCTCCATTCACTCTTTCAAAACCACAAGGCCCTATAAGATGTCATGGAAAGGTAACGGCTGTGTAGATTTACCAACTGATTCGCAATAAAACAATACAAGGAATGCCTGGTATGGGGAATACAACAAATGAATTTCGACGTGAGTGTAACCGCCGAGCCGTGAAGCGCCCAACCACCAAGGGATAAGCGAGGGAGATCAAAGCAAATGAAAGTCCAATAATTCAAGACTTGCCGAATGTATTAAGACATAAAGTGAATTCGTGTGCGGGGGCCTCAATCAAAGCCAAGACACACCACTGAGCATTCACTTCCCAAGCTGAATTCAGGTTGTTTCAGTCCTACGGAGTGCTGTTTTAAGCAATAAGGTTGTTGTCATTGTCATACTGAGCTCCAACACACAAAGATCATCCGGTAGAGGGGTAAAATCAATGATTTCCCCAATCTAAGAAGTGAATGCAGGAGAGTAGAAAAGGATCGCTGGCCGTTTGACCTTCTCTGTGTATTAAACAAACACCAGATGGTAGACATTCAGCGAGTCCATTATCTGAGGGCCTGGTGTGTTGTTCCTGCTGCTAAGTCCCACAGTGTCCCACTCTATGGCTGCCATTGAACTGCATGCATGGCAGAAACTCTGTCTTAGACCATGAATACCTGAAGTCCTATTCAAACCCATCTCCAGAACTATTCTAATGACAAGCTATGATATTTCCATCTCTTTGCTGCCAAAATTAAAAAAGCAAGACATCTGTCAGTTCCGGGTGACTTTAGGAACCTTAGATGTGTGCTAAACAACACGCAATGCATTTCCTAAATGCTCTAGGTCATTGTTACAATTACGTGTGTGTTGGTTGAATGATCTAAAACATCTTGGGAAAGTATTTTTCATAGACCTACATCATTGCTATATCATATCGCTATTTGTTGATCATTTATGATTCCTTAAAATACTTCTAAAAACTAGACTTATGTCATTTAAAAGCAAATGTGTAAGGACAGTAATAGAGGATTCTCAAGAGGCTAAGCTAAATTGGGGAGAAAACATGCTGGGCCACCATTGTAATGCCCAGTGTGGAAATGAGAATACAGGCCACAATGGTACAGCAGGGTGCTGATGTGTGTGCTGAAGCAGACGCTACGAGGAAGTCATAGCTGGAATCAGACACAGGAGTTCATTCAGAAAGCACTTGTGAAAAGGGTACAGGCGTAAAGGCAAACTATGCATCCATACCAATGTCTGAGGCTCAGCTTGCTTTTGGTTTCAAAGCTTTTGGCCGTTGAATAAAACGGCAGTTGGAAAAAAAATTCTTTATGTTCTAACGTGTAATATCTAGCTTTTAGAATGCAATATTTATTTCTGTTACACAATGGTTTCTAATTATGAAACCATATTTAGATATTGTGGGAGGTTACATGGTGAAAATCATAGTTGGCACTAATGGTGCGTTTAAGATGGTGGTGTACCTTCTCTTAATTATCTACACACAAAAAAACAAAACAGCAAGCTTTTTAACTCCACTTCTAGAAAATGATGAACAAAGAATGTGCATCAGGTGTACTTTTTTATGCATTTAATTTATGAAGCCACTGTAAACTTTATCGTTAGACTACATATTATATTATTAATACATCATATTTTGTGCAGGCAATTAACTTACTTCGTTGTAAAGAGAAAAGCTCTGAGAATATGTGCCTTCCAATTTACAGGGTTCATATGCAGTGAATAAATAAAGCATAAATAAATATTTGCAATTTACTTTACTTTCAAATAAAATACATTAAAACACACATTATGTATGCCTATCTACTAAATATAATCAATACTTATGTTATATATTATATGTTTATTATAGCCTATAATGTACTTTAGCTACTGACTATTAACAGATTTGAAGCTGGACTATAACTGTCAAGCCATAAGAAAATAAATTCAGATTTTGTTAACCATGTGCATTTGTGTTCTTAATCCATGGTCTTAATAATTAAATTATAGTGACCTCATCTTGTGCGCTTTCTTTCCCATGTGCAGCCACACTAAACACCTGAGTAAGGCAATGAGTAGTTTTTAAAGTATTTTATTGTCTAAAATCAATATTATTTTTACTCATAAGTCCTCAATGGTGTACCAATACCAGACTTTTTTTTTATCCAAAGCGACTTACAACTGAGGACTAAACCAAGCGAGTCATCGTGAAGATGCAAAAACAACGCAAGAAGTGCTCAAAATACAAAGTTCAGACACTGCTCGAAGCAGCATAAGTCATTTAAGCAAGGATTTAAAAGAAAAGGAAATATTTTCTTTAAAGGAAATTTTCTTTTTCTTTTTTTCATTATCTTGAAAAACTATAATAGCAGAGGGACAAAAAGTACTATGTCAACGCATTTCCACAACTGCATGGTTATGCTAATGGAGGACCATACTTATATGTGGAGGCACTGGATATTGCAAAAAACAAGGTTTAATGTCTGAATAGCTTTTTCCAGGGGGAAGAGTTGATGCAGGAGAAAGCTTTCAAAATAGATGCTGAACTTGCCTGCTTTCTTCTTGACAGGTAAGTCAATGTTACAAGCTTTTTTCATTGCTTGGTTACTTCTCTCCCTTTGGAAACTTTCAATTCTATCAAATATTCATTTGTTCATTGTGTCAAGTTGTAATTTGTTTGAAATAACAAACCTGTTCACCTGAAGGAAAACTTGATGAAGTGCTATTAGAAGAAACCCTGTCATAGTTTTTTGGCACATAACGGCTATTGTAGAAGCAACACGCATTTGAAAAAGCGAGGCGCTGTAGATCACTCTTCGTTTGAATGCAAAAATACAATTTCACTACTAGATTCCTACACATTGTCCCTTTAATAAAGTAAAATATTAAATGATAGACCCTCTGTCATTTTATATAAGACAAATGTTACATTAATTGCCATACCTATTCATAAATACTATAGTTTATACACATTTAAACTAAAGAGTTTACTTTCCATAATTTGATACATTACTCCACATAGAAAGAACAGACATGCCAATTAGTGACTGACCTGATTGCTGAAGCAGATTGGTAGCCTCTCGATGGTTCTGGCTTATAGCCTACTAGCCGAGACTCCTTCTTTATGTGTAATGAAACACTTGCTGAATCTCCCGTGGAAGTCCACCAGTACCACTGGAATTAAAAACATTATTACAAGCTTACCGTTTTGAATTGCTAAGGCAAGCACACAGTTTTGAACAATGGTTATGTATTTTCTCAAATATGCATTTTGGATCATTTTTAACCCCAAAAAAGCTACGGACTGCAGCTTTAACGGGATGCCCTTTATTTTTAAGTTACATTTTTTGTTTCTTTTTATTTAAATTATTGTTTCAATTTACACCTATAAAATGTGAAAATGTGTAAAAGAAATGTGTCAAGAATTTGCTATAGCTGGGTTTCATATGAAGTCAAGCCACTGCGTTGCCATGGTGCGAATTACAAATGGAGGGCAGGAAATGATTTGCTGTATTTAGAAGAGAGGTGGGAGACTCGAGTCATATGACTTGACAATTTTCTTGGACTCACGTTTTAAAAAATACCCGGGTTTAAATCATTTAAATTATTAGATTAGTTTTCTTAATTTCCATATAATATTAGCATATTTAGAGTGAGAACTTACAAACTTTCGCATAGTGGCACAGTACTAATTTAGAATGCAATATCTTTTTTTTTTACAAGATGGGAAAAGTTTTTATTAATAGTTATTATAGTTTGATTAATTCTTGTTTACTTGTGTTCAATGAATTTATTTTTATTTTAGAGCATTTAAAGTGCTTCTCAATGATATTTTATTTATTACACACAAGTTAATTTATTTATTTTAAATCCAATCTGCCCCTTTGTATCTACAATAAAGTAATAAACGTCCCAGAGTTAAAAAATGTGTAAACTGTGTGCAACTTGATCCTTACAACAGAATGACTTGACTTTCGACTTGCAATGTTAAGACTTGGACTTGACTTGAGACTTGCATTTAGTAACTTACTCCCACCTCTGATTTTAGAAAGCACTTAAAACAAACTCAAAATGCCTATGTTTTGCATTGTTTATGGCTGACTTGAAATCGATCAACCCACTAGGAGTTTTTAATCGTGTACCAAAAGTTGTTGTTTATAAGGGGTGGGGGTGTGTGGGGGGATGCAAGAAATTATCTGAAAAACTCTGGAAAAACAGCTTGCAAACCTACGTCATGTTTGTGCAGTGACCACTTCGTCTAAGGTGAATTAATACAACTTAAGAGGCTGTGTTTGTGTAACGTATCACTTTCCGAACTTTGTAAAGTCAAAGTATGTCTGTAAGACGAGGTAGTTGCAGGAAAATCTCAATTCAGTTAAAAATCGCCCTCGTTCATAACGTAAGGATCACATCCAAAATATTTTTGTTTATATCTTTCTCTTGTAATAGCGTGTAAAGTAGTAGCCAACAATTTCGGACTTCCCTCCATTCTCGTCCATTGCGCTCTTCACTTCCGGCATTTCGTGCGTCAGCATAATCACGTGACTGAAACCGAATTCCTAAATTTTAAAAGTAAAAAATAAAACAAAAACATTTTCATATACTACGATTAAAAATACTATGTTAAATAATGGAAAATAAAAAAATTCAAACTAACTTGAAACAACAACACATTTTTAACAATTTCCCATGATCCATAGTATGTCAATTCTCCAATGAGGAAATTCATTTCCTACCTTCTGAGCGATTCAAGCTAGAATGAATTTGAGGTTTACACATTATGGGATATTGTTTTAAAAATCGAAATTTTGCCAAAAGACACTTCGAATCACAGTTGAAATGCCTTTTAAAAAAATTAAAAAACGAACTGCAACAGCGACGCCCCAACAGGTAGGTTGATGTTTATAAATAGCGCACACATTCACAGGTAATTTCGTTATTCATTTTCCTTCGTGTGATTTGTTTTATGAGTTGTGCATATAATTGTGATATTTATGTATAATAATTAGGCTATAGCGTGTAATCAATTCAATTATATTTTTTATGATCTATTAATAATTTAATACTCTCTCTCTGTTAGAAAATAATCATAGTGACATGACAGCAATTTACCACTGGCAGTGTCATTTAAGGATATTCAACCATTTTTGACTTGATAGATTGATTTAAAGTAGGGCTTGATCAGCTACTGTCTGGAATTTGCTGACATAAAACCAATCGCCTACATTTTTGTTTCCATCATGCTGCAATAACAAGAGAAACTAGTCAAAGTCTAGACACTATTTAATTTATCATTTAAAAGAAGTTCCCTGTTTAGTAGGCTAATTGTGCACTGACCTCTCCAGGTGGCTTTGGGTGTTTGTTACTTTTTGATTATAATGCAGGAACGCTGGACATTTGAAAAGGCATAGTGGTAATTACAGCCATGTAATTGCACAGTGCCTGATGCCTGCCTTCAAGAGGTTAGTGCAGAGAGTCCACTGACCCGTTAACTAACAATTGCAACCGAACCAAAGCTGCATTTGGAGTCTGCTGAACCCAAGTACATAAAGGAATGAAATAATTTTATATAGGCTCACAGAGCTGTGAGTAGCTGACAGCTGAGACAACTCTATAGACCATATTTATTCCTAATATAATGTAGAATGCTGCAGGCTTCAGCAGAAAACTATGTGTTGTCTAAGTGACGCACATTTGAAAATTTGTTTAACAAAAATACCAAAGTTCCATTTGACAGGTTTTTACTGTGAAATTTCAATGCATGGAAAAAATAATCTTGACATGTCTACACAAGTGTAACAGTAAGTAGCGATGCTAACACTTATTTGTCTTGGATAGGCTGCCGGTGTTGGAGAATTATGCCTGTGATATTAATATGGCATGGTTTCATTACTAAGATTATTTAAATGTTCAACTGTGCATTCACTGTGGCCTCGCCATGTTCTTATTAAAAATAACACTGTGGCATAATGGTCAAAATTACATATGTCTTAAGAATAAGTATACTTTTAAATGGTTTAATCCATTAAATCCATTTCATATTTCATTCAGGTGGAGAAATTTGCCTTAACAATTGGGCATAAAGTCGCGTGTCTGAATATAAGGGAAGAAAATCCTCTCTATGTCTCTCAGGTTTCTCCATTTGGGGTTTGTCCATCAACAGTGGCCAATTGAGACCGGGCCTAACCAGTCTCTGTTAAAACAGAAAGTGTTTACATCAGTTTGGCTGGTGTTTGCACTTGAAGATACTGAGAACCAAACATAACAGCAACATAAATACCCCCTATTATGTCCACAAGGCAAGAGCAAGTCCAAAATGTGGTACATTCCACAATGAAATGGCTGTGAAGTAACACACCAAGCATTTTTGTGTTGGTGCGTTAATAGCATTTTGAGTGTATTTGGTTGGGAATTTCACCTTTTTTTCCCTCAGTAATACTTAAACGGGTTGTTGATTTATTTATATTTTATACCTTTTTTGGTGGTTGTATCAGAACTAGCTCAATTCTTAGTTTCTTAAAAAAAAACCTCATTCTCTGAATAAAAAAAATGTATCTGGCAACTACCGTAGCAAATGTTTTTTGTGTCGTTTCAATGAATAAAAGCAGCACCTGTGGGATGTAACATTTTTCTATTAATTACACATAACATTCGAACACATTGACATCACTAAGGTCTCCAAGCTTGGTGGGTGGCCAATATGAGAAATCATGGTCCTAAACTTCTCTGGTTCTGGTTTCCTTCTTCAGTAGTTTTGTGCATATATAATTGAGACCATTGAAGTACATTGCAGGTCCATCTGCTTGGCAGAGAAGTGAATACTAAACCATCTGGGCCTCTACATGCGCCAGAAAAGGGATATGGATAGGTATTGTCTGAGATAGAGCACCTCAGGGGTACGTTATTCCACAAGGAACACACATTCACAAAGATCCATACTGTTCCTTAAAGATAGTAATACTAGCATGTGAAATCTGCTGTTGTTGAACTCCAGATGGAGTGAAATAATTCCAAGTCCCATCACCTCGAGTGATTAGCAAACTCTCGTATCAAAGCAAATGATCATCAGTATCCCCTCGGTTAGTACACACAGCCACGCGCGGCGTAACGTTTGCTCTTACATTCACAGAATCAACCGTGAATACGCATAAATGATAACAGACATTCTGTTCCTGCCATCAGTTGGTAAAATGGAGTGCCATGTTGAAATGTTTTCTGCTCGGTAGTCGCCCACCAGCTCTGGGGAGACACACATGCTCGCGTCTGAGGGCTTCGGCTGTGGTCAACACGACGAACTAATTGAACAAATTCTTTATTCTCTTAGGATACGTGAGACGTTTGGCAAGGTTAAGAGGACTCAAGGAAGCGCACGGCTCCTGCCGCAGAAGGGAACGCTTGCCGAGGTTTGTTTATTCGCAGGATTATACGCATTAAGCATCAGTCTCGTAGGTTAGCCTTCATCCGCCTGGATGTCGGATCGTTTTCCTAACCTCCGAGCGACTCTCTCGGCTCTTCCGTCGCGGCAGTGCCAATTCTGAAAACCGATCATAGTTTTGACATGATGCTGAACTGCTCTCCTGCGGCCCAAGATACATCTGTAAACATTGGCTAAATGAAGCCGGTGGGGTTCTCACAATGAAACACCCCCCGCTCCCACCCCCCCGATGGCCCTTCCATCATTTCTGAGGGACTTCAGATAACCAATGGATGTGCTAAAAACCCCGCTGTGTCTGGTCCTTTAGCAGCGAACCTGTCACAAAGCCTCACACCTCAGCGGCCCGTCTCTGGCTCCCATCTCTGACATCTGCTCAGGGTTGGGGTTTCATTCAAGAGGGGGGCAGAGGGAGTCAATCTGCTCTTTTAAAAGAGCCTCGCAGTGCACTGGGTGCTGATGGGGAGGAATGAGGAATCCGCACCATTTCTCTTGCTGGCACCACTGGTGTGCTATTCTCCATCCCTTCCCCATCAACGCCACCACAACTCAAAGCCGTCTTTCATATCCTCCCACGGCTCCAGATTGACAGGCATCAGACAGTTCAGGTGATGAGGAGGAGAGGGTGTGAATGGAGATAGAGAGGTGCCATGTTTGAACACTTCCTAAAGAGCACGCCCGACACTCGGCAAAAAAAGGCCCCGCGCTTCAGGCCTTTTTGGCAAGTCGACCATGATGACTATTTGAAGACTTGACAGATTGTGCTGATGTGTTTATTTAGTTGAGCAAATGTGGACTGGAGCTGTTTTCAAGCTTTATTTATGTTGCGTATTAACTCGGTCACCAACAGAAATGTGGCAGCATCAATCATCCACTTGATAGGAAGAACACTGAAACATTTATTTTAGCATTTTAGCAGTGCGCTTTCCTAAGTGGACGGGAAATAAATGATCCGCTTCTTTGTTCATAACTTTATAGACGCTAAATATCTTGTTTTTCTAGAAATGTTTACAACATGTAATTTGTTATGACTCATTTTAACTGATAGTTCTCTCAAAACGAAATATTCTGTCATGATTTGCTAACGCCTGTGTCGTTCCAAAGTCAACAGTAAACGCGAGTACTTACAAAAAAAAGAAAGAAAGAAAGTCATACAGGTTTGAAATGACGTAAATGACGCAACTATCCCTTTAAATATTAATAATAATAATAAATACGGTCATAGAAATAGGATATATGATGAATGGTGCACTATAGCTATGGCATGTAGTCATTAATCATTAAACATTTGGATGTATTTAAAATGCATTGATTAAATGGCTCCAGTGACAGGCTTTGCCACTGTCACGGTGAGTGGAGAAGCATAGACACAGAGCTGAGGATTGTACACCATGTAATTCCAGTCTCTGTAACTACTTTACCACCTGAACACAAGTGGCATTCTTTTCCTAGATAAAAATCACCTCGGTGCATTTGTAGGACATGTAGCCACTTACGGCTCGTAAAGATTAAGCCTTGGAGCATGACTTTTAAAGGTGGCGGCTATTATCACTCTGTGTATCCGAGCGGGAAGGAGATGGGCTGCAAATGAATATTGTCCGAGAGATTTTAACATGAATGAAAGTGTGTTTGTAATCTAAGTGCATGTGTATTCATTCATTAGACTAACGGTGTTGGAAATGTAATACTGCAGGCTGCACAGATCAGGTTTGATTGGACAAACTGTGATTTAGAGCAAGTCTCAGGGCTAAAGCAGGACTCTTTTCTGTGGGGAGAGGTTGAGGGGTGCCACATGCAAAAGCTGAAGAACCCATGTAACCAGAAAAATCCATTATAAAAAGCCATTTCCTTGGCTGATTGTTCGCGGATAAAATTATTTAAGTAATAAATGCTTACTGCAGGAGCCAGAGCTAATAGCACATCAATTTCAGTCCTCATTTTACTAGTTAGAACAAAAGGGCACATTGAATTAAGGCACAAATTCATACTCGATTTGTTGAGAGAATGTGGTAATTATAAGGACCTTATTTTACAGTTCTAAAAATGTTATTTACTATGCCACTGAATAAATGGTTATTAAGCAATCAATTTCCAATTGATTGGAGGTTATTAGAAAACGGAGCTTCAACAAAGAGTCGTAATATTCTTTTTTTCCTTTTTGTCGAGTCATTAGACTCGATCATGCTGGGATTTCCAATTGAACTGTCAGTTCACCTAGCCCTGTACCACAAGCTTTACCTCTCTGGAAGTAGCACAGTTGTTAATGTAATCTAAATATACATTAATTGCTATGTGATTTTGACAGATTGTGAATGATATTTCTGTCTCTCTCTCAAAAAAAGCTTTGATTAGTGCTAGGAAATTTAACTGGGTTGAAGGATTCATACAATCACTAAATGACCCAGAGTTTCAACTGTTGTGACATTTTGTTTCTTTAAATACTAAGACTGTATCGCTGTGTGTCCATTATCAGTGATTTGACAGTGCATCTAGAAATAAATTTTTTGTAATTTCTCAGTCAAAAACAGCTAAAATGTATTTTATACTTTACTTGAAGTTTTTAATTTAAATATCTATTTAATTAAATGTTAATAACTCATTTTGCATAAATCTACAGAGCATCAGGAGAATCTTGAAATATACTTTTTAATTGAGAGGAAAAAGTGAAAAGGCATTTTAAAAGCTTAATTCATTTGCAGATTCAAATTAATCCATCAAGAATTTAAAACTATACTAATATCTTTCCTCTTTAATATTTAAAAATGACCATACCTTGATATGCCAATTGTGATATATTAATATTCTTTTTTAAGACAATTATTATAATATGCATTATTGTTTTTTCAGAATCAGATAACTCTGTCTTATTTCACATTACAAATTATTTTAATTTTTTCCATTTTCATTGGCTGCCAACATCACAATTTTGGCTGTAAAGCCTTTGTTTTGAATTAAGACATTCTCACAGTCACAGCAACAGCATTGCATTGAGACATAATTGTCTGTTCAATGTTCCTCCCAATTGTGTCCAAACTCGTGTTAGATCTCAGAACAAACAGACAAAGCTTAGTATCACAGATAAAGTCTGTGTGTGTTTCAGCAGAACTGATGGCAGAAATATTCCAAGTGTGAATATTTGGCTTTATTTTGTCAAGTTAATTTTTTTTAATAGTTTACATGGACTTAGCTGGAGAGTCTATTTACGAATGTAAAAACTTCAATAAGGGTTGTTAAATGCCATTAACCACATTTCACCCTTTAAAAAAGCTAGCTTTGGAAATGTTTGAACATACTAGCAGATTTGTGTTTCATTCTGCTACTCCATCTAACTGTTAAGGTGTGAGACAAATAACAATACCACCCTCTGGACTGTGATTATTTGAAAACTGGAGGTGATATAATAAATCCCTTCCCATTAGCGAGGTTTACACACACACACACACAGTCACAATTATTATGAAGGCTCACAGTTTATTTTCAATGAAGGTGACATGATTTGCTATAGCTTCAAAAAGCTATATACTAATGTAGATTCAAGGTGGTTAACACAGTTTTGCATATTTAGAGAGGATTTTCAAGAGTATGTCTAATTATAGATGCCAAATAGCATGATTTACATATTTAGCCCTTGTCACATAGGTAGGGACAGGCACACGTAATGCCTGGCGTTGGCTGACTGAGTGGGCTATGGAGCCATTGCCCTCTAGAGGCCAATTGCCACCTAATATACTGTATCCCACTCTCATCAGTGCTTGACCATGCACACAAACATGTTTGTGTGTGCAAAACAAAAGTATTGCGTTTCTTTTCCCTGATAATGGTTCACTGATAAAGCACCAAAACTTTATCAGTCAGTACACTCTAAAAATGATGGGTTGTTTTAACCCAACTTTAGAGATAAATATGGACAAACCCAAACGTTGGGTTAAAAATGTAATAATAAAATTTAACCCAATGGCAGGGTTAGTCCATATTTGACCCAAAGTTGGGTTAAAACAACCCAGCAATTTTTGAGTGTATATATCAAACCACATTCAAACATGAATGTAAAGAAATGCGGCACCAGCTAATGTGCCTGAATATAAAATCATCACACTTTTGCGACACAGAGTGCCAGTCGAATAAAAATAACCGTGATTAGTGTTATTTGTGCTATTAATTCGTGAGCAATTTGTTCCAAAATCTTCAATTCAAGCACCCTAGTCAGAGTGTATTTTTCTTTGGCTACTTTAAGTTATCCCACGTATTTTGGAGTGCATTCTCTTCTCGGCCATATTTATAAATCAATAAGCCGTGTTTGTGGGACATAGGCTCCATTGAAGCACGAATAAAAGGTTATGATTGATGCCGTGTCACTTTTTTTTTTCTTTCACCCCAACCTGCCTCGTTACAGATTACAGAAGATAATGGGCAGCAGGACAGGAAGGGAAGAACAAAATGGGGTCTGCGTTTAATTAACTGCGCCTCCTTTGCGATTCGCCAGTGTGAATTTGCCTTGTTTTATGAAGAGAGATCCTGTTTTCTCTAATTCGTCCCCCTTTGTTTCTCAGACAGGGAACGGATCTGGCTCTTTGGGACATTAAATAGAGAGCTAATTCAAGTGGAGGGGCTCTTTCTCTGGTGCTCTGCTCACATAGCTGGGCTGGGCTCACTGGGCCCTTTTGTGTGCTGCCCCTCACCGCATGTGTCCTCGCTCTCCCGGCTGGTCAGATTTTTTTGTCTCCGCTGGATAATCAGCTTGGAACGGTCAAGTCAGATGTGGTGGGAACTGGGCCTGCTTGAGGCTCCTCTCTGAAGGTGTTTGTTGTTAAATAGAACAATTCGTCTGTCTCTTTAGAAAGCCTGACAAAAGCAAATACTCCCTGCTGAAAATTTTCTTAGCCCATCACACAAAGGCTCAAGTTTGTTTAAGAAATTGCTGCTAAAGAAAGCGTCAACCCATTAAGGTAATTATATGGAACCTGTGTCCTATAAAGGCTTAATTGATGTTAATGTTTGTCTAATTGGGGATTCAGGGAGAGCAAAGGACTAAAGGTCTTCATAGCACTTTCAGGCGAGCCTCTGAAAAGGGTCCTTCTGGTTTTCACACTTCCCACAATGGCTGCCCGTCTTTCTCACATTACTGCCTGTTTTCAGCTCCTTCCAGCATTCTGCAGCACTACTTAGAGCACAAAATAAGGGTGAAGAGCCATTGTCTGGTGCAAGCACTTCTCAAAGAGTGTTCCTGACAGGGATTGTTAGAGGACTCATGTTGAAGACAAGGGGGAGTGAGGGTGAAAGCCACTGTCATGCACTCTTGTCATGTCTCCGGTGTGCGGCAATGGGGCTCCTAATTGCTGCATCTGTTTTTTCATAGCGCCGATTCATTTAAACAAATACTTCAGTCAGCACCTCCTGTTCCTACACTGAGTCCGAGTTATCCATTTGTGAGCATCAAAGCATTTGCATGTGTTTGTGTGTGCAATCGAGGGGGAAGTATTTGTTTAAACGGTACATTTTCCTTCTACATCTTTTAATAGCAGACTTTGGATTGGGCTCCCGCAGCGATCCCCGTTGACGCAAGCGAGACGCACGCATCGTCTCCTGAAAGACGCCCGGTCCCAGCGCCTGTTTTTTGCAGAGGCTTCGTCGCGGAGCTCAACGGAAACAATGATGGTGGCTGGGGGAAAACAAACATGGTGCGTCCCTTCCGTAAATGCTTAACTGATCTGTCTTTAAAACACTCGCGAGGCTCCGTTTGAAACTCTTCAAATATTTCTCTTGGCTCTAATTGCCAAGGTCTGAGTTAACAATCAATGCCATTTCCACATATACAAGTTAAAATAGGGGCAGCACAGCGGTGAATGGCAAACTGATTGTAGCGCTGTCAGCCTCCTGCTTGGGCTCTTTCTGCAGATGGGGAGTGAGAGGGATGGAGGTGGAGGGGCAAAGGCACTTCATTTAACTTGCACCAAGCTGATTGGAGTGGAGAAGGCAATTCAAATCTTGAGTGTAGTTCCCATTGCAATGCCTTTCCCCCAATCTCACCCCGTTTCCGCAGGCCTCCTGTCAGTCAAAAAGCACACAAGGCAACCTTGGCAGATCTCTTGATGGTGCCCTCCATCTCCACATAATAGCGCAGTGAAAGACATGGCCTCTGCAAGACCCCCAGTATGTAGTCTATATGAAGCCAGCTTAATTAATGTCTCTATCTCAATACGCTAAATGGAGCTTCCAATGAAAGTTTGGGAGGAGTATGTTCATAAAGATCGAATTGAGGTTTTAACTGAGATGTCTGCACTTCCCTTTTCATAATTGGTGTTGAAGCTAGAACATGACTAAAGCATTCTCAAAATCCTTCTAGGCATAACTTGTCTAAAAACAAAGTTTCTTTTTATCACTTTTTTATCACAATTCATTTACACGAACTCCTCAGTTTACTCATAAATGCATTGTGTGCTGCCACTGTAAAAAAATACTGTTGGTTTAACTCAAATAAAATTATTTGGTTGCATTAAAATTTCTAATTTAATTGAAATAAAAATGTTTTGTTAATTCAGTGAATGAGATTGGTTTAATCAACAAAAACTCAAAATATTGTTATCTGAACCACAATTCGTTCACAAGTTAATTTGACAAAAGAAAACATTTTGTGAAAAATCCTGAAAATATTTTTTTACAATGTGTTGAATCGATACACAAAATTATTTGAGTAAATAAAATATAGATCATTCATAAAACATCACTGTCAAGGAATGTCATGTTGTCCAAGAGTAACTTTAATCATCATATTTTATTGTATTTTATTATATGTCTGAGAACCATGTCGACGCCACACTTTTATTTTATAATTAGTATTTCTTGATGGTGAAACCCGTGGCCAGTGCATTCTCAAAGTCTCTCAAGACGAACAGCAATTCAAACTTATTGCGTTTATTGGTGTTGACGACTTTTCTGGGCCGGTTGCATAAACTGTTTAGATCAGTCTTACAATTAAGTCATCTAATTATTTCTTCTAGACTGGGGCCAGTTGCATAAACAGTCATTAAGTTAAGACTGTATAAGAACTAGTATCACAAACTAGCAGTTAAGGGTTAATCAGTCTTATCGGATCAAATTAGACTATTCTGCATTTTTGTGTTGCCAACTTAAAAGTTAGGAAGTTTTAAATAAAATAATTGAATGACTAACTTGTAAGAATAGTCTTAGCAGTTTATGCAACTGGCCCCTGCTCATAACTTTATGTCAGTTGAGTTACAAAGGTAGATTGGTCTAATTTGATTTAAAAAAGTAAGAACTTGATTAACTTTTATTTTTTCATTTAACCTTTATTTAACCAGCTTTGTCAAGATATTAAGTCTCTTTTTCAAGAGAGACCTGGCCAAGATAGATCACACAATCACAAAACAAACACAAATTAGGCAAAAGACAACTCAAGTACATTTCAATTTAAAGGTGCAGTGTGTAGATTTTAGCGGCAGCTAGCAGTTCGGTTGCGAGTTGCACTAATGGTTCAGACCACCGCTCATACCCCCCTTTTGAAGAAGCTATAGTTGCTAAACATTCAATGAAAATAGTTTTCTGGGACCTTATTGGTAGTTGGTCAGACTCAGATCTTGAGGGCCCTTTCACACCTATACCTTGTTTGGTCTGGACTTTCAAACTTTTCGGTTTGGTCCAAATCGAAATTATAGGTGTAAAACTTCCCCCGGACCAAACAGATGAGAATTTGGTCAGACAAAAAGAGGTAGTCTCAGTCCGGATCAAACTGAAAAAAGGTTTGGTTCGTTTCTAGTGTGAAAGCATTTCTGTATGGTTCAGACTTTCACACCTTTTACAGGAAGTTCTGGTGGTTCCCAAAAAGCCGAAAAAAAAACCTGAAAGTGGCAGGAAAAATTAGCTGTGGTAGCACATGGGGAGATGAGGAGACAAGGTTTTTAATTGAAGTATGGTCTGATGACATAAGTCAACTTGCAATAATCTTCTCCTTTCCTGCCGACGACCAAAATGTTCTCTACAATGAGGACATTCATTTGGCGAATTTGAATTAGCCTCGTGTATATTTGCTGCTGCAGGTTATTATGCCATAAAAATAACAATATAGTTGCAATGATATGCGTATGTCATATGCACGTCCATTTACTAAACCAATCACTGCCAAGATGCAGCCCACATAGATGATGAGGACAGGACGTATGTCACGTAAAGTTCTATAGTGCGCTCGCATGAAAGTATAAAATGTATCAAAACGTGAATTTTGGTTCGAACCTTGGTGCAGACTTTCAAGTGTGAAAACGCCCTTGAGACACACTCTTAACTTACAGACTATGTTTATGCAACAGTCCCTAGACATGAACTTCTCAATTGTTAATTGATAAATAGAATTGTGTGCTGTTGTGAAATGGACACACACAATTAAAATGCTGTCCAAGAGTAACTCAGTCATTTTGTTGGGACAATTATCTGAAAATCTTTCAAACCATACACATTTATTTCATAAGTAATCTTAAAGTCTCTTAATACAAACAAGTCAAACCTGTTTCTTTTTATCACTCTTGACAACTATTTCTGTAGAAGGACTGATTGGATGAGGACTGGATAGCAAGGATACCTATCTATACAGATGCACAAACAATATCAAACAATACAATTAAAATAGTACTGAGTTATGTGTGTTACGCACGAGTGTTTAACGAACCCTATGGGGTAAGTTGTAACATTTGCACTTCTGTCACTTTCAGTGCAACAGTAAAATGGTAGGTCCTTGAAAAAAACTGTAAATGTTCATTTGTACAGAGATGTTACTTGTCTAAAAAAAAGTATCTAACTAAATCATTTTTTAATAATTCAGCCAAGACCAAAATGTGTTGGGTTGTGCCCCGCTCTCCCCTATCTCTTATCAAAATGTTGTGCCTTCCGAGAGTAACTCAATCACAGTATTTTGTTGGGACAATTATCTGAAAACCTTGTCGACAAAGTGTCACATTACTCATCAAAGTACTTTATGGGTGAATAATGACCGCAGGTTGTGACCTCTGACCCCACTCAGACGACCTCTAGAGATATATAGAGTCAATTTCATGAAGGTTTACTGCCACGCTATTCCCTAGCCCTGCTGCTTCTGAGCAGAAATTTGACTCCGCAGCCATAATCACTTTAGTACTGTTTTTGCTCTTGGTAAGTGGACAAAATATTTGGATGATCTTAAGCAAGCACAATAATTGAATATGTGATTTGGTGGTAGCAGGTGTTTGGAATCTCTGAGCTTGTCTTTACATAATGAAGCATTCTGTAAACAAAAGCAAGTTGTTATGTTTCTTCGGCATGCTGGGGATATACTTAAATGAAACAACTAATTTTCTTGATAGCATACTGTAATCATGCTGTTCCTCTACTCACGCACTGTGCTGAGTGGTGTGATGCCTATTAATTCATTCTTCCTCTCTCCGGTGGGAGAGAGAGCCCTCCCCTCCTCTAGTAAACTGCTATTATTCATTACACCTCTATAAGTACAAATAATCGCCAGCATTTGAAAGAGAGAAATAATTGTTGTTATTTGCTTTGATGCGGTTGAAGTGTGGCTCACACATCTTAAATGGCTCGAACATGCCTGTTTTAACATGCACTCGTTCATTTGTCTCACCGAAGGGGGACGGAGCCTTTGAAATCACCACTTGAGCAGGTAAACGACGCCTTGATTTGAGTACTGACAAATAATGTACAAAACCAAATTTTACAAAAACCCGCCTACCGATCTGGCTAAACTCAAGCGACAATCACTTTAAGTAAATCCAATCATACAATTTGGCCTTCCGCAACGATGTTACCAATTCAGAGTCGTAAAGAAATAACCTAACCCTGTTAATTAATTATTGAATTGTCAGAACAAGCAGCTGCACTATTACCTGGCTATCAACCTCCAAGTTGCCAAGTTACCCGTTTCAGTTGCATCTGAATGAACAACACATGTTAAACAACAAGCATATATGTTGCATTTATGTTTGTTTACCTGTCCAGCGAGGTCCAACACAAGGAAGGACTTATTATTTATGCTTGAAATGCTTTTGTTTTTCACTTGAGGTTCATGTTGTGGTATAAAATGGATCCATTTAATGTACAGATAAGTCATGAGATGCATAGCCGCTAAGTGTTGGCAGTTTGGATCACGAGGAATTCGACAATGTGTCTAAGTGCCTCGACTTGACTGTGTGAATGCAGGCATGCTTGAGTGAATGTGCAAGTGGGTGAGTGAGAGAGTAAAGTAGATGTAGGTACACAGGCAAGCATAAGAAACTGCACAGATAAGGGAGGAGAGTAATAAATGGCATAAAATTAAAAGCACATTAAGCTTGAAATGAAATCATCTTGCACATTATGGGCGGTAATTATCTGCAGCGCTAAATCGTCGTGGAACTGTGTTTGTTTATTTCTTTAAATAGGTTCTTACGCTTTCACCTTTTACTTTAGTGTGTGACAGTTGTTTGCTTGGGCTTGGAATGTGCCGTTTCCTCCTTGTAGTCATTCAATATCATCATCTTTCTTTCTCACAATGACATGGAGCAGGAACAAAGCCCATGGGTCAGATCCCTGTTGCTCTCTGCTTGTTTGGGAGGGGCATCAATTGGTGGTCACTTGCTACACACTCTGTGACCTCTTGGTCCTGCACCTGTAGAGAATCCCCTCTGTGAGCTAAGAAAACAGAACAAGAGTCAGGTCAGAGGTCAAGGGTTAGAGGGTCATGAAGAGGAAGTTGTTGTTTTTTTCAAAATGGCCATGCACTTATCACTCTCATCTGATTTGACAGCCATCTGTCTGTCATGGCATTAAGATAACAGTTTTGCCCTGATCCATGTTTATCACTGCTAACGTGATGCTATTTGACAGTATTAACTCTTGCTTTCAGCAGTACGCTGCAACTTATTAGCATGTCAATATTATTAATACTATAATTATAATAATATAAAATATTTTATTATTTAGAAAGAAAATGCATCCTGCTTAATTGTGCATATGTTAAAGGCAGATTTTGTTTCTATGCTTTCTTTTTATTTTCCTGAGAACAGTCACTAAGTTAACTGATCTAAATGTATTTATATTGTCTGTGGAAAACGTTGGACCACACAACCAAAACAGCAGGCGATTTTACAGTTCCTCCTGAACCAAATCAAACAATGCTGCGTTCACGCCAAAACGAACATCATTTTAAATAGATGGAAACCCATGACATTGTACTCTGATAGGGGTCATGACTATGCAATTGCAACACAATCAATGGCGAAATGAATCTGCAGCAGTCAGGTGGTACAGGTCAGTGCTCTTTATGTTGTTTATGTTCATTATTATTGTAATGTTATGTGCTTTGAGACATGAGGTAGTTTAACACTGTCTCTTGTGATAAGTTTGCTCCTTGCTGTAACGCGTTAATGCGTTTTGAAGGACTCTCTGAATGGTGTTGTCTAATGCTTTCAAAAGCTAGCTCGCTATTGCTAGCCTCTCTGAAAATGGCGTACCCTACCTTAAAGGTAAAGTAGTAAGAATGTTGTTTTTTTCTCTAAAATTTTTCATTAATGTTTTTAAGGCCATTGCTTTTATACCTTAACTTTACAACATCAAAATGTCTTGTAAGAAAGTGGGAAATTCATGTAATATGGCTTGAAAACGCAGATTCAAGATGCTTGATGCAGATGAATGGTGAAATGACATAATAAACACAAGGAACAATAATAAGAAACACCTACAGGAAACGTTACCACAAGACACCGAACAGAGGATGACTGAGGGTTTAAGGCTATGTTTACACGGAAACGATTCTGAAGAGAAAGTGCAAAAGTCAGCGTCTGCGTCATCACTTTTTATTCTGCGTTTAGACGAGCGTTTTGTGTGGGAAATTCGCGTGCAAATGGTGATGCAAAAGTCTGTGAAATTTAATGTAGTATGCACTTCAGGCGGCTAGGAGTGCATACTATAACAACACAAAGTCCACGCGCCTGCGTACAACCTTCACTGTCAAGCAGACTTTTGCGTTTTTACCCTTTACACGGGAACGGCGCGGGTGGAGCGTTTTTAAGATTTCCACTCTGGAGGGTGGTTTCACTTTTTGCGTTTTTAAGCCTCAAAAACGCTGTTGCCGTGTAAACGAAAGGTACATCCAATAAAATATTTTTACGTTTTCACCCGCGAGCGTTCTCGTGTAAACAGGGCCTAAATACACTAGCTAAATGAAGGACAGGTGTAGGTGATAATTGACTTGGTAACTATGGAAACCAACAAGATAACAATGTAGACTAGGTAAACTGGAACTTAAAACACAGGAACTGAACATAGGCAAGGCAAAAAAAATCAAAATAAGAGTTCATGAAAATAGAGACAAGTGCTGCATCTTAATTCACCTACATATATGCTAAAAGTATGTACTCATTTTGTGAAGTACTGTAGTTGAGTGTGTAGCAAGAGTAGACAAGCTTTGGAACTTACTAACGTCATTAAAGAGTGTCTTTAATGGTTGCTCTGTTGCATCCTGTCACAGTAAACTGTCCTGTCAATCATCTAAAATCCTCCACATTAAATTTTCTTTTCATTTCCTACCGTATCGGAGAGAAATGCACTAGCACGTTGATCTGCTGGTCTTTCATGTGGAGAAACTCCTCATATTCATGAATATTGATGCATTTAAAAGTTAATGGCCAAACGGATCTTTATGAAAGTCCACATTATTATTGCAGATGATATATAACACGGATAACATTAAATAAATGATTTTTTTTTATTAGGTTAAACTTTAATTAGTCACTCAACTTTATCTAAACCTCTCACAGTCGGCTGTGCATATCCACCATGTTTTGTAGTTTTTTTTACACTTTACTTGTGCTTCTTGTTCCTCGGAGTTGCAATATTTGCCTTTAGAGTGTGCACGGATCCAAAATTCGTAAATCTACCGGAAATAGTACACCACCTGGGGACTTTTGACATACTCTTTTCAACATATGCTTTGGGACACACTTAATCTAATATCACATACTATTTAGGATGGATAGTATGGACATTGGGATGCAGGGAAGGTAATTGTGACAGTAACATGTAAGCAGCTGGCTCAAACACATCAACAGTCCACTCTGTGGAGGTCAGATCCCCTGAGGCCACTAGACCCTGAGAAGTGAGTGTTTAACAGTAGCATGACGACTTCATCAGATGGCTTATTCACAGTAATTAATGGCATAATAACCTGATGAGAGATTGTCATCAGCAAACTCTCAGTTGTCCTCTTTTTAGAGGTTTGGCTGATGTGAGCAATGTGTGTGTATACCTAAATGTGAAAAAAAAAAATATTAGGTTCCATTTTTATATATATATATATATATATATATATATATATATATATATATATATATACATATATTGTATATAGTATATGTGCCAAATTTAGGTAATGGCTAACTGAAAATTATGGGAAAAAAAACCTTACTGTATATAAAATGTAGTTTGCTCTTCTGGGTTATAGATCAGCACTTTCTTGAGGTTTAACACATTCGCCATTTATTGAACGAGAGCACATTTACTTTCAGGCTTTTTTTTTCCTGTTTGTGGAGAGTATTTTTTTGTGTGAGTTTATTCCTGGATATTTGATTTATCTTAAGTGTTGTCTTTCATGACCAGCACAGAGCAGACATTAGAGAACTTTATAAACTGAACAGGAATGTTGGACTGGATCAGTCAGGGCCTGGGAAAGTCAAGCATGCCTCCGTGTCAGGTGAAGTGACAAAGTATAGGTAGAGGCTGCTGAAGACAATGAGTGGTGACCGTGTAGGTAAACTCGGCTTTAGAACAGAAGACATTGGATTAGCGGCAGCTGCAAAACCCACACATTTACTCAGCTGGCACGCTGGTATCAAGTTTCACCCGAACAATGCCATGTGTTTGGAAACAAACATGACTCCCAAGCATCTCAAATGCATCTCTGGTGAATCTGTGATGAACACAGAATATAGACGCCATGGGTACTGTTTTTATAGATTAAAGTTGTATGTCTAACAGTCTTCGCTTTAAATGCTTTTTAATTGATCTTTAGTTTACTGATCCTCTATTCTTATTGTTGATATTCTGTTTGCATGGTAACATACACTATATTCATGTTTATTTGTGCACAAATGGATAGTTAATTGAAAGCGCACATGTAATTGTTATTGCAACTGAATATATTCAAAAAAGAAGGCAGAAGCCACAGTAGTTTGATAAGACACATCTGTATTTTTTCCTTATGCCATGAATAAGAGGACATGTTCTAAATAAAGGTAATAAAATCAAAAGCAGGTCCTGCAGCCCTCCTGCCATCTGTCACTGATCCTAGCAAAATTACCTAGTTAACCATTTGCTAATTCATATTAAACAAAAAATTGTTTAGCTTCTGCTCCTTAATTAAAGTTAAAGCCATTTTTAAACTAAATTTGAATTAAAATTTTGAAAAACGCTTTGGAACGTCAGGCACAAGTTAAAAGACAAATATGCTTCCTTTGAGGTAGGAAGAGGCTTTTTACATTTTTTTTAAAGACATTACATTTGGCTATGCTATGACAGTCATCCTTGCCTTGGGAAACATCCTTGGGAAAAAAGCTTAATTGGTAGAGGGCCGTTTAACCCAAACTCTCCCACCAATATCAGTATCTCGATATTGTGGGAATATAAATTCTCATGAGGGAATATGTGTGAGTGAGGCAAACACTTACCGCACCATTATTCCAGACTCTCCTATCTGCCTCTGTTTCGTGACAGCAAATGTGAGGGGAGGGGTTCTGCTGATGGATTCTGGGATGGTGACACCTGCAGCGCCTTTGAAAGGCATGCATGCTGTTTCTGTTCACCCTTGAGTATGTGGATGTTGTATGGAGGTGGAGAAAGGAACCAGGCCCCTTACCTGTGCAAGACCAGGGACTCTGGCCGTGCCGGGCCTCGGTTGGCAGATTGGTAATGAGCGCCTGTATGTGGTGAGGCTCAGGCACACTACCGACCCCCTGGGGAAAATGTGGTGCAGGATAATGAGAGGGCTGAAACTCTTAATGTGCTGGTGATTCATGGAGACTAACCGTCCGGATTACCTTTCTCACTGTGTGCACAATGTGGACAAGGATTCCCAGGGTTAGGAACAACACCACCAGATTGGCCCGGCAAGCCCTCTGGGAGATGGGCCTTTCCCAGGGTTCAAACACTGTGGTGCACATTGGGTTAATATGAACTGTAAATACCTGTTTGTTTCCAAATGCAGCTACAGAAAGGTGTTAGAGATCTATCTATCTATCTATCTATCTATCTGTATCTATCTATCTATCTATCTCATCTATCTATCTATCTATCTATCTATCTATCTATCTATCTATGTCTGTCATCGTTTTTGGGTTTTACTTATGACTAATTTACAGTGCATTTTTTTTTTCATTTCAGTTCATATTAAATCTACCGTCCTTACATTCAAATTTGAATTGCAATTGTACATCCTGTTTGCTACATCTAATTGAATTCGGGCATTAAATTGGATTTATTACATACAGAGATGTATAAATTACTAGAAACCCAAACTTGAGTAAAAGTACAAGTGCTCTATCAAAAAAGTGACTTGAGTAGAAGTTGAAGTGCTCTTCAAGCACCACACTTAAGTAGAAGTACTAAAGTATTCAACATTTTTGTCCTTAACTATTGCAAGTAGTTTATTTTAAAATTCACTACTTAAGTACTAAAAGTAAAAGTACAAGTATTGTGTCATGTAATTATTAGAGAAAGCAGTCAAAAGTTTGAACTAGCAATAAAATAAGGCGCTTTGCGCGGATACAATTTGCTTTGGCGGCCGCAAAAAATGTCATTGCAGGACAACCCCTGCATTAGTTGTCAATGTGTCAATCAATACCATTACCCTATAAAACTGGCGTGTGATTTAGGCAGCATGAAAGCCAACTTGCAACGAATGATTGGTACAAATTTCATAATTGTAACGAGTAACTAGCTGAACATTAAAAAAAATCGAAGTAAAAGTATTAAATTTATTGAAAATATCTACTGAAGTAAAAGTAGAAGTATGAGAAAAAACAATACTCTAGTAGAGTACAGATACAGCATTTTAATACTTAAGTACAGTACTAAAGTAGTTCTACTTCGTTACTATACATCTCTGATTACATAACCCTGGATTAAGCAGGAACAATTTAAAATATAGCTGCAAGCAGCCATTACATGGCCAAGGGCAAAAAGACAAGACATGCCAACATGGCTGGGAGATTCAGACCAACTGCAGCAAGGAGCAGTTAAAGACATTAAGATGAATTTAGGCAAAACGCAGCATGTAGCCTCTGGTCATGCTTGTGGTGACGAAACCAAGTTTGGTCTAAATATCTTACGTCTGTTTTTGCAACCGCTACGTGAAAATTAGTTTGTGCGTTTACTTTTTGTCGGCACTGCCTGGAGATAATCTGGTGCAATATTGGTGAAATTCGGACAATCCGTCTAGGACGAGTAGGTTTTTTTGACAATTAAAAAAATGGCGTACATAATTTTTATGACGGAAAATGAGGATTGTGTGATCAAATCGTCATGAGCTCAGTAAAATGCAAAAGACTTCGTTTCGGACTTCGGAGTGGCTAACATACCTAAAAAAGAGAACAAAGTATAATTTGCATGGTTTCACGTGATATGATAACTTATAAGCGATTTTTAGATTTTATTCAGCGCGATTTACTGCAATGTCGGAACCAGAACAAAAGTGGATGTTACTTACTCGGTTCAGATTACATTTTCCGGTGAAAATTTTTTATGTAAGTCATACTTTCAATAAGAATAATTGTGATTCTGAATGACAGTATCCAAAAACGGTGCGGTGACTGAAAGCTGCACACTCTACCCAAACATTGTGTTCTTCCATGCTGTGCGGTGTCGAACTACAATTATTATACTACAATAATTCCGCCAATGACTGTAATTGCAGATTTCTAAACAGAGATGGTGACAAAGAGGAAAAATGCGGACTGCAGCTTTAAGGTGCTAAGAGTAGAGGGTTGGTTTTATACTTGTTTTGTGTTTGGACTGTGTTTAACTTAAAACCCAAACCATTCACAAAAGGACTTTCATGACTACAGCACATAATTTAGTGAACTGTGATGATTGGATTAGTGCTCTTAAATGATTATGTGAAAAAAAGGTTATTTAGCTAATGAAAGTTGTTTTAACTGCTTATCAAAAGCATATTTCTTTTCCTTCTGGTGGGCTGATGGGTTACCAGCAGACAGAATGTACTCAGAGAAATAGTTGATTTGGAGTTTCTAATTGCATGTAATATAAGGTCATCTGATTGTGTCCTCTTATTTAAAAAATGTATGAAGGAGCCGTTTGTAAATTTAATTACATTTATAAAGAATTGAGATGGTGGACACACTATTAGTCATGGTGTTATTGTTGCAGATCAGGGCATCCATTTAAGATCTGTTGCCATTATCTCTTTCAATCAGAATTTAAAGTGAAACTATAAGCTTGTGGAGTGAGATGTACAACGAATACACCAGACACTTGTATTTTAGAAAAAAATATCTTGCTAGTTCTGTTGCTTGTTATATGGCTAACATTTGATGTCCATAGTTATATGGTTGCTGACTACAGAGGAAAAAGGGATTAGACAAAAAGAGGAATTGAAGAAAAGATATTTGCCAATGCACAGGTTTAATCATGAATACTATACCAAATGTAGATCATGCTCAAAATACGGATGCAGTGAAAAGAAAATGCCTAAATTGTTTCATCCTGCCTTTGAGTCCTAATTATATTCTGGGCACACACTCACCTAAAGGATTATTAGGAACACCATACTAATACTGTTTTTGACCCCCTCTCGCCTTCAGAACTGCCTTAATTCTACGTGGCATTGATTCAACAAGGTGCTGAAAGCATTCTTTAGAAATTTTGGCTCATATTGATAGGATAGCATCTTGCAGTTGATGGAGATTTGTGGGATGCACATCCAGGGCACGAAGCTCTCATTTCACCACATCCCAAAGATGCTCTATTGGGTTGAGATCTGGTGACTGGGGCCACAATTTGTAATGATACAAGCTTTGTGACATGGTGCTTTATCCTGCTAGAAGCAGCCATCAGGGGATGGGAACATGGTGGCCATAAACGGATGGACATGGTTAGAAACAATGCTCAGGTAGGCCGTGGCATTTAAACGATGCCCAATTGGCACTAAGGGGCCTAAAGTGTGCCAAGAAAACATCCCCCAAACCATTACACCACCACCACCAGCCTGCACAGTGGTAACAAGGCATGATGAATCCACGTTCTCATGGCTGTGCATCTGAATGTCTCAACAGAAATCGAGACTCAGGCCAGGCAATATTTTTCCAGTCTTCAACTGTCCATTTTGGTGAGCTCTTGAAAATTGTAGCCTCTTTTTCCTATTTGTAGTGGAGATGAGTGGCACCCTGTGGGAACTTTTGCTGTTGTAGCCCATCCGACTCAAGGTTGTGCGTGTTGTGGCTTCACAAATGCTTTGCTGCATACCTCGGTTGTAACGAGTGGTTATTTCAGTAAAATTTTCTCTTCTATTAGCTTGAATCAGTCGGCCCATTCTCCTCTGACCTCTAGCATCAACAAGGCATTTTCGCCTACAGGACTGCCGTTTACTGGATGTTTTTCCCTTTTCACACCATTCTTTGTAAACTCTAGAAAAGGTTGTGTGTGAAAATCCCAGTAACTGAGCAGATTGTGAAATACTCAGACCGACCCATCTGGTACCAACAACCATGTCACGCTCAGAATTGCTTAAATCACCTTTCTTTCCCATTCTGACATTCAGTTTGGAGTTCAGGAGATTGTCTAGACCAGGACCACACCCCTAAATGCATTGAAGCAACTGCCATGTGATTGGTTGACTAGATAATTGCATTAATGAGAAATTGAACAGGTGTTCCTAATAATCCTTTAGGTGAGTGTATATGTAATGATAAACATGTTTGATTAAAAAAAAGTGTTAACAGAAGAATTTTAGTTGTGCCCCCATGAAGGCCCAGAGCCCGCACACACACACACACACACACACACACACACACACACACACACACACATACTTGTCTTCTAAGAGTGTAATCACTGGTCAGTCTCTCTGAAGCACTACATTGATGAGCTGTGATTGTTCCTGATTGGCTGAAACCCCAAAGACAAAGAGACAGTGAAATATTGAAAATGGCAGTTAACCAGTTGCAATCATTTCAAATGTCTACATACTTTGTGAAAGTCCTGAAATTTCATGCTGTTTATGTCTTTTGTGCTGTTAAATTTGAAGAGAAGCAACTAAAGCTCTAACCGGATTCACCAAGTAGACATTTTGACAGATTCCTTTAAAACTAATACATTTATAAAATATAATTATTAAATGTAAAACATCCTCATTAATGTTGCAAATATTGTATACCTGGTTTTGTTGCAATGTTGCATAAATAGTTTTAAAAGAAATGAATACTTTTATTCAACAGGGATACATTAAATTGATTTAAAGTTACAAATTGCAAATACAATTGCAAGTTGCAAATACATGTATAATGTTACAAAGGATTTCTGTTTCAAATGTATCACAAAGTTGACACAAAACTATGAAGCTGCACAGCCGTTTTCAACTAAGATATTAGTATTAACAAATGTACAGTATAATGTATGTTGAGCAAATCAGCATAGAATGATTACTGCAGGATCATGTGACACTGAAGATTGGAGTATAATGATAGTAAATAAAATTGTGTATATTTGTAAACATTACAGTTTTTTGCATACAAACTAGTGATTTTGGCATAGAGGTTTCAGAGAATGTGATAACATTTCCAAGGCTGGGGACTGGGTTAGCAGATAGTGTCTGACAGCTCTTGTCCTCAGGACTTATTGTAAAAGCATGAGGTCACTGTGATTTGTTTATGCTTTCTTCCATGCAAGCTGTCTGTTTAGATTCCTTTCAGAGAGCAGAGATTAATACTGTTGGATCTCTAGTGTAAACAACTCTGAGCAAGGCAACCTTAGCTATTGGGATATTTGTAAACAGGCAGTAAATGCATGACATGTCACATGTTGTTCAATGGCAGATATTATATGAATTGTCAGATAGGATTTGCTTCAGGTTTAAGGACCTAGGTACAGGGATGCTTGTATATTAAGATTGTGTTACATTAATGTACAAACCTGTCAAAAAAAGGGTCAAGTCTAAAATGGCTTATCACTGCTTTAAATTGTCTTCTTTACCCCAAATTATTGTTCATGAATTTTACAATAAAAAATTTAAGGAAATGCATTCACCGGCCCAAATCCATTACATTTTATAAAACAGTAATATACTAAACCTAAACTAAACTTGAAAAACTATATATCATTTGAAAGTTTACAGTCAACAAGATAATCCTTAAATTAATTCTTAAATCAAGATAATCCTTAAAATAATTCTTAAATTGCTCATTTTCTGACTAATGATTTGTGATTAAAAGGGTTAAGAACGAAGACCATTAATAACCAGATACTTTGCCACTTTTGACTTGGCTCATTTAAAAAAAAAAAGGAAAAAAGCACAAAAGTGTACATATTCCTTGTATCCTTAATCCTATTATTAACTATTATTCTATTTTTAGTGAGCCTTTTAGCATCAGAGTCTCATCCGAGTCTTTACATGTGCTGTGAGACAAATGTTTACTAACCAAAGAATCCTGTTTATATACCACGGTCACTTCAGCCAGGGCGACAGTCAAGAAACTTGTCAAAGTAGCAGTTTGAAAAGGTGTTTGATATGCTGAAATACAGGTAAAATCCCTCCAGTCACACTGAGCAAACGGCAGCTATTTGTGAGGCATGTGACAGTGCTTAAAGCTGGAAGCACAGTGGCTCACTTCATGTGACTTTCTAATTAGAGTCTCTATGTTAACACTGATGTCAGGAAGGCAGAGGATATGTGATGCATGGTAGAAAAAAATAAATATATATAATATATTGTATATATGTATATAGATATTTACCATACGACTATGCTTTTGAATTAATTATGTTAAATGTATACTAAATTCAGCAATCTTTCAATCTGTTCATTTACATGAACTTTCCAAACAAACCGAAACTAGATATGTGAGAGAGGGCCATTGAATGAATGAGTTTTCAAGATTATTTAGGCCAAACTGATTTACTAGAATGAATCAGATTTTAAGTTCTGTGTTTGTATTTTATCTTTACTTCAGCGTTAAAAACAGTGTTTTAGTATACTGTTTGGTCACGCTACACTGCGGTGGATAAAGAAAAGTTACAGTTTTTCTCAGTCGCTTTGGTGCATTTCTCACATCACTATTTACATTTGCACAACAGTTAATGCAGTTCTCAAAACAATTAGTACAAACTGCAAAACTTAGTTGATAACCTGCAAAAGCCTGTCACTTGCTCAAAATGGATAACTCATTCCTCAGAAGCAAGTATTCATGTCAATGAAAGTGTCAGTGTCGTCAAGATGAAAAGTCCTAACACCAGTGTTTATGAACAAGATAGTCAAATGACTTTGTCATGTTTTCATTATGACAGTTTACTCTGTAAGTGTTTGCCAATGCAAAAAAAAGTCAGATCTTGGTGAAACTGCCTGAAAATGCTCAAGACAGTCCTATAAACTATTTGCACAGCCATTTGAAAACTACAGTAAAGTTTCATATTACTGTATTTAGTGAGGTACAGTAATTGAGTACAAGACACTGAATATGTATGTTTCACATTTTTACTGCATGGTCTTTGCAATTCTAATTTGTTCAGAGCATTGTGCAAAAGAAAAAAATACACCCTTATTTACAACAAACATTACAGTAACTCACTTTGGGTAGATCGGTGCACAACTGTAAAAAATATCACAGTAGGCCTACATATTGGAACTGAACATTCAATATACATATACTGTAAATCATTCATGCACATCTCTTCTCATCAGTGAAAGCAGAGGTTCACCTGAGAGAAATTGTTCAATTTAGAATTAAAAAAAAATAAAATAAAAAAAGTAAAATTTGCTTGACGGATTTTGACAACTAGTTCAACATTTTTGTATGTGATGACTCAAGCAATGAAATGAGGACTATTAGTTTTATATGGAATGACTATTCAGCATTCACAAGTATAGTTAATTTGGACTGATATGACATGAGCAAATGATAATGTTATAAAACAGCAGAGAGTTGTATGAAAGCAATTGATGCATGTCCAAAAGCATTTGCAATTTGTTTGAAGGAATGAGAAACTGCTACTATGATGTGCACAAATGACAAAATGTTGTGGAGGTTGAACTAACTGTTGTGCAAATGTAAATAGCGATGTGAGAAATGCACCAAAGTGACTGAGAAAACGGTAATTAAAGTAAAAATACTAACTACAAGTAACTAACTAAAATAAAGATACCAGTTAATTACTGGTAAGAATAAAAAATAAAGATAGTTAGATAGATACATAGAATGCATACATAGATAGATAGGCATAGATAGACAGATAGACAGACAGACAGACAGACAGACAACGACAGATAGACATACAGACAGACAGACAGATACATACATACATACATAGGCATAGACAGACAAGACAGACAGACAGACAGACAGACAGACAGACAGACAGACAGACAGACAGACAGACAGACAGACAGACAGACAGAACAGACAGACAGACAGACAGACAGACAGACAGACAGACAGACAGACAGACAGACAGACAGACAGACGAGACAGACAGACAGACAGACAGACAGACAGACAGACAGACAGACAGACAGACAGAACAGACAGACAGACAGACAGACAGACAGACAGACAGACAGACAGACAGAACAGATAGATAGATAGATAGATAGATAGATAGATAGATAGATAGATAGATAGATAGATAGATAGATAGATAGATAGATAGATAGATAGATAGACAGATAGACAGATAGATTCCCTTAGCTATGGTTGAATGTATTTATTACAAATAAAATGTTCCCATTAAAACAAGTGTAGAGCTGTATGCAGGCCTATAGAAGTCTATTCATAGAGAGAATCAGAGTTCAGTTTGTCCAACGAACCAAATCGCACCTTTCATCTTCAGCCCTTTATAGCTACTGAAGTGGAAGGTAAACTTTGCTCTCTTCTCCTCTCCTTTCGCTCCTCGCTCTCCTTTCTTGGCGAGCACTGTGTTTGTTCTTAATGCCACAGAGAGGATAAAGATAGTGAATACATCACATGGGTGACAGTGATGTTTGATTTTCAGAGGAGCTCCTCACACTCGTCTGGAGAACAGTTGGAAAGACAATTAAAGAGGAAGAAGGTATGGGCGCTGACAGCAATGGGATTTACTAACCAAAAATAATTTCTTCATTTCAATTAACCTTTGCTGTCTTTGCACAGCTCCGTATCTGTAGGCTGGTGACCTTTGAGAAATATCAAAACAAGACACGCTTTCAGCATTACAGAGGCTTTTGAAGACATAATACCCACTTTCTGCTGAAAAAAATACAATAAAATAGCGTATAGGACTTCACCAGCCAATGTTAGCTTAAATTCTTAAAATGTCTTATTTTCACATCTTTTCGAATGTGAGGGTGAACAACAAATATTCCCCCACCACGGTTCTCCCAGATTACTCTCCTCTGCTCATCAGGTGTATTAATGAATGAAATCACCTTCTTTTGAATTAAAATTTAGCATAAAATTCATTGTTTACTGGAGGAACAGGCTCCACCCAGAGAGAGGGAGAAAAACAATCAACAGACTCCTTATTTTCTTTTCCTATCAAATCTGAGCTATCCTTGGATCTCACTAATGGACAGTTATTGAATTTCTCGCACTACCATTGAAATGACGTTCATATCTGCAGAGAGATAGAGAGGAGAGAGAGAGAGAGGGGGAAAATGTCCTCATTTATCCCTTAGAACATTGGTTTATCATAAGACCCCTTATTAAATCTTGGACTCTAATTTTCTCCTTCGCACTTAGGGGGGCTTTTATGATTATGGTTACCAAGGTGATGTAAGGCACAGCCTCGGCTAAACAAAGCCAGTGTCACCAGAGCGAATAACCAAGAGCAAGGTGAGCACCACCACGGGAAATTGCATGCCATTACTGTTAATATTTACTCATTAAAACAGTCAGTGGCTGGAGAGATGCTTGCACAATTACTAATTTTTCCAATCAACCACTGCACATACCCTTCATTATGACCTTCAAGTTCTTTGTCCTTTTGAGAAGATACGCTAAATGAAACTGAGTGCAGTCATGTTGTTTGTCGCCGGAAGAAATGAGGCTTATGTGTTGTATATATTTGGGATTTGGAGGGGGATTTGATAGCTGTTTACTGTTTGCCTGCTGCCGCAACATTCAGATTCTTGTGGGAAGTGCTAAATAATGGAACTTTGTTTGTTTACAGTGAGAGGAGGTTAATGCAGAAAGACTTATACAGAAAACAGTTTTACTGTATGTAAACAATGTCCGACTATTTCGATGTGAGAGCAGCCTTCAAGCAAAGACTTTTGCGCTTTGTAGGTGGGGAAACACACTGACCAAATCGTCGAAAACTAGAAAAAACGAGGAAGACATTTTGAGCCTAGAAAGGCTTTTTTGTCTCTGTGTGAAATGATGTCTAATTTGGTCCGAGTGGTTGGATTGCTTGTCAGGTGCGTTATTTTAACTGTGGACAGTGAATGACAAAACAATAGGGCACTGAGAGAAAATTGTACAGAGTGTAGAAAGGAAAACGAAATACTGCCTCTAAACCCAACTCATTTATGTGACGAATTGATCAAATAAAGGTTTTAGAGGTTTTAGAACTTTTAGACCAGACAAAACTGACAGAATAAAAAGGATAAAAAAACGAACTGTCAGTTATCGCCAAAAAATAAAAGAGAGAGAGAGAGAAAGACTTTTTGGACATAGTTGCTGGTTTTGTTGAAGATGCTTTGATTATTCCGTAAGTTTTATGTACAAATTTAGTTACTGCAGAGTGTTATAAAGTGTCAAAATACAAGTTTTAGGATTTTTTTAAATTATTATCTTATAAAGCCTAGCTTCACCGGTAACCTACATTTAACTGTAATTAGCTTACAATCTGAGCATATTAAGAGGCACAAGCTATTTAAAGTTTTTAAATCAGAATAGCTTCACTCGGTTTAAAAAAAGAATCATTTCCTCTTCAAATAGTTGGTGATAAATCATTGAAAATCTGTTGTTGATACATTTTTTGGGGGGTATACTATCTCAAAACTTTGTAGGGAATGTGTCCTTACTTAACTCGGTTACACTTTATTTTAAGGTGTCCTTGTTACAGTGTACTTACACAATTAATAGTAACTAGCTACATACTATACATTAATGTTTGGTTTAGTGTTAGAGGCATGTAACTATACATAATTGACTGTATTAGCCTACTATAAACATATGTAAAATGTGTGACAGGGACACTGTAAAATAAAGTGCTACCTATAACTCCTGTCTACTTTAATGTTTATTTTTTTTTTCAAAAATGTGTCTATAAATATGAAGTATGAAATTTTGTTGATAATTGCTTGTCAAGTTAAATTATTTAGAATTTGCTGATAAAATGCTCGTATAATGCTACATACACTCAAAAAACTGCTGGGTGGTTTCAAAATATGGACAAACCCAAATGTTGGGTTAAAAATGTAATTAAAAAAATTCAGTTGAAAGTTGAAGTTTTAAATTAAATTTGTCCATAATTGACCCCAAATTTGGATTAAAACAACCCAGCATTGTTTAGTGTGTATAATTGATTATATGACGAGTGTCATACTTCCGCCAAATGTTAGGGGACTGATTTTAGTCTGAAGAAGCTTGTCACTAATAAGATTTTTTTATAAACTATAGGCCTAACTAATAAACACATTTTTAATTGAAGGAACGCATTCAATGGTCTCTTTAAAAGTGCTCAGCTGCAGGATTGCATTGTTATACTCTGTTCAAATGAACTTATTTGCAAACGAACACATCAAAATGATGTTATAATCATCAGTGAATGACCTACATTTACATAGGCTTACATATTGTGATATAACTTTTAATCTTTAATCATTTGTTGCTTAAAGTCAAACTGCAAAGCTTTGCATGAGTTTCCTGTACAGTCGGTTCTACAGGAGCAGAGCAATCATATACACACCACAGATATTTCATGTTGCGGTTAAGACAGTCCAGCCTCGCCTGCTGAAGCCGTACTAAAATTGCCCTGCTGTGCAGAGGAAGGCCTTTAATCTCCCACCACCACCCTCTGCCAAGCCTAATCCCACTAATCTTCACCACATAGCACGCAAACACGAAGAGAATCCCTGTGCATCCATTCTGCCCCAAGCCTGCAAAAAGTGCCCTATCCTACAGTTTTTGCCTCTGTTAGGATGAAGGGGTGGTCATTTGTTTGGGGGATGGGTTTCATTGGGCGGAAACGGACCTGACCATCGCGCCACTTCCGCTATGAGCCCTTTGCGTGCAAGGCAAGAGCATACGAGCCAGTGCCAACTATTGAATTCCCACCACAGAGGGACTTCTCAGTGGTCCAGACAGTGGGTTCTGTGACTGTCAACCCAGAATAACCTCAATAACCTCAACACGTTGGGTGTGGTGGAATAACAGGGCTATTTTTGTTTCTTTGCTTCGCTGAGAGAAACGCTTTAGCCGATCTGCACAGAAATTAGCATTAGCCTCTTATCCGCACTGTTTCCCAAACAACTCCGAACTGATAAACAAAAACATCAAAGCAGGGTTTAAATGAAGTCTTCACTCGGTTCAGCATTTTTGAGGAGGTGAGCCGTGCAGACATTGGCATTATGGGCACTGTGAATAGTAAAATTCGCAGTTAACATTAAGGGTTTGCGGAAATGAATACTGACCCCTCAACTCCCACCCTCGAAACCCCACCTTTCCCTTCGCTGACTTCCTGACATTTCTCTGAACCATGCACTTGAAATGTTGTACTGTAATTGATGTTGATCCTAGCATGTGTGCAAGCTGCACTACAAATTAGGATGGAAAAGGTTATCATAATATTTAGCTATAGTCTAATTTGTCAGCTGAACAACTTCCCAATGGAGAAATCTAGAACAGGAGGATATATTTTAAGTGAAAAGGAAAGTTTTGTACACTAATGTGGTTTCAACAAGCAGTCTATGGGAGCTATAGTTCTCTGACTAAAGTTGAACCTTTGGGTTTAGTCTTATCTTGTTTCACAGGATTCATTCATTTATACTCAAACAGTTCACATATTGCTCTGTTCCATAACTAGATGTACAGTAGATTAATAGATTATGTAATTTGGTCTTAGACTATAAAAATTGTCAACCCACTAAAATTGTTAACTTTCATTTAGTTGCTAATTTACATTTGAAGTCAAATTAAAGTGTCAAAGTGGTAACCTGCAGTGATGAGTTGCACCTTTTACACTTTGAATCAAATTAATGAATAAAATCAAGTTGAAACTCTGAAAACATGACACATGGAAATGAAATGATTGTGAGTAGTTATGGATGGACACAAAAGTGTTCCTAAACCAAAAAAAAATGAAATTGCAATATTCCAAAATATATGAATAATTTACTTCAAGAATTTGTATTATTATCATTTAACAGTTTTCTTTTTTATTTGTTTCCATATTTCACTCTAATAGCCTATATATTTTCTCTTGTTTTGTCAAATCTGATCTTTATCAGTTTCTGTTTTGGTGTCCCCTAGCGCACCACCTAAACACTGTAATCATTGTTATAAGACAAAAACTGCATTAAAATGTATGGAACTTAAAAGTTAATTGGCCACGTTACTTAAACTAATTTTTTTAATATTTTACATGATTATACATGTTGTTGTTTTAGTTTTTTAGTTTTTTTTAACTGAGGATAAAACCGTTACTTTAGTTGTTTTGTCTGTAGCCTATAGGCTGCAACTTGCAATTGAGCCTATCTTAGCTTTTGATTTCATATTACGTGTATTTTTTTCCTTATTTTTAATTATGTAAATTTATTTTCGTAGGCTATTCAAGTTAGAAAAATTTGGAGTGAGTTTATAGACATTCTTCGATCCATTAGACCAAAATTCATCTCTGAATGCAACATCAATGTTTTTTTCTAACTGGCAGAATTTGACATCAAATTGACTATAAAAGAAAAACCCATATTTCTAACATGTTTAATCTTTATTTGTATTGCTATTCTCCGTTGCAAGAGCAGAGGAAAACTGGGGTTGGTGAAGCTGTGGCGCGCGTAGCAGCACACAACTAAATGCACGTGCACATTTTGCAGATCTGCCACGCGCAACTTGTTTTCACATAATCAAGGATTCAATTGATTAGGCTACTCGTTTATGGCGGTCCATTAGCGAGACATGTATGATTCAAGGTAGCCTGCAATCGATATATGCCTTCATTATGTCATGGATAGGATAACTAAAACATTGCTGACTATAGTCAGTTAAAAAAAAAGGCCTAATTTAAATTGTCTACTTTTCACCAACGAATAATAACACAATGGCCGCTGTTTATATTTAGACTTTAACATTTATGATTTGAAAATTATCGTTTGAAATTAATAGGCCTATCACACAAAGATAAATCAACGTAACTGTTTGATCTCGTGAACTGTCGCCTAAAGTCATTTATTCGGCATTTTTTTCTTTTCTTTTTTTTCACCGTCTGGTTTCATGTTTGCTGCTCAACACAGAATCGGGGAAAATATTTGCGTGTTTTGTCTGACAGAACCAAATAATTCAGACGTGCGAAACTATTTGTTTTCCTTTTGGTGAAATTGTCTGTGCCAACGCAGCCAGGATGAAGAAAAACGGAGTTACTACGGCAACAATCCTTTCAGGATATATCTCTGTCTCTCTCCCTTTCCCCTTTTTAATATGCAATTGCAGAACATATGGTTATTCACTGTCAAAGCTGTGATTCTTCATTTGCATATTAACTATTTTCCCAGTAGCTACACAGAAAACATCAACTCCAGCAGATACATCGTATATGGGAGAAAAAAAAGACAAATGTGTTAATAAGAAATATTTTAAGGCATAATTTAATATATTGCTTTTATATTAGGCTACTTGATTACTGTCCCTTCTTGTTCTAGTAAACGCTGGCATATTAAATACCGGTTTTAGCGCTCTGTCTAGCCTATAGTTTCCTACTTTTTTATTCTTGAAAATTTGAAGAAATTAATAGCGCGTGGTTAAAAGTTCTAATAGTTTTTTACTTTAAAGAGAGCAATTAAAATCTCTTTCGAATGTGGACAATCTGTTGAAATATTTAAATACTTATAATAAAATATTTCGTTTAATGTAATAGCCTAGGGCCTATAACGTAAATTAATGTTCATTATCATAAAAAAAATGTTTAGCTTACACGACAGACTTGAACTGCACTGTTTGATCAAAATAATTTATTAAATGATGCTATTTATAAATAATCTTACCTATATAATTTTTTCACATTGTTTGATTTTACTTTTTTATTTTGTTGATGTAATGTAGCCTATATGCTTCACAGATAGTCTAGCTGTTTTTTTTTTTTGTTTTTTTTGTTCACAACATTTAAAATCCATGGTTTCAATCGAATTTCTTGGTTTTTATTTTATTTTGTTAATGATATATAGCCTACAGTAGCATACATTTTGCTTTGGTTGTGTAACACCTGCACTATTGGCTCTATTATCCATCTATTGTGGGGAGGAGTTTGGATGAGAAAGAGAAAACACAGACTCAAATGATGCGTAACTCGATAGACAGCCCATCTGTAAGATTCTTCCTTTTCTTTCAGCCGCTACACGAGCTCGTCATCTCTTGTCCAGGAATAGGATTGTTGTGTAAATGATTCATAAACACCGACTGCTGTTTCAGAATGGGATATTTTCTAATTAAACAGGAAAAAGTTAGGAAAAGCGAGGAAAAACGCATTTTGCGTTTTCTTGACAAAATACATTTTGAGATGAGTTTGGATATGTAGTAGGCTAGCCTATAACCCATGCAGGAAGGGGAAAATAGAAATTAGTGGGACAGCCTGAAGGCTAGTTTCAGAAAAATGTCGCTTAATATAAGACAGCCTACATGTAGCCTATAACTAAACGTTTCTGTTCATAAATCAAAACACGAATGAAAAAAATAAATAAATAAATCAAATAAAAAATCCGTGTAGACCTCGAGAATTAGCCTAAGTCATAATGGACTTTTAAAAACTGCCTAATTTAATATTCGCGATTAGTTTGTTCAAAAGAGCTAATCATTTTAACTTTGCTGACGATTACAACAACAAAAACGTCGTGTTGTTGAAAAGCATGACGTTTAAAATACTTGTCTCCTCACGACCTCTTTTCAAACGCGCAAAAAATATATAGTCCTATATATATATATATATTTATTATATATTATTATATATATTATATATTTATTATTTTTTTTATTGTATTTATATATTTATATATATATATATATATATATATATATATTATCACGACTAAAGTCTTTTTCTAATTAACCTTCTTTGGGCCTACTTATTACAACTTTCTGTATTTTTGTTAAATAGCCTAGCCTGTGCCATGCCAAATCCAGTACATTCCTTGATTTGCATTGTTTTTACTATTCTTATTATTGTTTTCAACGATCTGTCCATCTAGTAAAATGTTTTATTGAGAGAGGTTTGTACTGTCCCACCGAGCCAACTTTTTAGGCTTTCATGCTGCATAAGCATACAGCGCCATCTGTCGATTAGGAAGCACCTTTCCTGCTGTGGGCAAATAACTCGTGATTTGAAGATGAATCAGCGGCGTGCCAAAAATACGAGACCACAGTATGACCCCTTTAAGGCACTATGGCTTTAGCACTCACCTTTGGCCAGTTATCGTCCAAACTGCCATTCTGTGACATGCTCTCATTCCAACCCATCATTTTATAGGCCTAACTAAAGAAATATTTTTGTTAACATTTAATCAGGCTTTTGGACAGAACAGATGATGAGTACAATAGTGTTGCACTTCTTGAAAGAAACACACTGAAAATCTGTCATGAAGCGCAAAATACTTAATGCACACACAACCAGCTGCACTTTATTATCCCAACATATCCGAAGAAAGCAAAAGGAAAAACATCTCCAGTCCACAGGCAGTGTTGCTTTGCTGTCTTACACTTGCACAGAACACTAACATAACCAACCTCCAAAGTACCACACACACACACACACACACAAGCACATAAACACAAATTCACAAATGCTCTCCTATACATTTGTCAAGTTATCACAGACGCAACAGGTCACCACAAAATCTGTGGTTTTAATGCACTTTTCACAGCAGAATAATTGAATATTAATAAGTTAATAAAAGGCTTTATACGTTAATTTTATACTTCACTTATTTTGTGAATTATACAAAGAAATACTGTTGATAGTTTGATTTCAACTGTGTTGTGCCAGTTAATGGCATAATAATAATAATAATAAATAAATTCATTCTCAGGTTAAGAGCAAGATTTTTGATCGTAGTACCTTAAGTGCAGTTGTTGTTTTTTTTATTGTTCTATATTTGGGTATGATTGTTTTTATCTATGTAATGTATGGCTAGGTTGGCTTTTGTGGTTTAGGCACTGTGTGTTTAATAAAATTTGTGCTTGATCTGTAGTGTACTGTTAAATGAAATTGTGCAGTACTTCTGTTAGGAATTGTCAAGTCATTTACTGTTGACTAAAGTGGTGATTTCACAGGAGACAGTTGGCTTGAGTTTCGTTGTTGTGCCCTTAAAGGGGTAGGCAGCAATTTACAGAACACTGACTCTGTCGCTGAGCAGGCCCATCACAAGCTCGTCAGACTCCGCCTCTTCACGGCATCAGCGTGAGGGTTGATTAAGTGGGCTGGGTATTGAAGGCCATTTTGTTCTGCAAAATGCTCCCAGCGCAAATCATTCGCTTTCGTGGGTGATATATCGCTCCTGCATTTTACACTCCAGAGTCCGCAGGTCCAGCCACATCTGGTAGTCCTGACATAAAGATATATATTTTAGGGATCAAAAACGTTCCACACAACTAAAAAAATAGGGAAAATACAGAAATAATAATAATAATAATAAAACCCTTTCTATCAATATCTACTGACTCTTGTGAAAAACTGACTGCAGCTAATAAAACATTAATGAAATTAAAGGTCACTTGGAGTACAATTTCCTTACTATTTAACTCACTTAAATACATTTTTATAATGTGCACTTTATAATAATGTCAAATTAAAAAGTACATTTTAAATCATTGTTTTAATTTTTGTTTTGTACTAAAACATGTAAGGTACTTGATTATAATTTTAACTCATTATTAACATTTAAAGTCAATCCGAAATGTACTAAATTGGAACTTCTCCATTATAATTATATTTCTATGCATGACATTCAAGTTTCAATAGAAATGTTATTATATATTTAATTTGACCATAAATGCTTGTCAGCCCATTCGCTAGTGCACTTTAATCAAATTTAAAAGACAAGTAATTACAAAATTACATATAAAGATATACTACTGAAGTAGGTCAAAAATGAATGGTGAATAAAAACTAATTTCATAAAATAATATTAGATTATAAATGATCCTGGAAACCACACATCACTCAAAATCAAAACTGTTCAATCAAAACTGTCCAAAACAATAGTTATATTATATTAAAAAAACAAGTATTTTTTAAATACGCCCTCTTTGTATATTCTGTATTGTTCTCTTATTGTTCCATACTTTTCTTACTGTGTTGAAACATGGGTGCATGCTTACACCACTAACACAAAACCTATTTTTATTTTACAAAAAAAAAGCTATAAGCATAGTCAATCATTCACTGTATAATTAACTGAACAAATTCTATATTCTGTAAATATAAAGCAATAAAATTTGTTGATTTAGTCAGTCTGAATACTGGCGTCTATATGTTCAAAGTTAATTGGAAATATACTATGTTTGTTTGAAAACTGAGAACAGAAATATAACCTAAGAGGAGAGAGCATGTTTAAAAAAAACTAATGGTTAGAACAAACTTTGGGAATAGGAAACTTGTGGAACAATCTCACTGATGATCTTAAGAGGAGCAATTCCATTTATTATTTAATAACAGTTTAAAATCCAATTTTTGACAAATATTTGGATTCTTAAGAAAATAGTCCAAGATAAGTGTATGTATAATTGCTATGCATAAATTTAATGACACAAGTAATAAATAAATATTTGTCAAGGGCAGAGGTTTGTATGTACAAAATTTGAACATAAAAAAACAAAATTTGAACATAAACAATTCTATATAAACAAACATATGTATACATATACACATTCCTATATACACTATATATATATATATATATATATATATATATATATATATATATATATATATATATATATATATATGTGTATATATATATATATATATATACAGTGTATATAGGAATGTGTATATGTATACATATGTTTGTTTATATAGGAATTGTTTATGTTCAAATTTTGTTTTGTAAATAGGGTAGGCGTAATAATCCAAGGCTTCAGCCTATACTCGATTCGGTTACCTTCTTTGTTTGTAATAAATTTTCTGTACATACTTTCTGTTCTATGTTTAGTAACCGAATATAAAAAAAGCACTCTGAAGTTCAGCTAATTGGATTTAATCTTAATTTAAACTATCATGCCCTTTCATTTAATTGTTCAATTTACATTTACATTATTAACACTAACAATTAACATTTTAGACATTAACTGCAATTACAAAATGACAGAAATTGTATCGTAACATTATGAAAAAAACTTCATGCACTAGAACAATATAACAGTATGTATTTTTTTCTGAATTTATATAGATGTTATCCAGATTTCTAAACTTCTTTTGCAATGTGCGAATATCTATCACATGCTCATCTAGGCATGTAAGAACTGATTACGACTCAATTAATCATTGGCACTGGAAGGGTTATTATCGCCTTGTTAAGATGTTAATATTCTCTAACACAGACATGAGGGGTAACTCCACTCCTATTTCAGTTGCCTAATGTGTCTGTGAGGTGAAAAAAAGAAAGTTTTTGTTGTGTGTGTATGTCATAGTTTTTTTTTTTTATCTCGGGGCATATCAAAGTCATTATCTACTAACCTGTAACCAGGGATGGCTGAGAGACTTGTCCACGCTGTAGCGCTTCCTCATTTTGACTTGCAGCAGGTTATTAATGAGGTCAATTGCTGTAACAACAAAACAGGTTGTCAGTGACCAGGCTTTGGTGGAAAACCTGAAGGATTTAGTGTCCAGAGGGTTAGTGAGCAAAACCAACATCACGTTAACATTATTTCAGGGGTCACAAATTTCCAGAGACACTCCAAAGTTTCTTAACCTTGAGGCCTCTGTGCTTTAGTCATTTGGCATTATACACATGAATGGGTCAAAACAAAAATTACGAACGCTGACACCAGTCTCTTTCTTTAACCCTTGCCCTCTCTTCTCTTCATCTTTTTCTTTTCCCCTTCCCTTCAACTCTCTCTCTCACACATTCATCATCAGCTTGGAAGCAGAGTAGTCACGCAAAGTTACTACACATTCATTTTAAAAACAACAATTGATAGATTTAATACATGAAAATGATCTATATTTCAATTATTTATTATAATTTATATATATATATATATATATATATATATATATATATATATATATATATATATTAAGGCTGTGCAAAAATTAATTGTGATTAATCGCATCCAAAATACAAGTCTGTGTTTATATAATATATTTGTGTGTGCTGTATATAATTATTTTGTACATATAAATACACACACATGCATGTATATAGAAAATGTGTTATTCATATATAAAATATTTATATTTATATAATATAGATTATGTATTTATATATATATTCAGAATTTAAGTGCAAATAACTACATGCAACAACAACAAATATATACATGTATGCATAGGTATTTATATATACAAAATAATTATATACAGCACACACAAATATATTATGTAAGCACAGACTTTTATTTTGGATGCGATTAATTGCAATTAACTTTTGCACAGCCCTATATATATACATATATATATATATATATATATACACATACACATATATATATATATATATATATATATATATATATATATATATATATATATATATATACACACATATAATGTGCATGCATGTAAATGCATTGCAGTAAGATCAAATCTAACTTTTAATTTGTTCTGCAATTTCTCCCTTTTGTTTTGCTTGTTTTATAAAGTGTTTTTGAGATACTCTTTGTTATGCCACTTAATTATTTTCACTTCACAGTAAACAGGAACAAATTCAATTAAAACAGTTAAAAAACAAAGTAATTGTTAAAATGGCCATACTTTATACCAGCCAAACTATATAAATAAATAAAAGTCTATGTGAATAATTTGTTCCAATTTCCACTGTTCTTAAGTAAGTAAAGTGTGGTCTCTGGTTCTCTTGCTATTTTAATGAGGAAGAAAGAGGGCATTAGTAAATAAACAGGGTCAAAGGTCAGGCCATCAAAAATGTTAAGGTAATGAGATGGTCAATTCAAATCATACTAGATTTTGCACGGATTGGATATGACTTAAAAGTTAATATAACCAGTTCAAGACCTCAATTCTCTGATTTTTTTTCCTCTGGTCTTTACTCTGAATTAATCCTGACCATATCTACCTGGATCATGAACCATGAGCCAAGTAGGTGAGTTGAGGTCATCTATGCGTACAGTCACAGGGCGAAGATAATTAGAAAAACAAGAGCTTCAATAGGAACATCAAGCTGAAATATGACTTTAAAATAGGCGAATATCAGTTGCAGGCTGACTAGAAATAGCAGTACATAGATCATATTTGTACATTAGCTAATAATGGAAGTTAATTCATAATAACTCTCCAAATAAGGTTCTCTTCGTATGTGAAATGGGATTCGCGACAATAGCTCTGTGACTGGATTACTGCTTACATTTTTAAGGATTAACACCCACATAACGGACTCTAAATCGCTTCCAGTTTAGAGAGGCTAATAAAGCTTGTTTCTGACTTGTTTTAAATTGTTATCACAGTATTTCACAACTTTTCTGAATCTATGTAGTGCAAAATCTAATTTGGTGACTTTCTTCCGTGGATCACAAACAAACAAAACAATTTAGCCCTCAAACCGTATTCACTTTATAGCCCTTGATCCTGTAATTGTGGACAAATGTGGGCACAGAGGACTCAGGTGTGATCCTAATTTTTATTTATTATAAATGTTATATCACTGTCTTCGATAAAGTTTTGTCTATCCATTTTTGGTGTTTTTTTATTATTTTGGGGTATTTTTGAATTTATTTACTTCAAAAAGTATATTTTCGATGTAAATTATGCTTATTTTTATGTTTTATTTTTTTTTTTTTAACTACATTAAAATATCATTCCAATAAGTTCTTAGAGCTAAAACCTAAAGATGAAGTGACTTTGCTGTCACCTGGTGTCTTATTTTGGCTTATTTTAGAATGCTCTGAATTACAGTTTTTCCTATTCATTTCTATGGGTGCCCATTTTGACCCAAATACAAGATTAAGGAGGTTTTTATGACCCACTTAACATTGTAGAATTGAGTAAAAAAAAATTGTGTGTGTTCAGGAGGCAAACTTAGGAAAAAGTAGCCAAGTCTCGTACCGCTCAGATCAAGGGAAGTATTTTTTTTTAAAAATAAATCAAAACTATTTTGCCCACATTTGTCCAGAAGACGGTTTAAGGGTAAAAAAAAACATATTCTCTTTGTTTTGTTAATGCAGTAAATAATGACAGAATTAACATTTTCATGTGAACTATCCATTTAAACTTTACTTTGATTCCACATTCATTGATGGTTTGGTTGCAAAGTTCTCCCCAAAGCTTACCCTCTGGGGTCACGGTTTTCCAGGGGTTGGGTGGGTACATGAAAGCAGCATTCTGGATTTGATCGTGAATGTCTTCATCCTCATTAAAGGGGAACGTTCCACTGAGACTGACATAGACGATAACACCCACGGACCACATGTCCAGCGAGCGGTTGTAGCCCTTGTTCCGAAGCACCTTCGGGGGCGAGGTACGCCGGGGTGCCTACCACCGAACGCCTAAAAGACTTCTCACCAGTAATACGTGCAAAGCCGAAATCACACAGCTTCACCTGCAAGACATACCAAGGAATAATGAGCTTCGCAATAAGCAGACGCCAGGAGGAACTGGCTATTTTACTCGACTAGGACTGAGATGCACAAAAGACCCCAAAAAAATAACATCCTTTTGTTCCGGAGCCAGCTTTTAACACACAGACGTCGTAATGATCAGTTGTCACGGTCTGAACGAAAGTCAAGTGAAATTATCACCCAGTTGGATGCGGTTACAATGCATCTCCTGCTGATCTACACTTTCTACCTTTAAAACATTTGCTTAAGCACACAGCAACAAGCGCCCGAGGAAACGGGAAGCGAAGCTCAGATGTTGACAGCTCCAGTTCTGCTTCCACCTTTGCAAAATATTTGTAAATGACACGCAGTGATTTGTTTAGTATTCTTCCAAAATGTTTGCCTGCTCTCAAACAGTGAGTCATGTTTCTGCTTGAGAGCTTCCAGAGACAAGCTTGTGCAGTAGACAGAAGAAACAATGGGAGGATAATTTAGAAATTTTTCATTAGAATGTAGAGACACACACAACCCTGTGCCTCGAACACACCACGAGAACGGCTATAATTACCATCTTTTATTCTTGCACATTTACAAAAACAGATCCATTTATGTTAATTTCGGTGTGGCCTCACTTCATTCAGATGTTTCCTTTCTTTTTGTGGTCGCTTTTCGTTCTGTTCAGATTTTACTCACTTGTGGAAAAGAGTCAGCCGAGGCTAACAAAACATTCTCAGGTTTGAGATCACAGTGAACGATGTTTTTGAAGTGGAGGTGGCGGAGAGCGACGAGAATCTGGGAAAAGAGCAGAACAGCATTATAACTACAAAGCGGTGTAAAACAAAAGTGCAAAACTTTACCATTTTTTACTTCAAATGTTTATGTGGGATTGAGTGTATAGCTGACTGTTACGTAGTGCGGTGCCTGTGAGATGTACCTGCGTAACGAGAAACTTGGTGATGCGTTCTGGCAGCCTTCCCTTCTCACTTGACAGTATCATCTCCAACATGTCGCCATGGAGCTTTTCCATGACAACAAAGACACGCTCTGGTGTTCTCAAAACATGCACTCGAGGTTCACAATGCCAGGATGGTGTAGGTTCTGCAGAAGATAGATATGACATCTATATTTAATTATAAAATTACAAAATTGCCAATGTTGTTATATAGATCGGAATAAATTTGTACAAATTTGGATTTAATATGCTTTTAATTATAATATTATTAATGTATTATATTCATTTGTTATTAGTAGTAGTATTCAAATCACATTGCACAACACACACATGCATTACATTTTATTTTCATATTCTGGATATAAACTAGTTGTTTATTAGCATGCATAGTATTACGATATTGGCTGTTTATTATTACTTATAAAGCACATATTAATGTCTTATATCTACATAACCATATTCTACATTTTCTTAATCCTACCAAACACCAAAAGGAGTAGTTCACTTTTAAAAAAACTTTTGCTAATAATTTACTCACCCCTTTGTTGTCCAAGATGTCCATGTCTTTCTATCCTCAGTTGAAAAGAAATTAAGGTTTTTGATGAAAACATTACAGGATTTTCTCCATATAATGGACTTCAATAGGAACCAAACGGTTCAAGGTCCAAAAGAGAGTTTCAGTGCAGCTTCAAAGGGCTTTAAACGACACCAGACGATGAATAAGGGTCTTATCTAGCGAAAAGATCGGTCATTTCAAAAATAAATAAATAAGTTTAAGTTTTATAAGCACAAATGCTCGCCTTGCTCTGTTCTGTGATGAGCGTTCGTGACTCTCCTGTTCAAACTCGTTCATCAAAATGAACAAATCTTTTTTTGGAGTCATGACTCGAAGGGCCTGAGATAAGACCCTTATTCATTGTCTGCTGTCGTTTAAAGCCCTTTGAAGCTGCACTGAAACTCTCATTTGGACCTTGAACCGTTTGGTTCCCAATGAAGTCCATTATATGGAAAAAATCCTGGAATATTTTCATTCAAAAACCTTGAATTTCTTTCTGACTGACGAAGAAAGACATGGACATCTTGTATGACATGGGAGTGAGTAAATTATCAGCAAAAGTTTCTCCTTTAACTCCTTTAACAAGCTACACCTTACCAACTATTAATGAGCAGTTATTAGAAGCAGTAATGAGGCAAAAGTCATAGTTTATACTGACGTTAGAATTGCACCCTAGTGTGGCCATATATAAATACATACATACATACACACACATACACACACGTCTGGTTTACTATCTTTGTAAGGACTCTCTATAGACATAATGTTTTTTTATATTCTATCCCCTTACACTAACCCTACCCCTAAACCTACCTATCACAGGAAACATTCAGCATTTTTACATTAAAAAAAATACTAATTTTAATTTATAAGCATGTATACCCATGGGGACCTCACTTTCAGGTCCCCACAGTGACATGTGAGTCCCCATGAGTCTTTGTGCATTCAGGTTTAAGTTTCCACCAGGATAGAAAAAACATGAACACGCACACACACAGCAGTCTTTGTATTGTGGATGTTATTTCTATGTTTACCTGAAGAATGGCAACTTCATTGCGCAGTTGACTTTCCTGCTTGGTGGGAAATCGCAGCTTATCTATGATCTTGATGGCAACATCTCTGCCCGTTTTCCTGTGTTTCCCTGCATTATATCAGAAGAAAGGATAATGCGCATTTTTTGTCATTTATTTATTGGATGTAAAGTATGGCTACTGTATATGGAAATGGCTATTTACTATAAATATTCAAATAAAGTTAAGCCTCGTTATACATTCATTGATCATTAAACTAGATTTTAGATTTGTTCCAAAAATCTGTTAATATTAAAGTATTTGAAAACAGGAAAATATGCATTAAATATTCTGTTATTATACAGATTCCAAAACATTTCCTTGCTGGGTGCCCATGTCAAAGAACTCCCTGTAAATAGACTGATACATTACCTCCATAGACAATGCCAAATTGCCCAGAGCCAAGTACTTCATCAGGAAAAATCTGATACACTGTGCTAATATCCTGTAAGAAAAACAGAAACAAAATGTAAGCATATGTGCCAAAATGGGCTGTTCCCAAAGCGCTGATGCATCAGATTTCTTTGGATCTACTATATTTTTTTTGTACTGTAACAATGGCTGAATTCAAACCAACAGCCTAAAGAGCTACAGTATTTCCACATCTCACTTGGACTCGTGTTAGAAAGACTTGTCGTAACCATGGCAACCCCATGGCCAAGCAGGTAATCAAATAATCTCCAAGAGGCATTGTGTGTTTATATCACACTGGAACTCAAGGTTGCACTTATAGGCAAACCGAACAAGAACAGTGAGCTCTTGCACACAGAAACAAAGCTTGATAGATAAAGAATATGAGATATTATTATACAGTATGTCTCCAAATATAAAAAAAGCATAAATATTTACCACATTCTCCCTGGATCTGGCAGTTGGATACAGAGATGCTAATGGAGACCTCTTCTGTTTGTGTGAGAAAGAAAAAAAGCTGTATTTATCTTTTGTATTGAATGCCGCAGACTCAGATTTACACCTTTACTAATTTATTCTACCTGAAAAAGAAACACTTGACAATAAATCATTAGTTAAAATCATGACATTTAAAATACGGCTTGTCGCCTCACAGCCTCGTTTTTTAAAATCATCTCAAAGAAAACTTGAAACAAATTAGAAATTAAACCCACATCAGATACTGATGTGAGGGGTGCCGTGTTTTGGTATAAATAATAAAAATTAAATAAAAATACATTTTAAGGTGCTCATTTTGCTGTATAATTGCCATTAAAATAGTGAATTATCCCAAATGTCTGGATGTGATTTTAAAGAAAAAGTCAGTGTCCTGATATTTTCCTAACACAGTATTCCAAAAGCAGTGCATGAAAGGAGTAGTATGTCATGAAAATGTTGCCAGTGGACATTGTACTATCCCATTTGGCCATATTTGCAAATAGCTGAAAATTGCAGCGCAGTTAATATTTGCATATCTCATGGCAATGCCAATGTGCCATACTGTATGCAGTATGCATGGATTGTATTCATACTACACTCCTGCATTCTTATAGAATGCATTTTAATAATGAGCAAGAAGGTATTTTTCAAATGTAGTACATACACATCCACAAATTTGGACACATCAATTGTTGCCCTGCAGTTTTCTGGCAGAAGCAAAGTGTAAAATTTTACAAAGCCTAGAAAACTATACTGTAAAACAAATATTTTTCAAGATTTGTTATCACAACATTTTTTTTCTTTTGTCAAATCAACTTAAATAATTTATTTCGTTGAAATAACTAATTATTTTGAGTTTCTGAAGATTAAATCAATCTCCTTCATTGTATTAACTCACTTTTTCCAGTTCAATCAACTTAAAATGTTACTTACTTTTTTAAGTTAAACCAACAATATTTTTTTACAGGAATATTACAACTGCACTGCATTTCTGTATTCGTAGCTTTTTCCCCTTGAGGGCAAGCCCTTAAATGTTTCACCATGAAGTTCATACTGTGGTAGCTGTGATGGCCGCCGTGAGATATGCCCTTAGCGATGACAGGCATAAGTGCATGCTGGATGGCCATCTCCCACATGCGGGCCACGTCCTGTCCCACGCCGCTAACAAGCACACTGCTTCCGTAGCCCGACGTAGCCAGGTTCTCTCCTACATAGTACACTAGAGTTGTTGTGGCAATCTCAAAGCAATGCGGGTTGGCACCCTCAGGGAGAAGGTTGAATGTTCTCGCTGGTTCCAGAGACAGCACCTCAGATAGAGGAATTTCCTGTCGAAGAGAGTCAAGAGGTCTATCCGAAAGCTGAAACCTCAATGATATTGCAGAGACATGCATGTGGATACGTGTGTGCGCTGATACATGAAACCTATCAAGACAAACTATCAATGTTCTCTAAAGAAATTATGAAAGCCCTCAAGATACTTCCTGGATTAATTTGTTAATGTGAGTTTCAAGTTGAAGTCACCTTATAGTATTTGCTTCCAGTGTCATTCTGGAACAGGGTAATGCACTTGCTGTCAAGTCGCCAGTAATGTCGCTTACGCTAGTGTGAAAAAAACAGCAGATACTAGAAATGATCAGGTACAGAATGGAAAGTTCACTTGGTAATTCACACATGAATTCATAAGGTTTATAATGGAAACCTAGAGCACTTACCAATGTGTCTTTGCTGGTGAAATGCACAAGCCAGCCTTCTTTCATAACACTGCTGCTTTTCCTCTTGGTGTGTTTGACAGACTGAACCACCCGCATAAGTGGGATGTTGTTGCTGGTAGAAGGGCTTACAAACACGTCAATGTCAAAACCTTCTAGAAAATGTCATTTGCAGGTCAGGATTCATAGCATTCAAATGCCTTTGCTGTTTAGTTACTGTTTTTATTTTCTATCACAGGATTTCATTTTAAAATATACTAAATAGAAAACAATTTGACTGTATTTTTGATCAAATAAATGCAGCCTTGTTGAGCAAAAGAGCATCTTGCTAACCCTGGCCTTTTCAACAGTAGTGTAGGGGAGCGCGGGGCACAACCTAACGCAGGGTTAAATGTAACACGGACCGTTTACATAGTTCGTCAGGATCAAGCCGGTTGTCTTTCCGCTATTTTCTCTTGCTGCCGAAGACGGTCTCCCGTGAATTGCGGAAAGTTTTGATTATATTTCGTGAAGATACTGGACAAAGAGTGTTTTGACACCATGAAAGTAATTTTTTTCATCATAGGTTTTTTTCGGTTTCTGAGTTGGGTGTATACGTTTCCAAATCTAACTTTATATTGCCTTAATCACTGTCTTGTTGACTCAAACATAGCACCGTTTTGAAACATGTCAGCAATTCCTAGCGACTGTTAGCTAGGCTTAAAATATGTAATATACAGCGGGGTTAGTTCTAACAGAGTGTTACAACTAAGCCGCCAAGTGTACAATGATAATCAAATGAAAACGGAGCCACACAACTATCAGTTTATTTATCACATTTAACTTTGTTAGACTTTCACAAACAATGTTGGAATTTAAAATGTTTAAAATTTAGTGTACTATGAATGATAACTTGTTTATTTATTAAAAATATGGCCTGTTATTAATGCAATAAACCCTTTAAATTTTTATTTTAAGCTCATTTGTATTATTATTACTGTTATTATTATTAATAATAATATTTGTACATGCAGCTGCCACACACAAATCTAATTTAATTGCAATTACAATATTTATAATTTTATTTATTATTATTTATTGCAAAATTATGCTGCCCTTTTCTAAGTCTCTATACATGATATTGATCCATAATAGAAGGATGAGGGATGGATGTATGGATATCTGTCTATACAGATGCACAGACAATATACAGATAAAATAGTACTGAATTATGTGTGTTACACACAAGTGTTACAGCTAACCCCTCTGTCTGTTACAATTAACCCCGCATATGGGGTAAGTTGTAACATTTGCACTTCTGTCACTTTCAGTGCAACTGTACGAAAATGGTAGGTCCTAGAAAAGAACTGTAAGTGGTCATTTGTAGCAGAGATGTGTATGTTGCTTGTGTAAAAAAAGTATTAATCTAACCTAATTATTTTTTAATGAATTGAGCCAAACCCAAAAAGCGTTAGGTTGTGCCCCGCTCTCCCCTATATTTGCAGGCATTTGTTCATTTATTTTGCATTTACTAGTTTCAGTCACTGACAGAGACAAGTTTTCGGCCTAAAGTCAACTATTTGTGATGTTTGTTTTGTTTATAGGGCTTCTAGAGGTGACGAGGAGCTACCTGATGATTCTGTTGGATTCATCTGGGTCTTGGTCTTGGAAATCTCCAAGCTCACAATGTCCAGCTTCCAAAAGAGCAGCGGAGTCTGCCACCAGAGACTCTTCCATGTCATCGTTAAGTGGACTGTGTCTATCCCCGTCATGATCATCGCAACCCTCCTCCATGACCACGTCTGATTCAGCACCAGGACTTAACAGATCTGAGCAATAAGAAGAAGAAAGGGATTGGAGTGAACAGGAAAGTGAAGCATCGCAAGACAATGTAAGTCACGTGATGTATGTGTGTAAAAAAGCTGTCATTTTAACACTACCAACACTAGAAAGTAGAACTTGAAAATTAGTATTTTGAATTTCCATTCAGAAAAGTACAGAGTGATAATATTATATTATAATATAAATAAGGGATGTTACAATTAAGTCCATTTTGCTGATGAGCACAAAATGTTGTGCTTATAAATTTACTTATAACTAATAATATAAATGATTGATAATATCAATTGTAGGTTAATCCGTTTCAGTGATACTGTATAAACAAACAGGTTCAGTCAAGATTACTCTGTTTTTTTTTCACCTGAGCACGCTGTTATGTATGGCATATGATGTTCACATAGCATTTAATGTTTAGTGAGATAAATATTGTTGTTTTTGTCGTGAAAATGCAGTGTTGATCATTGATTGGCATGAAGACTAAAGTTAGACTTGCCTCCGTTTCTTGACACCTCTCCGAGGCAGTTGTTTGGCACTTTGGGTGCACATCTTTTATGGCAGTTAAATTTGCAATCTGAGACAGTGTGAGGGAAAAGAGAGTAGAGATGAATGACAGAGCGACAGAGAGAGGGAGAAAGAGTTAAAGGGGGGGGGAGTGAGGGAGAGAGTTTACTACCAATCTGGCACATAAACATATGAGTTCCTGTTGTGCCGGTGGCTGACAGGCTGAGACCTCGCACATTGAGCACATGAACATTAAAGCTGTTTGTAACAGCCCAGCCAACTGCACTCTTTACTGCTTGGCACATGGCATATATTCCTCTTACACAAACACATCGTATATAAAAGCAGCTGTTGTGTCACTGTATATTTATGTTCTGTTCTAGATGACACAATAGGATCAACAAATTCTATGATCTGTTAAACTGTGCGGTGTTATCAGAATGTAGGATCTGTAAAGCAAGCATAAATACAGGAAATATTGGCACCTAATATGTTTGGAATACTACACCTACTATTTTTGCAACATGTATTATGTACTACTGCCATATGCTAATTTTATTTATGCATAAAATGCTACATTTGATCTACTATATTTGCCAGAATGACCATAGCGCACCATTTTAACATATCTATTGCTATTGACTATATAATAGTATTGCCAAAGGTTAGAATTTTTGTTTACGCTTAACTGGAAGTAACCTATTTATTTCCAGCATGCACTAAATTAAACATTCAACGTGTTCGAGTATTCATGTATTTTTGTATGCCAGAAATAGTAAGTTTACTAATATGCTATTTTTAATTAGGCCAATATTTGCATAATAATACTGTTTCATATTTTATGATGGAACAAATACTATTCTAATACTAAAAATACGACTTCAGCTAGAGCTTCGAAATTAATTAAAAAGTTAAAAGATCGCAATCTTGATTCAAACACCCATGTGATCTTATTCTTAAATGATAACGATTTCGTCCATGCCTTTTAAACCTTTGACAAGTATGATCATAGCGATTTAAATCTGTGTTCGTGCTGCCACTGAGTGAGAGAGTGGTTGACATGTTGCAGTATGAAACAGCTTCACAAACACTGTTTTCAAACTCAAAGAACAATAATTCTTTAATTCTTGTACTGGGATTAAAGTTTATAGTTTGAATATAAACACTGATGTCTAGTGATCCAAAGTAACTTGACGCTTCAAATAAGGCTTTTATGATAGGATATCATCATTACACCTGTAGGTGGTGACAAATGTTAAAATCTGTATTTGTCATTGAATAATTCAAGAGATTGGTTCAATTTGGTCAACATTTTGTCAGAGCCTCATTGTTGTTTGTTTAGTGGTATATTCAGAATCATGGGAGAATCATGATCTCTATTTTAAACAAACAAAAACAATTATGATTCTCAATTTATCCAGAATTGTCCAGGTCTAAAAATTTTTTACCAAAATTTTAACGCATTCTCATCTGAGGGTGTCATAGTGACACTTTTGAAATTTCGTCTAAATCCAATGCACATGGCACCCTTTAGCGTCAATATAACATGCACCGAGCTTTGTTCGGTTATGATAGGTTTAGTTCTGGGGTAGGTTTAGGGTTACACCACTAGGAGGCACCTTCTGGCCCATTTATATCTGCGTCACATATTGACGCTAAAGGGTGCCATGTGCGTTGGATGTAGACGAAATGTCAAAAGCATCAGATGCCTTGGGATGAGAAAGGTCTGATTATTTGCATAGTCAAACTGTTTCATATTATAGTTAAAAAAGTAGTCAGTATACAGTATATTTTGTGCACTTCACAGTTAGCTAGTATTCCATTTTGAACACAGCCCTATACTGAGCTTCATTCTCTGGCTAAAATACAATGCACCATGCACATAATAGCAAAACGTCATCTCTGCTGGAGATATTATAGTGAATATTATATTAAACACATTTGTGTACTTGTTGTAATTTGTGTAAATAGTTTTATGGATTTTGTGAATACACTGTAATGTTAATTTGCGAAAGTAAGGAGTCACGGCAATTAGTGACCATTTTCCAAATGGAAGCTCAGATGCGTTATTACAATTTTTATTACAAAGAATTCAAATTAAATGGAAACATCAGGATCAGAGGGGATTTAGTCGAGGCACATTAATATGCCAAGCAATAAGACACTAAAACAATTACTGTATGACAATAAAGACAGTAAAAATGTTAAGGATAAAGCTCCTACCTTTGCACTGTAGACCCTGACGGAAGAGGCCCTTGAGGAGCTTCTTGCAGTGCTGGCAAACGGTGGGCCGTGTGTATGAATGGATGACTAACGTGTGTGGCACCTTAACTTTAGAAAGCAGGATCTTGTCTAACTCTATTGGCCGACCTATATAGGACTGAGAGTTGGAGCGGCCTCTTCCAGGAAAGATGTCTGATGGTGTTTTTTGCTGTGGACAAATAATATATGGATTGTAATGTAGAAATTCTATGTAAGAAATATAGGACATTCGCACAACACAAGGGCTATATGTCACCGCTTTGACTATGTTCTCGGTACATCAGTATTTTTCATAAACGTCAGGTCAGGGTAAGTGTCACACTTATATTGGGGCAAGTTGTCACATTATGAATTTGTATGTAATGAAGGTAAGACTTTAGTTTTGGGTCCAATTCTCACTATTAACTATTTGCTTATTTGCATGCATATTACTAGAATATTGGCTGTTTATTATTACTTATAAAGCATATATTATAATGCCTTATTCTGCATTACCATATTCTACATTTAACTACCTTACAAGCAGTAATAAGGAGTTTATTGAGGCAAGAGATAGTTAATAGTGAGAATTGGACCCTAAACTAAAGTGTGACTGTAATGAATTATACAATTATTAAATAAACCATTTTTTAATCAGTACCATTTACATTTTTGTGAATTTGTAGGTTTTATAATTGTTTTACTGTGTGTGCATTTTGCTGAAAAGCCCAGTATAACAGCAGCTTCCGTTGTGACAACTTACCCCATATAGTGTGACAATTGGGACATGTCGTACAAATGTTGTACAGATTTGGAATGTTGAATAAATCTAAGCCAATATTTTAAGTTATGTATTCATACAGAAATTATCTTCCAAAAATAAACCGTGTAGTCTATGAAAAAATCAAACATTATTAGATCAAACCTAGACTGCTTTTTAGTGATTTATCATGCAAAGGTTAAATAACAAAGGTAAATAAAAAGGATGACTTTGTCACACAGGTTCTCTGGTATTTTTAACACGAGCCAAGTCAGCACCACCCTGCTCTCGATTAGGTGAACAAAAACACAAAGGCCCTACGAGGTTCATGCTGAGGGAGATTGTTGTATATGCTGAGCTTTGATGAATTTGCATCAACTCAGAACAACAACTTTCTCATCAAGCTGATCTTTAATGTGCTGCTGATTGGCAAAGATACAGATGTCTTACCACCTGTTGTGAATAGATCTGACATCACGCAGGTGTGCATAATCAACTATTCAATGTGCTCTAAAGAAAGAAAATGATCAATAGCTTCCTGTTGCCATGTTGTACACTTCACCAAAGGCCTTAAGAAGATTCATGTGAAAGGTAAGGTAATCGTACAGATGCAGATCATTTGCTGTAACCTGTCTTAGGTGTAGGGAACAGATTAGAGAGCAGCTAACAGATGTTTGATTCTGCCGTCAACAGCCGATTAACAGTTTTCTTCAAACAAACTCTACATGTGTACCACAACATTTACCGTGTCAGGTTAAAATGTCTTAACCTCTTAGAGAAAAGAACGACAGGTCTGGTTCACTAAGTTTAAAAGAAGCAAACACTCAGAACACCGCGTCACTGTGCAAATGCCGCAGCAAAATATAATTAGACAGCTTCTAGACAGATAATTAGACAGATAAATATAGAAACTGAATATATTTTTAATATATGTATAAAAGACGTTTATTTAGCAAGGATGCATTAAATAAAGAACAGCATTTTCAAATAAACTTTCTGCTTATCAGAGTCCTGAAAAAAATGTATCATGGTTTCCACAAAAATATTACGCAGCACAACCGTCTTCAACATTGATAGTAGTATTTCTTGAGTACACAAAAAGGCATATTAGAATGATTTCTGAAGAATCATGTGGTTGCAAGGTTGCTGAAAATTCAGCTTTGCTATCACAGAAACAAATTACATTTTAAAACAGTTTCAAATAGAAAACTGTTATTTAACATTTCTAATAATATTTAATAATTATTTCACAATATTACGGTTTGTACATGTTTTTGATCAATAAGATATTTTCTTTTAGATTTTAGGGTAGTGTGTGTTGTGTTTATATATATTTTATATATAAAATATATAGCTTAGTCAAAGATATTTAAACAGTAAATATTCATAGTTGTTGCTTTTCTCTATCACCCGTTTATCAAACAGATTTCATTTTTTTCATATTGCATTAAAACGGGGAGTTTGACAGACAAAGTATCACAAGGAGTCAGAGCTGAATTAGTTAGTGCTTACCTCCATGCTAGGACTGACAGGAGACTGTAGGAATCAAATGATGTGTGGGGAGAGGTAGATACAGACAGAGATTGAGTTGTGTTAATAGGACACACATGCAATAGGGTCAACAAACAGGCCAAATCTACGATCTATATCAATAACATCTAAAATTATTAGGGCACAACCTGTTGTATTTGTAAGAATCATATGGTTTATATTTGAGTATTCAATATTTTGTGACTAAGGGAGAGAACATCTGATGTAATGTGCTGTGTGGATTTGATTTTGACTTCAAACTCACTAGTAAAGCTTCATCAGAGGTGCTGGGAGAGCGTTCAGCAGACACAGAGCGAGTGTTGGTCAGGCCGGTGAGGGACACGTTAGATAGTCGACGTTTACGGATGCCACTGCAGTTGTTTGGGATTTTAAAGGCACACCGTTTGTGGTAGTTCAGCCCACAGCCTAACACAAAGACAGTGATATAGGATGATCACATTGTGGTCTGTTTCTCCCTCTAATGTAATGCTGACACAAGTTTAATGCAATGTTTAGACCTTTACCTTCACACTTTAGCCCCTGCCTCACTAAACCCCACAGCATCTCTCCACAGTGATCACAGAACGCTGGAGCTCAGATATGAGTGAACGAACAGAGCGTGAGGTCTGATCTGAAAATCCTCCACAGTTGCTGAAGCTGAAAGTTTAAAACAACACGCACAAAAGCAAAATGTAAATTTCATACATAATTGCTTTTACATTTTTATAATACTTTTTGTCCCAAAAAAATATTTTGTAATATCCCTTTAAAAAAGCCATCTTCCACATCATCCTCCGGGAAGTGACATCATCACATTAACAGTGGATTTGATTAATTCTGTGATGTTTTGTTCAGCTGGTTTGTCTCACTTTAAAAAATTCCATCCCGTTCAGCGTTATTACATACCTGTCAAGTTTTGGATTTGAAAATACAGGAAATTTTCCGGCTCAGATTGGGAGCTCAGATTGGGAATGTTTTTTTGTTGTTGTTGTTGTTTTTACTCCGCCCAAGGTAGTATTATTATATTTTAATAACGCAGGTTAAAACACGGGAGATTTACAGGAAAATACTAATACGGGAGGACGGGGGAAAGAAGGGTAAAATACGGGACTTTCCCGGCCAAAACGGGATACTTGACAGGTATGTTATTATCGTTAACTAAAACTAAAACCATAAAAAAAAAACAAATAATAATACTTGATATAAAATATATATTTTTTAAAATGTAAAAGTTGGCAAGGCAATATTTCTATAAACATAATCAGCATGAACACAACAACAAAATTCATTAAAATTATATTAATGAATTGTAATTTAAAATATCAACAACAAATATAATTGAATATCAATGATACAAAAATAACACAACCTGTATATAAAATTACACAAAGGCAAAATATGGTTAATTATAACTTCAGATGGAGAAAAAATAGGTTGACAATCTCATATAAGCCCTTTACTTTAACTAGCACTTTATTTCACCCTGTAAGGCACGCACACAGCTGATGAGCAAATAACCAAGCTGTAATTAATAAAGACCTGAGCTTGACCACAGCATATTTCTGTGCTGTAGACTTTCATAAAAATAAATAAATAACAATTTAAAAAAAAATTAATAAAAATAAAACTATTTAAATGGTACTGAATAGCATGAATGACCCATGTGTCTCGCTCAAGAGCACAGTAATTTTTTAAAACATCTATTATATTAATTATGGAAAAACCAAAAATATTGTCCAAAAATAAATGCTGAAAGATACTTAATGCTTGAGAGAGAGGTTTGAGACACAATTAAGTAACATAATTATTCAAAATAACCATGTCACTTTACCCCCAACAGCAAATACTATCCTTTCAGTTATTTCAACATTTACTATATACACGATTGACATTCAACCAAAGTGAAAATCATGAGTCTTTTGTCAGTAAATATGTGATAGTTTCAGGTATTCTCATTAGCTGAGTAAATCTGCAACATTTAAAGATCAATGATTCACTTCACATTAACAACCGCAATTGCACATCACAATTACGAAATTAAAATTGATTTGATCTTTTTCATTATGCTCTCGCTGAACATTCCTAATACTTGCAATTAACGTGATTTGTGCATTTTATTTGAAGTGGCTTTGGTAAAACTGTAATCTGCTAAAAACATCTATGTAAATCCTTGGTAATTCATTAAAGAATATGCAATACCTGATGAGAGACTTCAAGTTTTGACAACCTTAAACTCCTAGACATCTGTTATTTGTGGTTGTTCAAGTGAAGTGAGTCATAGATCATCCCAAGTACTTAAATTTCAATTTACATCTTAAAATCATAATTAAAGTTGTTTTCCCATAACAACTGACATAAATAACCACATTTTTTGTTTGCATTATTTGGACTTTCGACTTCATGAGGGAATTTGCTTCGCTCTTAATCCTAGCAACACTGAGTAAACAAGTCATGATTAAAAAGGCAAACAAACGTTGCAGAGGGAGTTATATCTTTATTTTACGAACCATCCTCTTTCAAGCTCCCACAAGGCATGTGTATCTTGGGGTGCAGATGGATGAGAGGGTGGGCCAAATCCAATCTATCAATGGCCAACGCTCTGGCCGTCTCCACAAAACTGCCACAAGGCCTGGGCAGCAGGCTCTCTGGCCTTGCCGAATTCTAATCAGATGGGCAGACTGTGTGTCTGTCAGGGTTAATGGGCTAGAGATGGTGGTCCCTTTGGAGGGGGGGTCGTGGTCAGACACTAATTAATTGAGAATTCCGTTTGGTTGAGCTTTAAAATACGACAAAGAAGCTGATTCAGAGCCACGTGACATGCTTTAAAGCATGAACTCGAAAAATAATTACTCACTCGAAAAACCTGTGCACCACGGCATAATCTTACAGAACAGAGCGAAATCCAGAGATATGACAATTTTTAATTGCCATCCAAACTCTTCCAAACAAACCCAGCTTTATTTATATTTGCAAATTGTACTATGAAAGGGAAGCATTTGGGGTGGTTGGAGTGTTTTGATTGGCTCTTGTTGGCTGCATGTTGACAGGACCAATAGCGGTTGAGTGGCGAGCGCAGCGGGAGAACTGCCTGACTCAACGCACGCATGTCGCCTCCTCTCCAAGATGGCTTCCCCTAGTACGCTCAAGTAGAATACATTCTGATTAGCCATTCTGCAGCTAAATTACCTCAATTCATTCAAATTATTGTTTTGCCTTTTGTTTAAAGGCCAAGATATGTTTGCAAGTTGAACTACCTGTAAACTGTCATTAAATGCTTCAGGGAAATGAGTATGATGCTGAAAAGGCATCCTGAGTTGACTTAATGCAAATACTTGTTTTTCCCGGGGAGGGTTTTTCCCCTTGCTTCTGGAGGAAATTGGAAGTTTTTGGCCCTATACACACTCTGGGCTCTGATTCCTCTTTGAGATATTAAAGGCAACAAGAAAGGTACAATGATTTAGGAATCACTATCACTTTGTCACACTAAAGTTTATGCATACTTCTTAATCAATATCCACGAACGGTTATTAATCCCACACATTCTGTCTAGCGCCTGTGTTTTCATGCACTTTCTATGTTGCAATTATGTTGATCTAGGCACAGCCAAACATCCTGTCAGTGCGCTTCACTGGAGCCAACCCGTGGTTACTCTAAATTTATCCAGCAGAAAATAGACTTCGAGCAGACTTTAAGAGACCACAACAGACTGGGTAGAGACCCAGCAGAGAAAGCGTAGGTCATATTTTCATGAAATGCTGCTCTTTTTAATTACTGTAGGAGATATTGTCAAAGTGATAACCTGAAAGATCTGCATTTATTGGCCCGCTTGTTGCACCTTTTTTCAGATTCAGGCCAATTATAGTGTAGAACTTGTGCTTTGAAAACCATATGGTGACCAAAATCAGGTTTTACTCTAAAGCAATAAAATAATTCATTTGGGCTTAGAGTGCTGTAAAGTTTACTCAGTTGAACTGGACCATTACCTATTTTTCCATCCACCTACAGTATTTTTATGCATATTTTAGGATATCGCATAAAAACGCTGGATGGAAATGTCAAGATGCTCATAAATTAAAGGGGTGATGAACTGAGAAATCAAATTTTCCTTGAGCTTTTGACATCTAAGAGGTCCTCATATTATAAGAATATCCTGTAAGTTTCAGAACTGAAAACGACCTTGTTAGTCCAATAAAAGCTTTTATTGACACCAGCCTCAACAAACGTCTCGTTTTTGAAAGTGTGGAAGTATGACGTCAGATGACGCTAAAACCCCACCCGCTCATCAACGCCTACTTCAACACGGCCGGTTTAGCCCCGCCCACTGATTCGCGCATTCACGCATAGGTAAACAAAAGCATACCTCGTGATGACAAATCAGGAGCGAGCTACCAGCAATAAACATTCTGTTGACAAAATGTTGTGCCGTGCCTGGCTGTGGAAGAAGAATGCCTGGTTAAAATTTGTTTTTAATGATGTTCCAGCAGATGAGTGTAAAACATTATCCGTATGTCCGCTCATTTCACCGAGGATTGTTTTGAAGACACAGTTCGAGGCTGGATTTGCAGACCAATTAAGATTAAAAAGGCGCTGTACCTTCTATATTTGGATCCAACAGGGAGTGGTGCAACACACTTATGCGAGTAATATTTTCATTTTAGAAATAATAATCTACTCGGCTAGCATTGCATTGTTATAGATCATTTGATATCTAATAATTATGTGTACGCCCATAAAATCCGACATTTTCAAGTAGGCTGAAAACTAGGGAAGAAAATAGCCCATAACTTATTCATTTTTATGTTTTTGAAGGTAAAAACCGAAGCGAACGTCATAAGTTGAACTCAGACAACAAAATCAAAACATTTAAAAAGCCAGTTCATGACTCCTTTAAAAAAATGTGCATAAAACAATGTATGCATTTAATTGAGTTAGTCGACAAGAAAACATGTACATAAACTACGATGGCAACCCATTTACCGAATAAATTCGTCACATTTGCAAAAAGTCATGTGACTTTGCCATGACTGGACTAAACAGCAGATCGAATCTTGTTGCAGACTATCTGAAATGCTGTTTTTGCCATTCTGCCAGAACTATCTTACAGAAGGCATGCAGAAACAAGATAACATATTACATTTGTACACGCTCTGAGGAGCAAGTAATTGTATTAAATACCGGTACGAAAATTATATACAGTAGCTTCTCCTCCACCAGCAACTTATATTTTTCTTATTGATATTTGGCACCAGTTTATCAGTTACAGTTTTGCTTTCTTCAACTAACTGGATGTAAACGGTGCTTTATTAGCAAATGTTTTATGCAATATTTCCGTTTTGTCGCAACTTAGGGATGGAAACATAGCTATTGATTCGCTAAGACTCAGTGATGTATGTCTCGAGACCGGTCTTGGTCACGAGTCTTGACGGTCTTTGGTCTTGTCTTGGTCTCTTAGACCTCTCGGTCTTGTCTAGGTCTCGCTGTCTCAGACCAGACATATAGTGGTCGGGGGATTTAGCAATACAATAATACAATATCCACAACGATATACGCATATTGAAGATGGTCCAGAGTGAAGACACGGTGTGCGCAAGCCACACAAGGAAACACTAATCGCAGCGGCAATGAGCACTTTGATCACTTGATTTAAAAATCACATATCATGTACAGTTATTGATGTATTAATATTTAGGAAAAACATATCAGTGACATGATGGGTTTTAACTTCATTCAGGAGATTTTGGGTAGCTGCACAACTGACAGATGACATGATATTACATATCAGTGTTATTGATTTATAAATCACATATCTCTTATTGTGCTGTCATTCTGAAAACACTGCACTGTTGTTCTGAACCCCAATCGCATTCTTCAAGGTATAAGTACATACTTACAACATGTTTTCTGCAAAATGTGGATTCTGCAAAATGTATAAAAGTTGCAGAATCCATTCTGAAACTTTTATAAATTTAAAAGTTGCAGAATGGATTCATTTGGAGACTTCGAAATCGGCAGAGATAGACAGGCAATGCAAAACAAAATCTTACAAGTTATGCTTAGCTTCAACAACACTAGTCTGTTTTTTGGTCTCGGTCTTGGTCTCGACTTGGTCTGTCTTGTACCCTCTGGTCTTGGTAGTGTCTTGGTCTCGGTTTAGGCGGTCTTGACTACAAGTCTAGCTAAGACGCATTTTACTTTTGCGTTGGTAACTGGTGAAATTATACCCTCCGAGAAAAGTGACGAGAAAATCGCACATGCTCCCTCTGGGGGTGTCATAATTAATAAACGTTGACCTTACTTTTGTGACAGTTATAAAACTCTTCTATGTTACTTTACAGTGAAAGCAGCTGTCAAGTGTGTCATTGAGAAGTGTTACTCCGGGCTCCCAAAGGCTCGTCTATGAGAATGAATGCATCTGGGTGTGTTAATCACCTGATTCATCTTGTCACAGACACGAACTTGTACAGAGAAACACACCAGATCTGGTAGAGAGGCTAGGGGGTGGAGGAGGTGTCAGTCTCCACTTTATCTCGTCAGAATAGACTTCACTCAATTACCTGACATAGCACAGGGAGGAGGGAGGGGAAGGCCTGCCAAGTGTTTGGAGAAACACTTTAGCAGTGTCAAATGCGATACCTCCATCGCTCCCTCAGCAAAGCAACTCCGGTTTTCACACCGGGTGCGGCATCTAAAACTTGGATGCGCATCAACTTTTCCAGAGTGGGAAATGAAAGGACTAAGAGACAAAAACAGTCAGACATGACACAGGAATCGCACTACGGTGTGTGGTAGGCTGCAAAACTTTGGCGCGTGAACAAAGTCACAAGTGTCTTGTCTAACTGATCTATAAATCAATGTGTTACACCACAAATAAGAAGACGGTGGATGTACATCTTGGTCTAGGGGCATGACTACATGCTGAGCAAAAACTATTGAACACGACACTTACCTGACAGGACGACTTCCACCAGGTCTCCCTCCCATAATTTCAGCCGCGCACCTCACCAACTGCAGAATGTTCTCAGAGTTTGGATCATGACGGAAAAGAAGAATCTTTTCATACATCCCATAGAAGCCACATTCTGGGAACTGTGATGGAAGAAAAATTATGTCTGTCAGGTTTTTTTTTACTGGGTAAGGACTACATTGAGTGGGTGGTGTGTAGTTTATGGTGGTTAGCTTACATGAGATGCTTGTCTACTGATGCCAGACATATAATGCATCTAAAAGCCCTCCCCACACAATCAAATTGCAGACACCATTTCTCATACATGAAGCTTTTTATTCAGTTATTAAAAAATACCGGTACTTCAGAAAACACATAATGATCGCTCAAGGGACAAACCTTAATGACAAAAACAGATTTATAGCATTAAATTTTTTTTTTTTTTTTTGACTGCTCCTAAACAGTTTTACAAACAGCGGCCTCACAATCAATCCAATGTCAAAAGAAGAGAGCAACATATTGACTGACCCATGTAGACCGCTGGGGAAATGGCTCACTAGCCTCATTCTCTATTGATCCCTGCTGGGTTGAGTTGCAGCAACACTGCAGAGAAGGCCTGCAGGTAATGGCAATTCAAACCTACACAGTTCACAAAGGGTACTCGTATCTAAGCTATTTGGGTTTTATTACACCACAAACAACTTATGGACTTGTATTTAATGGAACTTGTATTTAAACTTTGCAAGAGCATACATCCAAAATATGCTGGTATTGAACTCTGTGTTGAGTATAATTTACTGAATATGAGTAATACAATATCTAAAGCCAGTATGCAAATGGTGGGACGTAAATGCGCCATTTTACAACAGAACAGTTCAAAACTCAAAGTCGTTTATGCTAATGATCTTTCGGCGCTACATCCTTAATATGTTTTATCTAGAGCCAAACGCAATTCATTCAAAGCTTTTCCATCCCGTGCACTTTGCTTCTCTCGCTCATGAAAGACGTGAAGTGCCATTTTTTGTATTATTATTATTATCCCATAATTTACTCTGCATTAGGGCTGTGTATTGGCAAGAATCTGCGCGATACGATACGTATCACGATACATGGGTCACGAGTCAATATATTGCATTATAAACGTTTAGTTCGAATCCTTGATTCTGATTGGTCAAGAGCTGTGCTTTATTCACGATAAAACACGCGGTCACGACTGCTTCACCCAACGGGTTCGATTTATCGCGCAGACACTGCGGTTCTATGTTTTTATTTGAGCTTTCATGCATTTTACACATTGGAACGTTGTTGCTGTTCACACTAGGGGACTATTTTTTCCAGCGGAAGGTAGGCTTTTCAGTGATTTTACTTCAAGAAAGTTGCACTAACATTGTTTTTACTTAAATATTGTGTGGCAACCGTTTTATAGAAGCAGATAAGATACTCGAAGCAAGTGCTGTATCGTGAATAAGTAACGGCTTAAGGGGTTGCAGGCACTCCGCTTCGCGTCGTGGCTAGCAACGCCTTTAAGCGTTATACACGACACAGCCTCTTGTACCTTATTGCTTACATATATTGTGATACTGTCCATAAGGTGATATATTGTGATTTTTTTTATATATTGTGATGAAGTAGGACTATAATTTTAGAAAAAGTAATATTTAAAAAAAAAGACATGATGTGAATTAAAGTCAAACAAGTTTACTTTAGGTAAACAATACAGTACTCAAGAAAACTACCAGTTTGGGATTGTGGTTCACAAGTTCATTACAAAAACTTAAATGTGTTTTTAGAAGTTGGTCATAAACTTGATAGACTTGGGTTCGCCTGAAGAACTCCAAAACTCCACACCAGACGCGCACTTTCTCCTCAGTGTATGGCCAGCAATATTGTTATGTTTAATGACATGAAATGAAGATAATGTCTTTTCTATGTTATGACTGTACTATACAATTAAATACAATCGTTGCTGAGTCTGCAGTCTGAAAACTTTACCTCAGAGCATCCGTTCACTAAATGAATTGAGAATCTCACCTGAAAAATCCAATAACATCAGCAATTGTCATTCAAGCAGCTGATTTCTGTAAATGAATGAAAAACTAAAGGTATATTGCAGCATAGGGCGATGTCAGGATACATTAGCAACGCTTCAATTTTATATAAAACTATGTAAATGGCGCTCTGTGGCGCAGCAGGATTTTGAACACGGTCCTGAGCCGTTGCTGGGCGCCGCCGGTGTGTGTACACTCACAGAGAATAATGTGTTCGAATTTAAAAGATGTGGCGCTGAGCTTCTCGTCTGGTGTGCGACTGCCGCCGAAACCGTTTCACTGCTGCTCACGCGACGGTCCTGCTCGACGCTTATGCGCGGCTACTGCTCGCAGTGTGAATTAGACGCACTCATTGATTATGAGCGCCAAACAAAATACGCTCTGCTCCCGCGCCGAACTAGTAAAGACACAGTTCACAAACTGCATGGTTTCTGTCGATATCTGGTGGTGCTCTCTTTACTCTGGAAACCAAAATGATTCCACACTTCAGAACGGCATAGAGCGGGAGCCACTGAACACGGGGTTCAGCCATATCTTTGTTGTTTACGGTTAGGCTAGTGCGTCTATGAACAGCCACAAAAAAAAAAAATCGATACAGTATCGCAAAATAAAATATCCCGATACTCAAGTGTATCAATTTTTCTTACACCCCTACTCTGCATCAAAACATCCAGGTGTATATGCTTTTCTTCTTTCAGCCAAACTGAATCAGAGTTATATTAAATATATCCTGGCTCTTCCAAGCTTTATAATGGGATTTAATAGAGCCTGAGTTTTCGAAGCTCCAAAAAGCACATCCATTCATCATAAAAGTAATCCATATGCCTCCAAGGGGTTACTAAAGTAACGGCCATATGCTAGTCTAGTTCTGGTAGAAGAGTGACCTCTTGAACTCGATGCATACCCTTTTTCACGCTTGGTGATTTCCCATGACAGCGCTAGTAAATGCATTCGTAAGTTGCGTCCTTATTGTTTACCTTGTTTTCTTTTCAATATAAAAGTGTTTTACTACTGACCCACTCATAAAGACAGTCTTTGCAGGATTTCAGTTAAAAATAAGGTTATGAAAATGTAACTTTGCCCTTAGCCATATGCTCTGGAACAAGTAATGTATTATTGAGACCAAAGATTGCCCGCTTGATATTTTCAATATGATTTAGACTATACACCCCATGTTTAAAACACTAGAGCCAGTGTCAAATTCCTAAAGGACTGGCCAGAGATAAAGCTGTTCTCGCGGGTACACTACATGAGCGCTGAATGGCAGCTGAGAGTCTGGAGCTCACAGCTCTGAAAACATTAAAACAAATTGTCGAATAGGTGCTATGTTTAAAAAGCATATTTGAGGTCTAAATAACCAGGGCGTCTTGCCTAAAAAACTCTTAATACTACATTCCGAGACGCAAGAACAGTAGTATTTTATAAAATGATGGTGGTTTTGGTCGTCTGCCATGAAGCGACACCATGACGGCTGACACCGTCATTGGTGTATCAATGAGTGAGAGAATGGGTGAATGTAAGGCAATATGTAAAGTGATCTGGTGGTCACTGTCCGTGAAAGCACTATATATTTATCATTTACCATTTAAATAGTGAAAGGGTTCCTGTGGTGATATTGGTAGAATATCGCATTGCTGGAAAAAGCTCTCAGCCAATCAGGAATCGAGAATCAGAACTAAAATAATGTAATATAATATCCACCTTTTTCTGCACCTGTTCTATTTCCCATGATTCAGAGCGGGTTAAACTGACTAAACTGTTTTCAACTTCTGCGTGTTGTATTTGTTTACATAGAATGCTAGCACTCTAGTCCAGACAATAGAAAAATATCATCAGTCTACACATGCATTTTATATTTAATGCGAGCGAAATACACAGATCACAACAAATCTTGAACTTTTAGGTGGCAAAATATTTTTTAGTAATTATATGAATTACACTGCGCAAAATATTATTTTTTATTTTATTTTCCATGTTTCGCATTTTTATGAAAAAACCACAAAGCCTTTCTTTAAAGTGAATTTTGTTTTTTATTTATTGTATCTTAATTTCAAAAGTTTGAAAAACCAATTGCCTGGTTTTAATAAATAAGAAGTGAATATAGTAGAAAATAGATCATCATGACGGAGGCGCCGCGCGCCAATCTGGACTCTGGTCTCATAAATGAATCGAAACTCGCGTATAATGTAGCCTACTTGCCTCACAGGCCAGAGAAATATATAGACCATGCATCTTTGAAAGCAGAGGTAGACAGGAGTCAAAGGGCAAACCAGCCAAAGCTTACTGCTTGGGTTATTCTGCAGCAGTCGAGGTCGAATGTTCATGTATTGCTGGATTTAGGAAGATCGTGCTGTCATGCATCAGCTATCCTTTTGGAAGTTATGAAGAAGAAAAAAGTTAATTTTGTTTTTATCTGTAATTTATGATGATGATCAGATCACATTTGATGAAGGTTTTGTTTTGCTTTGTTTTTTTTTATTTAGTTCAGCGATGTGGGGATGACGATCTGTAACGCATTGCAAAAACACATAGACCAGAACCGGAAGTTGGCGACCAGAGTCGTTATGGCAGGGCACATCGTTTAGAGCAGAATAAGGTGTATAATATAATATAATAATTGTCAGGCTAGGATGTATTAAAAATATCTTATTTTCTGTCATTCAAATTTTGTTTTGTGGCCAATTTATTTCTAATTCCAACTCATCAATTGCGAGTTAAAACAATATGTTCTATACAGTATGAATGTAGTACGGCTGTGTACCTTAGGATTATGCAACTGATCCCAGATCTTAAATTGCTCAATTTTGCTTTAGTCTTTATAGCAGCTGAGAGTATGTATGTGTCTGATATTCCTGTATGCATTTAAATGTAAAAATTCAGGAAGCTGCTTCAAATGAGATTTCTAAAGAGGCATCTACAGAAAGCAAAGTATGCCACAGAGCTGAATAGGAAGTGAACGAATGTGGAAAAAATCCAATTTATAAATAGAGACACGAGCAGCAATGACTAACATTGAGAAAGCAATTGTGGGATTATAAAGCATCTCCATCCAAGATATCTGGATGCTAACAGACTGTGAAAGCATATGATGATTATCAGACTACAGGTTAAAAGACTGAACGCTAATCGTTCGCCTTCTTCCCAATCCAGTTGAATAGCCGTGTCACATTTATTTACAACTACAAATGTGCCATTTTATAGTGAGATCCTGTAAAGAACGTTTGATCAGAGCTAATGCTTCTAGTGCACTGGTTTGGAGAAAATAGAGATGGCTCTATCATTGTTTAGAAACCCGGCAGAGGAGCTCACCTCCGAACGCCCACACAAGATGTACACTGCACCAAAACGCGCTGTTCAGCGTCATTACGCGGTTACCGAGTAAGGCGGTAGACTCGCCTTTAAAAGCATACCACTGCAAGCACACATTCCAAACCAAAGCATGGAAATTAGATTCAAGCACCACACACAGACTCACACAACATAGAGTATATTCAGATTCAATTCGACACCACTTGTGGGACGGACTATCTGTTGTCCTTTTCCTTCTTTTGGTGGGGTAGTGGTGCAGATTCCTTCCCCTCTTGTCTAGCTCTAATGAGTGCTACACAATGAAGATACACAGAAGCAAGTGTGCTTTTGAGGTCACCATGACAGCAGCCTCACTGTAACAGTGTGGGTTGTCATGGCAGCTGGACACCCAAGGCTCTTTCCTGATTGAACACTATTCATTTGTTTGGCACAAATGGATGCACATATATCTGCTGCATGTCTGAGCCATCAAAGCCAAAGACACACTGATCCTTGTCATTAACCCCTTGGGAGATGTCTGGCTCTGATCGGTGGAATCCTCTGACAATAACTCTGTTATTGCCTCTAAGAGAGCTGCCCAGACCCCCTCGCTTGATGGTCTTTCATGACTGTCATTTTCTGCCATCTCTCTGTATGTGTTTTATAGATGACAGGCTAGCGCAGCGAGGAGAACATCAATTTGGATGTTGTCTTCCCTTTAAACAACTGGTTGCTGAAGCTGGTTGTCAGGGTGGAGCGAGCACTTGTGTGTGTCAGAAAAAGGCAGGTATGTTGGGGAAAAAGAGGTAGGAGAAAGATGGACGGGCAGAGAGAAAGAGCAAGCGAGCACTCTGAAAGCTCGTAAGGAGTGAATCATCTGTTCTAACTGTCAACCCCCTCTCGCCTACGCCATACCAGGCTCAATGCCCTGCTCTTAACGCTAAACCGCAGTTTCTTCCTCTCAGCGAAGCTTTGACATCCTAAAGAACCTTAGCCCTTTAATTACTCAAACTAATGATATCAACCTGTTGTCATATCTGTGATACGTGCATTATATTACATATAAAATACATGGATTACAGCTATTACAATTAGGCTTTAGCATGTATAAATACTTTTTCATATCTCGGTGGATGTGCGAAGTTGACTCTGCATTGCAGTACCAAACTGTGAACAGTGTGAAACCATATGGTGTTAGAACTAGATGCTTCGCAAACAACCACCATTCACGTGCATTTTACAGGTGAAAATTAGAATATCGTGCAAAAGTTAATTTCAGTAATTCAACTTAAAAGGTGAAAATAATATATTTTATAGACTCATTACTTGCAAAGTGAGATATTTCAAGCTTTTATTTGTTATAATTTTGATGATTATGGCTTACAGCTTATGGAAACCCCAAATTCTAAATTAGAATATTGTAAAAAGTTTTCATAGCTGTAAGCCATAATTATCAAAATTATAACAAATAAAGGCTTGAAATATCTCACTTTGCATGTAATGAGACTCTATAATCTATTAGTTTCACTTTTGCATGATATTCAAATTTTTCGAGTTTTTTTTTACATATATTCACACGCTTTTGGCAGTGATGGGAAAATGCGACAATTGGAGTGGAGTAAAGACTGTTTCATTCTTACCTTTATAAAAAACTTGATATTACAGTCAACAATGTGTAATGTGAGGATGCGCAATGCTAGAACCTTTATGTAAACGGGTCATGTGCTGTGTTTGTCCAGTCAGTAACAGTGACAAATCAAATATGCAAATGAGGAATGTGCCGTGAAACAACAGCTTATGAATATCAAGGATTAACTGTTTACCTCGGGTTTAGTATGAGCAGTGTAAGACAGGTATAAAGATAACCCAGAATTTCGTTTAGCCAGGGTTTAGAATGACCCAGGGTTATTTTTTTATGATTTAGTTGAACTTGCCTGCCATTTTACCAATTAATGAAAATCCGGATGTACATGGCCCAATAGGACAGTGAAGTGTCCATCGGATGCGCACTTCAAAATCTCTGCAAAAGCAGTAGGTCTTCCAAGTACATGTTTTCTGCATATCCACCATATTTTTTGCAAAGTGGAAGCTGTTTTCTGTGAATCTGTGAAACATTTGATTCACTGGCAAATAACTAGAAGTATAACAACATGCACTAAAAGTCAAACTATTTGTGTTTAAAATTACAACAATACATTCAAGTAAAATTATAAGAAATAAATACTAATATAACAAGCTGTTTTGTATGGAAAAAAAATAACAGAGTGGATGACAATGGGAGAACCTTCAAATAAAAAATGGCCGTGCTCTCTCTTACGTTAAAAATTAAGTGGATGTTGGGAGGTAGACAAATTCGACAGAGGGTATATATGGAGCTGAAGCAAACACTGTATTGTACGATGGCGCCCCATGCGACATTAGAACCATGCCTCACACGTTCCATCATGGAAGACGTATCGAAGTGAAGGGAAAACAACACAAAATATTAACTTGATGCAAAATCAGGGTGGTTTATGTGACACTTCACTTCAAAACAAGCACAAATTGCAGGGAGGATTGTAGGCTAAAGATGTGGGTTATTATCAACAAAGATGACAACAACCACATATGCGGTGATGATGTCTAACTATATTAGGCTACGAAATCCATGCCAGTTGAAGAACAGACACCCGTGACGCACAGACCTTCGTCTTGTAATCAGTTTTGAGGGTGATAAATAACCAAGAGGCTATGAGCAGAAGAGAAATAGCAGTTCACACACACTGTGCCAAAGTCAGTAGAACAGGGTGGTTTGTTTCCTTGCAATATTGCAAGCCATTTTGTGCATTCAAACCATAAACGGTAAGCAGAAGCAATATCATACCATTTTTTATTTTATTTTTTGTACATTTTCTTACAGTAAATCTTATTTCATCATTGTTGTTTTCATCCATTTGACTTGTCACAATAATTCCTGGCACTTCTAGAGATTCTCAGAGTTTCATCTTGATTTATTCCATTAGTTTCACCATAAGTAAATTCAGAGTTGTTGGGTGAAGTGTAATGAACTTAACACTGTTGTAACTTTGGCAGTGCAGTTTGCTGTGAGAAACTGTTTGAACGTGCCAGAAGAGAGAACGCTTTGTACTGAGAAATAGCATTTGCAATATTATGCTTTCCAAAACATGTCTTAAAGATGTGGCTGAAGACTTGTAGAATATTTTAGAAGGCTGTAACTGAAGCACCAGTAGAGGACTCTGCACACACTTGTGTTGTTTAACGGATAGTTGTATTTCTTTTTTTTTTATCTGTAGATGCTTTATGTTATGATACAGTTAGTTCTTATAGTTCCTGTCATAATATCACCCTACATCATGCATGCTACCTTAAATGAAAGCAAACGTGCTTAACTTAAATGGAATTAAAAAAATATGACAATTCATTTTACACATATTTAGTGCAAAGAAACAAAAGTGTGTATTTTTTTAAATCATGTATAATATAGCAGCAATGTGAAAAATAGTATACAACATTCAGACAACTGGTGGTGATGACAGCCAGTGGATAAGACGCATATTTTTGGTTTTAGAAACCCGGGGTTCGAATCCACTGTGAGACACCAATGTGTCCCTGAACAAAGACACCTAACCCTTAGTTGCTCCTAGAGGCGTGCGACCTCTGACATAAATAGTAATTGTAAGTCGCTTTGGATAAAAAGCGTCAGCTAAATGAATAAATGTAAAATGTAGACAACTACATTGTTTTTTGTTTTTCTTCAAAACAGACATGCGCAGTTGTGAGCAGGAAGTAAAGCTAGCGAAATCAGGAGCTACAGCCCTTATCTCGCTGAATGAAACGCAAGCACACGATGTCTGCTGACTGCAATACCTCGTTAAAGTAAGGTAAATACAACTACTAACCACAGTAGTCAACATTGTGAAAAAAAGTCTGTTGGTGCTTCAGTGACTACTTTGCACAGAGAACCTGTCAATCACAGCTGTCAATCATGATGTCACGAGACTGTTTTTAACATCAAATAACTAACTAAAAACAAACTCTTGAAATTACATCAACGTAATAGAAACTACAATAAAAGACAGAAACTATCTTTGGATAAAGGATATGTGAAGTGTAATTTAAATGTTACGTTGGTCTCACATCCCGTTGAATAACATGGGGTTTATGGCTCTACACTAGGACCGGTCACAGGGGGCATATCGAGACGTTTTGGCTTCACTTTTGAGAGCTTGTGCGGCACGCTAGGTCCAAACTAATCAACGGTCACGTAAAGCATATATGAGTAGCGTATTTTCGTTCCACTTTCATTTTCTTTGCATTCGCTGCTCAGTACACGCTTCACCCTTCCACGGCTTAACCATGCGATTCAACGTGTGGTGAATACTACTGGTTGCACATGTGCGACTGGATTTAGTATTCAGTCGCACAGTCTTCAAATTTTAGTCGCAATTCGACCATTTGGTCGCAGCCTGGAGCCCTGCCTTGCTGGTTTAAAGTCTGGATCTAAAGCAACACCATTTCAATAGTCTAGATTGTCTTTAAAGTAACAGAGATTTGCATTCTTTTTAAACTAGATTCTAAAACAAACCTTAGTCCTTGTCAGCCTTTTTCCAAGTTAATACTCTGAGTGAGATGCCCATTGATCCTTATTCTAGCCTTTAGGTGACGAATCATTTTAATGCATCTAATAAAATCATCTTTACCAAATCTTCTCAATTCCAAATACAGGTACTCCCAGAGAGTCAAATGTTTTCCCGCGTCTAAACTAATTACTACGGCTGTTTTTTTTAGTGAAAGAAACATCTACATTGTAACAAAATAAATGCTGTTCTTTTGAACTTTTGAAGAATCCTGAAAACAAGATATCAGTGCTTCCACAAACATACTAAGCAGCACAAATGTTTTCAACATTGATAATAAAAATACATATTTCTTGAGCACAAAATCAACAGATTTCTGAAGGATTGTGTGTCACTGCATTGTATCTAATAAAATACATGACTTTGTACATCTACAAGAACATAACCATACTAAGATTTTACAGAGAGCCACTCAATGAGCCTAGACAGCATGAACCATAACCACCATCAGTCAATTGGTCTGCCCGAGCCATGTGTAGTCTGCAGGTTAGAAGCTGCTGGCTGTGCTGTAACAACCACTGATCGATACTATTGGAGCACTGCTCCTCTATTATACACCCTATACACACACACACACACACAAGAAAACAAGGTGTTCTGCCAAAAGACATGGTTGCTGGATCAAGATTTTATAGACAAGGTTATTCATTATATGAGATGTTAAGCAGGGATGTGGACTCAAGTTGCATGACTTGGACTTGGACTTGGACTGGAGTCCCAATTTTGATGACTTGCGACCCGACATGACATAAACAAAGATGACTTTCAACTCGACTTAGACTTTGTGGAGTCTAAAATGTGGAGGCAAAATGACAAAATAATTAATCAGAATACCTAGCAAAAGTTTCTCCTGCTCCTAGCTCATGGACAGCTCCTATTCACACTCTCCGCCTCAGCACGTTTCAGAAGGGAATGATTCAGATTTCTTATGCCACAGCCACTAGAAGACAGACTCTCTAGTGTGCTCTCACGTCACATCTACGTCATAAGACTCTATTCTTGAGTTCTGTGCGTCAGGAACGGAAGTGCTAAAAAATCGCCAGAAACGGGCTTCACTTGTCTAAATGGAGTTCCAATGAGATCGCTCTGTCTTATACTGTCTATGGTCCCAGCTCTTTGAATCTGTATTTTTTTATAAGAATTCAGAACAAAAAAAAATAACTGTGTGAAAAATACATGTCTATAAAATCCAGCCATAAAAACATTTCAATTTGTTAAACTTCAAATCAAAAATCAAATTCAGAACTATTTAAACTACCACGATTACACTTGCAAATAATACAAATGTACACAATTCAAATTCAATTCATTTTTTTTTATTATTAGCTCCATAAATTAAGCCCTAAACATTGAGATGGTAAAGATGTTTAGATCTCAATTACTGTACATACACTCACATACTGTACATTTCCATGTGTTTTAATTCTGTGGAGAATCATCTGGATGAGCGACACTATAAGATGAGACTGCACACTGTATCTAATTACAGCTCTCTTTTAGGGCTGCTAAGATTCTCATTGTCACCTTAATAGCTGTATGTTCACACTTTATTAGTGAGTATTTTACAGCTCTCTTCCTCAGTGCAGACATGCCCACTAACTAACCCTTGGCAAAGTGCACTCGGCTGGAGACAGCACAAGTTCTGTTGGGCTTTGAGGTGCTACAGCAGATCATTAAAATAGCATGACAGGCTTAGCGGGTGGTACACCTCTAAATTGACTTTATAATTTCGATATTTTGCCTATGATAAGGTGAACTGGACTCCCTCGCACAGCATGAGGTGCAACAACCATGAAACAATACGTAAGCCAAGCTTTCGTGTGCTTCTGCAATCACTGAGCCGCTTTTAGTAGTTTTATATTAGATTTAAGAACAATTAAAGTCTTAAGCAGTTAAAGTGACATTTTTATTGAAGTTGGCACTCATTCCAGTTTGTTTAAACGTGTAAAGACCCCTAAGGGAAATGATCAAAGCTGTTTATATTTATAAATTGCTGCATGTGCCTCTCTCGTTTTTATTAATTCATTACATCTAAGGAAAAACATGATGATCCTTCAGAAATAATTCTAATGTCTGCTGATTTGGTGATCAAGAAACATTTCTAATTATCTAACATTTCTTATCAATGTTAAAAACAGTAGTGCTGCTTAATAATTTTGTCAAAACTGATACATTTCTTTTTTTTGTCATTGATGAACGTTTAAAAGAACAGCATTAATTTGAAATAGATTTTTTTTTGTTTATCACTTTTGATCCTTGCTAAATAAAAGTATTAGTTTTAATGGGGTTGGTCATGTGACAATCACAGTAAAATTGACATTATATAAAATTAAAATAAATTCCCAAACAGATTTAAATTAAAAAAAGATTACACTTTATTTTGATGTTCTTATGACAATACTTTGCACCTACATGTCAACTAACATTTGTTGAGTATAAGTAGAAGTGTGTTATAACCTGAATAAGCTGACATGTATTTGCAAAGATATTAAGTAGACAGTGTACTAATATTCTAATGAAAGTTAGTTGACATGTAGTGAAATGTTACTTGCCTACACTATTTTATTTAGTGACTGGATGTAAAAAAAACACTACATGACCATGTTTGTGCTTGGTTATCCTGAGGAGATAATTGTATTTTCCAATCCTGCCTGAACACCCATGAAAACAACGTAACCTCCCAGTAAACTGCATTGACCCTGAGACAAACACTACATATTTTTAGTCATTTCAATTACTGCAATATGTGTTTACTTCATTACTGAAAGCAATTAACAAGTTCCTTTGTTAACTTTCCTTCTTATTTCCATGTTGAACAGCATGATAATCCATATCAAAATAATGCTATCAAATGAAAGGGCAAAACTCAAACTCCATCAGTCCACCTTACCCAGGAAAGATTTCATGACTATTTCACCAGAGCCACGTCATTATATACGACAGCAAGAATCCATTCAGCCACCTGACTGGTTTAAAGACCAAAGAGTGTTTTGCAGCACCGCTACACATTGTTAAAAAAAAAACACACACACAAAAAAAAAAACAAGATGAATGAGACGCTATGAAGCCACGGTCCTCAAAAACAGGCATACACACATGCACACCGTCATGTATCTCATGATAATGAAAGCTCTTTGAATACTCTCCAAAACAGCTGCTTAACAATGGGCTATGTGCAGCTCTCATCTCTTACCCCAGTGTGGGAGTGTGTGTGTGTGTGTGCGCTTGTGAGTGCGTGACCCCACCACACATGGCTCTCGTCATCATAATGGCACTCAGATAAGTACTTCACAGACAATCATAATCAGTTGCCAAGCAACTAGAAAGACTCACATAGAAAGACCAGTGCTGGCGAGATGACCATATAAGCTAATATCGATTATTCAAATACAACGCCTTAGGCAAAGTAAATGTATAAGAGCGTTAAAATGTGTTTTGGAGGCTATTTCACAAAATACACTTTAGTTCTTTTATGCACATTTACAGTGAGACTCCATTAAACTTAGCTCCACGAATACAAAAGATTTTTTTATTTTTTTTTACTTGTTTTAGAGCCAGTGATGGATGCATTAGGCTGACATGAAATCACTCGTCGAACACAAGTAGCTGTTCCACACAGCCGTCATCAGCTATGCTCATCTGCCAGCCACGTCTATGTTATGGACTGAGCAATGGATCGGTTAGCGCTTAACATGAAGAGTGCGGCAGCCCCGCTGATTAATGAAGCACTTTGAGGAGCGGTAATGCAAAAAGGTGCAAACTTCAAACAAAGGCGCTATCACTTTAAATTAAGCCTGATAATCCCGAGCACTAATGGATTCACAGTCTATTAAGCAGGCCCTTGATAGCACTAAGGACTTTTGTCAATGTGAGAAAGAGAAAGGGGATGGCAAAGAAGTTCTCATTTCTGCCTAAGATCAGGTCATATACTGCCCTTTGTTGCTAGTTTTGTTGTATATTTGTGGGTAAAGGTATGGAGCGAAACTTTTTTTTTTGTCTTTCCCATTACAAGTTTGAATGACTGTCTTTTCATTAAAGACAATTGTGAGTAATACATAGAAAATCTACCAGAATGTGATTCTGAATCACTGAGTAATACAATAAAATAATAATAATACTACAAAAAAAGACATTTTCACTCATACCTAAATAATTTCCCCCCTCCATCTGACTCTGCTGTGAAGATAGTTTAAATGCAGCAAATATCCTCATGTTCTGCCTATAAAATGACAATATAAGCATGTCTTCAACTGTAGATCTGTTTATATGTATATAAATATCAGCACTGACAAGCTTATAACCATCACATTAGTTTGTTAGAACAGTTTGGACTTCTTGTGTTCTGACCAAGGATGTTCCTTGATCCTTACAGCTCAAAAGACATTTGTTGTACTCTGCTGTATTAAAGGGACACTTCACCCATTTGCATTAAGCTTTGTATCTTTAGAAACCCATATTTAGATGGGAGAAATAAGGATTCGAAGTGTTTTACTTCCTGCTTATTATGACGTAAATATCGTCATTTTGCGCCATAATAAGCAGGAAGTCACATTTCTTTAGAAAGTGAAGAGACTACAAACTTAGCTCCTCATTATTCAAGGGTGTAGGGCCCATTCACCCTACAGGCCTATTACAGATCGGTGGGTGGGACTTCATTTTCAGATACTGAAATCAATATCCGCCATCTTGTTTGGAAGCTAAGCTAACAAGTGCTGTGGAGATAGGAAGTATGAGAATGACGGAAGAAACTAAACATGATATGGAAGAAGAGGATTTAGAAATTTTGCTGGCGAATCCGAAGTTCGTGGCTATCTTTACGAGCCGCAGTATAGTGAAGAGCAGCTGAGGGTGATGGAGGAACCGAGAGGCGGCTGCCTGTCGCGGCTCGAGGAGCCCTGACTGGCTTCGAGCTAAGGCAGACTGCTGGTGCTGTGTCTTCGCTGTGAACTAACGTTACGAACACAGATAGAGTCCGTCTGCTGCAGAGAATTTCAACGATGGCAATTTCTCCTGGAGGATATCTCTGAATGAGACAAGCACACGGACATTTGTGCTTGTGATGTGAACCATCCTAGTTTTCGCCTGACTGAACATCCCGGTATCATGCAGTAATTCACCATATAGAAATAAATACAAATGAGGAGTAATTCTCTAATGAGTTTGCCAATGTAACGTTAATGGGGTTTGTTGTTGTGGGAAGGAGGCAGGAACCGGCAAACATTTAAACATTTTAATAGTAAAATGAACAAATACAAAACGAAAGTATAAGCCAGCAGCCCCTCATTGACGATTGCTGTAATGTTACACACAACAGAAAAAAAAACAACATAAAATCAAGCCTGTTTTTCTCTCGATCTGTCAGCGTCGCTCCTCACTTTATGCTTTCGCTCCTCTGTGAGTTCGCTAAATCCCAAAAAGCTGTTTTTCACAGCAGTGCCATAGAAGAACCATTTATGTTTTCTAAATAACTTAAAATGAATAGTTCTTAAAGGGGTCCTATTACAGTATGCCATTTTAAGTCTTAATTTTGTGATTGGGGAGTACTTGCTTTATTTTATTACAGCACATCTCTCCCCAATCTGGCTTTAAAATGTCTTCAGTTCCTGTTTTGATGAAGCCACTCCTTCTGAAATATGAAATGTGTTGTGATTGGTTAGCCTTCTCAGTCTATTGTGATTTGCACGGCATGTTTGGGAAATGTCACGCTCATTACAATAACCACGAGTTTCATCTGCTCAGGTGTAAATATTAATGGATGGGGTAAATTTCTTTGGGCGTGGTTTTCAAATTTCATCTCATACTGTCAGTAAACTCTTGCGTTGCCAAGGCAAGGACTGACGAATTTGTATTACATTCTAAAAGCATTCTCTTATCAGCTCCACGGTGCAAAAGGAAACCATATGCCGGCTGGACCGGTTCGCACACGGAATCGAAGCGGTTCAGCAACGAGAATGGTTTTGGCCCGATGATGGAGAAAGCAGCTAATTCTAAGGGTGTAGCTTTTCTTGACGTATTAAAGTAAAGAGAGAAGCGGTGATGTCAGATTCATGAATGAATCTTTCTTTTGAGTCAGATCTCTTTGAATCATTTGATCCATTTCACAAAAACAATTTGACCAAGTTCTCATTGACTTAATGATTCCAAGTTATCTGAAGCTATCAAATGGAATATAGCATGCAAGCATGGACTACATTTAGAATATTTTATGAAATTTTATGGAGCTTTTGTGTAATTAAAGCCTGAAAGCTCTGTTTCGATTACATTATTAAAATGTCCATCGTATTACCACAGAAGAGAAAAAATCATGCAGGTTTGGAAGAACATGAGGATGACTAAATGGTGATGATGTCACTATTCCTTTAAAGACAAAATCTGCTTATGGCACGGAATTTAACATGAACAAACTCAATAGTTCTTGTGTTATAAGATTATATTATATTATCATTGCCCTAAATGTAACAATAAAAGATAAAAGATAGAAGTGAAGTGTGACATCTCTGGGTTGTCTGAATTATTTTGCCATGTGAACGCCTGTACAACAACACAGTGCTGCAGGTAGATAAAAACGAAACAAACTCCCCCCACCCCACTAACACATTCCAATACAACCAAACAATACAAGCACAGCATTGTTTGAGACTGTCTGCACAACAATGTCACCTTCACCTCATGCACACTTATTCAACATCTCACATCTAACTATTTAAAGTGTTAAATGCTTTGAATGCTTATGCTCAAGAGAGCAAGAGAACGTGTACAAGGCGTTGAAGGCACCCAGGATGATCTAGATCTGTTGTTCTCATTCACGTTTTGTCTACTCAATATATTTAAGTAATTCTGTTTTCCTAAACTCTATCCTGACAACGTCAGACCTAAAAAAAGGTGTTTCTCTGTTAAGCATCACATGATGCTTGTTGTTGTTGTGCTTATCAAAATACTGCTCTGTATTTTAACACCTGTATGTCTTAAAACACAGACTGCAACCTCCACACTTTATGTCACGGAATAAACTAGGAAGCCGCGAGGAGAGAAAGAGATTTAGGAAGAAACCAATGTTTGATAATGGTGGGAAATTATGTTGTTGTCAACACCTCTGATGTCTCATCACAAACTTTGTAAGATGCACACAATGCGTAATATTTATGGAGCTAGTATCAATTCTGGTGAGGTGTCACAGCGCAGGTGCTTACAAAACAGAAAACACTTTTCGCCAAAAGATATTAATAACTGTGCAGATGTCTTCTTATGTGCATTTTAAGGGGTGGTGACAATCTGACTGCTGTGTTATGCGATTTCTGAGATTGTGAATCTACACAGAAGACTAGAACTTTATTACTACTGTAAGCACTTGTGAGTTCACATGCTCTTGTACTGCATAGGCAGGTGTGGCTTTCGACTTCATGTCATTCCATAAAAAACATAACCACAAACCCTATTTATCAGAATGAAAAGCATTTAAAGGAGTAGTTCACTTTTAAAAAAAAACTTTTGCTGATAATTTACTCACCCCCATGTCATCCAAGATGTCCACGTCTTTCTTTCTTCAGTCAAAAAGAAATGAAGGTTTTTGATGAAAATATTCCAGGATTTTCTCCATATAATGGACTTCATTGGGAACCAAACGGTTCAAGGTCCAAATGAGAGTTTCAGTGCAGCTTCCAAGGGCGTTAAACAATACCAGACGATGAATAAGGGTCTTATCTCAGGACCCTTTGAGTCATGATTCGAAAAAAGATTTGTTCATTTTGATGAACGAGTTTGAACAGGAGAGTCACAAACGTTCATCACAGAACAAAGCAAGGAAAGCATTTGTGCTTATAAAACTTAAACTTTTTTATTTATTTTTGAAATGACCAATCGTTTTGCTAGATAAGACCCTTATTCATCGTCTGGTGTCATTTAAAGCCATTTGAAACTGCAATGAAACCTGTGACTTGGACCTTGAACCGTTTGGTTCCCAATGAAGTCCATTATATGGAGAAAATCCTGAATATTTTCATCAAAAACCTTGTTTATTTATTTTCGACTGAAGAAAGAAAGACATGGACATCTTGGATGACATTAGGGTGAGTAAATTATCAGCAAACGTTTTTTTTTTTTTTTAAAGTGAACTATTCCTTCAAGATATTTATCAGAAAGCTAATTTCCATATAAGAGTGGATGTTAACAATTTAAAGTCCACATGACTTGTTCACTATATTCTAAGTCTTCTAAAGCCACACAGTTATTTCTGTGTGAGGAAAACATTAAATACAAGTCGTTATTCACTGAAAACTGGGAGAAGGAAAAGGTTGGAAAAGAGCAGCTTAGATATGGGTGTTGTTGCTTAAAAAAATTCTGTTCCAGGAAAAAAAATGGATTTGGAGAAACGATTTTATTTTCACTCTTTTACACTATGGCCCCATTTCACAGAGAGGGCTTAGACTAAGCCAGGATTAGGCCTTAGTTAATTTAGGACATTTAAGTAGCTTTAAAAAACTAATTTCCTTAAAAAAAAACTAAAAAACTTTCCTAAAAACATTACTGGTATGCAATGGCAAGTTGCTTTCCGTTAAAACAGCTCAAACATGCATTTTACTTCGGGACTAGCTTAAGCCTGCCCTCTGAAACTGGTGATAAACCAATCTGCCAAAATAATAGAAGAAATAAAAAATGAAATATTTAAATATAAATATTTGTCCTACATGTATTCTTGCCTTAAAGTCTCTGAATATGTTTTTAATCTATTACTAAATTTAATGCCATTTACACTTATAATTATAAATGTATAGTGTCATTTTGTCAAAGCAGTATCTCATGGCAGAAAAGTATAGTACAACTCCAAAAAAACAATGCATGTTGTTATGTTTTGTTTGGTTTAACAATTCCTATTAATTTAATCTGACAATTTTAACGTTGTGCTTAGAAACGCAATGTTTAATTATGAAGTTCAAGGCCAATGTATACAACCATCTTCTCAGATGATCCAAAACTCAATGTAACACAAATTTGTACTATGACAGAATTTCCCAACTATCAACAAACTAAGGAAAAATCTCCTGGACACAATCCAGTGAATAGTTCTGAAAGAATGTATTTCAGTAGGAGAGACAGGCCTGCAGTATCTCTGATGTGTGGTAGTACAAGCCCTTCACTGGTTCAATAAGCACCCAACGTCACCGTGTCGTCATCACTGTCAATGGAAAATACAATGCAGAACAACCAGTGTGATTCTGCTGCTTCAGGTTATGAAGTAAACTCATAGACTGACAAAAATTAATTGTACTGCCATTTTCTATCTTTTTTTTCTCATTGAATATTTTGAAAGTTATTTGTAAGCCTATGTTCTGCCTAACAGATTTTTAAATGAATATGCGAGGACAAAACCCAAAGCAGATCATATTAAAATCAACACAAAAGCCAATATTCAAATAAAGCTTTCAAGTTTGTCGTGACTTAAAATGATGTGAATTTGGAAAGAAAATAAGCGAAACCCCCGTTTCCAGCAAACGTGCAAGTAACAAGTAAAAGTTTCTACATTTCTAAACTCCAGGCAGTCATTTCGTCAAGTAGTAGCCTATTTAGGATGACTTCTATGATGTTTTTTCCTAGAAGGGCAATGAATGAGAGATGAGGGAAAATGGAAATTGTTACCTTCTGGTCTACGATGGAGCATGCCATCTCTCGGACCTGCGCCAGGCTGAACTCGCCGGAATCCAGCAGGACGGGTTCCCGGCTCAACCCGATCTGAATTTGGAAGGAAATGCCTTGCGACCCCGGAAGGGGGCTCGGCGGTCGGATCACCGGAGGCACGCTCATATGAATCCCCTGGTGTCTCCCCTGGACAGCGATCAAATAGGGCTGTTTGATCGAGTTCACACACCGGTTGCGCAAACTGAGGCAAACTTCAGATCCCCAAAGACGTTCAGAGGGTTAACAGACGGAAAACGCGAATTTGAAGGAACATCTATAGCACAGAAATGAAAATAGTTATTTTGACATTGAGAGGCGACGATGGAGATATAGACGTCAGATATGTTTAATGTTGGACTCTGATCAGACACCGCCTCCTGGCTGGATGCTTCATAACGGAGGTTCAGATGATGCTGCAATGGCGATCGGGGATGTGAATGTCAAAGTTTCTGTGCTCTGGATTAATTTTCCGCTCTAAAACATAGATGCGATTATTTTCGTTTACAGGTCATATCAAATAGAGTCGGTTCCCTGATAATAAAAAAAAATTGCCATGGTAACCATAGTTTCCTCCAAAATACTTCCGGAAAACCATATGGGGCATTCAACAGTGTAAGAAGAATATTTCGCTTGTTTCTTTAACTGCTGTTACTAATGCTACGTTACGAGGTGTAATTTAAACAGCCTGATACATTTTCTATAAAAATTCTCTTGTTATTCGGTTGCCAAAGTTTTTTAATTGTTTTGTGCGGGCGCTCGAGCGTGTGGGTGTGTGTTTGTCAGTGTGTGTGTGTGTGTGTCAGTGTGTGTTTGTGTGGCCTGATACATTATGGGGTCAAAATGTCCCACAAAGATGGCACTATCTGAAATCCTTGTCCTTGGGACATGTTTGATCCCCATGAGGAAAACAGCTTAAACATCATTCTAGTGATGTTTTTTGCAAATGTAATAATGCAGAAAGTTTTCTGTGATTTAGGGTTAGGCTCCTGTAAGTAGCTATACAGTTTGTACAGTATAAAAATGTGTGTGTGTATTCAAAATAAACATAAACATTTCGATATACATACATTATCAAAATAAATTAGTACATTAATTTAATTGAAAAAAGTAATATATAATATATTTATATATATATATATAATAATACTATATATATATATAGTATTATTAGTGGATTTTATGGTACTAAATTATATTTACGCTGTAATTATGATCCATTTATTCACTTTTTAAACAGACTTGAAAATTAAGTTGTAAATTTTGAATGCTTCAGAGCACAAACTTAAGTTTTATATATATATATATATATATATATATATATATATATATATATATATATATATATATATATAACATTATCAAATAATTAATGCAAATTTGAATAAATAAAGGACGATATTTTGAAGAACGATTGGCACCATTGACTTCCATAGTATATATATATATATATATATATATATATATATATATATATATATATATATTTTTTTTTTTTTTTTTTTTTTTTTTTTTTTTTATGATGGAAGTCAATGGTGCCAAACAACCGTTTGGTTCCAATCGTTCTTCAAAATATCTTCCTTTGTTTTCAGCAGAAGAAATAAACTCATACAGGTTTGCAAAAACTTGAGGGTGAGTAAATGATGACAGAATTTTTATTTTTGGGTGGAGTATCCCTTTAAGATATTTTAGATGTAGCCCCTTGACCAGAAAGAAAATAAAAACATCATCAAAGCAGTCCATGTGACATCAGTGGGTTAGTTAGAATGTTTTGAAGCATGGAAAATACATTTTGGTCCAAAAATAACAAAACCTACGACTTTATTCAGCATTGTATTGTCTTCCGGGTTCTGTTGTCAATCCGCTTCAGTGATGCCGGTGACGTAAGACACTGCTGACGGTGCTATCAGTGCGCCCGAGCTTCGTTTACAGTCTGAGGGAGACGCACGCTGTAAACAAAACAATCCTCGCAAAACATGTCCAAAGATTTCGACTATTTTTTGCCCTGCCATATTTATTTGAACCCGAATACACGGACCCACCAGATGACACACGTCATCAGCGTCACTTAACGTGTATTGACAACAGAACCCGAAGACAACACGGCAGAATCGCTGACATCGCGTTTCTGTGAGAGTGTGTATCTGTATGTGTGTGAGTTTGAGTGAGAGAGAGAAGAAAGATAGGCTTTCCCTACAAAATAAAACATAATTTTGTGGCAAAAAAAAAAAAACAAAGAAATAATTTGTCGTTTGTATCCTATTGTTTACTATATTTATTTGCCTGGTTAATGTCATTGTGGGTTTTGGTTATTTGCCTGTTGTAGGCTGTAAGGACCTTTGAAATAATTGAAATCAAAGTGATATGGACATGAAATGTAGTTAAGACCTGCATGGAACTATAAGCCATGAGTTTTCCTGAAAATAATTGAAGTATAAATAGAATATAATTAAGTATATACAGTGTTCAAATTAGTAAGGGCACATAGTTGTAGCTTTTCCCAGACAGAGTTGAGTGGCTTATTAAATGCCTTTTTATTTAGAAAGAAACTTGTTAGGATCCAAATAACTGAGACCAGGCTTGAGTGGGCCAACTGTGTTCATGCACCTCCGTGTGTGCCGGCATTTTGTAAACAGAAGGGCTCAAGGACTTGTAGTTGCTAGGAGAGGCCAGCTGATGCTCGCCTCCCACGCATAGAGTAACTGTGTTCATCACTGATGTAGTACGATACAGAAGGCCACCAATATCACTCCATTCAATTAGAGAGATCACAAACAGGACTGCTTGTTTTAGGTCAAATTAGACCCACACAGATCTACCGCTTTTGTCAGAGAGCAGACAAATTTCCCCAAACAAATGATGTGTTGATTGTGGCAACATTTGTTTCACAACAGGACGTGTTATTTAAAGCTATATTGTTGGCTGTTTGTCATTAGTAGTTTTTTATAGAAAAAAATTAATGACTACAGTGGAGTCAGGAACATTTTTTTCCTAAGATTTAATGTTTTGAATGGGTAACGCACTGAGAATCTAATTCCTAAGTCACCTGTACTGTTCCACATTGATGGATCATGATCACTTTGCAATAAAACAAATCCATGTTCTTTTTAAATAACTATAGCTGCCTGAACACTAACACTTTCCCTAGAAGTAATTAATTATATGTAACGAAACAGATACAGTTGTTCACACCAAAAAAAATAATTCTGTTATCATTTACTCACCCACTGTAAAAAATATCTGTGATTTTAACAGTAAAAAAACTGTAAAAATGCTACAGTGCAAAACTGTTAATTGGTAAACAGAAAGTTTCCGTACTATACACAGTAAATAACTGTGAAATAATTTTACAGTAAAATACCGTTAAATTTACAGTTTTTGAAAGTGAAAAAGAACAAATCGTTGTATAATTTACAGTGAAAAATCGTAAATTGACATTCCCACAATTCCCTGCGACACTTCACATTTTATGTATTTTTGTTGAAATAACTATGGTTCCTCATAGTTTTATTTTTTTTCTAATCAGTTATGTACATTAGGGTTTTATGTTACATTTAATGTTGTTCAATTAATGTTTATTGCTTTTTTATTTTTATGTGTGTTACCATGATGGTGCTTAATGTTTGTGTGAATGACACGGTGCAGCTTCTTTAAATAAGTATTGCTTTGTACAAGTATTCACTTGTGATGAGCTGTGATTGCTCATTTAACTCTCATCACTGCTGTGATGATTGTTGGTTGTCAGTGTATTAAAATGGTCTAAAACAGATCTCAATATGTCAATAAGTTGGAAAATCCACATTTTATCAGAAAATAAAATATGGTTTATTACTGTAAATTTTAAGTTAAATCTGTAAAACCATTAACGTTCCTATCGTATTAATAACTGTAAAGTTCTGGCAACCACAGCTGCCGTTTTCTTTACCGTAAAATTTACGGTTTATTTTTTACATGTATGAATGGATTGTATGCCATACTAAACATATGACTCTGTTTTGTCCATAAATGTAAAGTCAGTCAGGTCCAAAACAATGCTGAACCTCATTAATGTTTATTGTATGAAAGAAAAGGCTTTTGTGTTCCACAAAAGAACGAAAGATCAGAATGAACATTTTTAGTGTAAACCAAGTCATTTTTCTTCATAACCTCATGCATGTTTCTTTGTGGTTTTGTGGTTGGATCTGTAAAATACAACATTTTGTTAAGGTGACGCAAACATCTCGCATGCTGCTTCTATTCCAGGCGGATAACCTTTCCATGTGCATCGATTCTTATTTGACTTTGTAAACTCTTCATGACACCGAATTTCTTATTTGACAAAAAGAACTCAAATTATTCCACTCATAAGCCCGTAAAATAATCTTCCTTAAATAAGTCTAAATTACAGAAGACAGGAAGTCAAAAGATTATCAGAGCATGTCACACAGAAAGAGCGAGAAAACGCTGGCATATGCCAAAGCACCTCTTGACAGATAATAAGGTTTCTCTGTGTTTGGAGCCATTACAGGTCAGGACCCCCAGCAGCATGTCATGATGACTTCTAATTGCAATTTATGTAATAAGTGGGAAAGAGATTTAGTAACATGGTCGAAAAAGGAGAATAAATGATTTGGGGCTTGGCAGAAATGACAGTTTTCAGTTTAGTACCCCGCTCACTCTCTCTCTCTCTCTTTCTCTAACTGTGGCTCACTCAGCAATTAACTCAACGCCCATTACATCCTCGGTGCTGATCTGACTGACAGGGAAAATGTCTATATTTATAATTATGGAGAGTGGAGTGACTGCTCCATCAAGCCTTCTTGTGACATGAAGGTTTTGACTGATACGGTTGATGTCAGGTGTGGCATATTGGGGCAGTGCAGGTTGTGCTTTGGTTTGGTTAAAGATGCATTTCACGCAATCCAACTCTAAATAAGAGTCCATTTCCAGCTATAATTTTATCATAGTAGGGGAAAAAAATATGGTCAATTAATGGCAAAGAGGAAATCAAAGTTTCAAAGTATTTGATATCGATATTTTTTTGTTATTTTGCATGAATATTGGGGAAAAGGAAATTCACCACCATTCAGAGCAGTTTATGCGAATGTGATATGCAGGTTTATTATTGTCACTAAAACGGAAATAAAAATAAGTCAATGTTTTATTAAAATGTAAAAATTGAACTGAAAATCTAATAAAAAAAACTATATTAGTTTGTAAATAATGCTAAAATATGATGTAAAATGACTGTGCCTTACACAATTCTGAACATTGAGCCATGCGTATAACTGAGTGACAAAGTTCAAGTGAAAGATCATAAGATCCTAATATATTTGATATTTGAGTACCAAAGAATTGCAAATATATATATATATATATATATATATATATATATATATATATATGTATATGTGTGTGTGTATATATATATATATATATGTGTGTGTGTGTGTGTGTGTGTGTGTGTGTGTTATATTATATTTTAAAGGGGGGGTTGACTGCGATTTCACTTTTTTGATTTTAAATAGTGTGTAATGTTGCTGTTGGTGCATGAACAGTATCTGCAAAGTTGCAGCGCTGAAAGTTCAGTGTAAGCAGAGATATCGTCTTTTAAATATCAGGAAGTATAATTGCCAACAAAAACGACTCCGATTGGGACTACAACTAGGTTATGGTACGTCACTAACCTACACATTTGCATCAACCCCTCCCTCAGAATATGCAGAAAATGGCATGCGCATATTTCTGAGGCACGTCGACAGCAGTTGTTGGGCCACAATCTGTAAGTAGGCTAAGACTTCATCATTTTAAATGTATTTAATTCAAGACGTAGCCTTGTGTTTTATTTTTTTTTAAATGCCAGCGCTGGCTTTAGCCACTATTGTTAGACTATGCTATTTTGTGTCTACGACAAACGCGTACAAACATTATGGACCTGAATTTACTATAAGTACTAATGTTTGAAACATATTTTTCATGTATATATGCTTTATGACGTTATTTTCAATTTGATCAAGAATGTAAACATGCCAACACTGTTAACATTTGTAGCCAGTCAGTTGCTATCATTGCCAGTCAGATGCTATTGTGTAAAACAGCATCTGAGGGTGCTAAGGTGTATAAAGTTAAAAATGTAGCAAATTATCATTCAGAAACGTTTAGTAAGAGCCGTGTGTGGTGAGGTTCTGTTTGACTCTCTTCATCGCGGCTTTCTCGGTCTGATTCTGCCTGAAACTGATACCGCAGTTCGACACATATTACATCCGACCGGAGTCATGACATGCCCGTAAAGGTAATGGGCGTTAATCTTCCAGACAACTTGAGCGACAGTTTAGCCAATCACAACACACCGGGCCAAACTATCCAATCTGAGCTCACAACGTGTTTCTGAGGGAGTGTTTTCATAGACTCAGGAAGTGAACCGCTCGTTCAGGGGACAGAGGAGAGCTCGGCTGACAATAAAGGTGAAGTTTATGAAAAATAAGACTTTAAAAAAAAGAAAAAACCACGAATACATGTTATATTGCACCCCATAAATACAATCAAAAGCAGTCAACCCCATTATCCCCTGGATATATATCTTTTATCATTCGGGGTTTTTTTAATCACAAAGTTTTCTTTTCTAAATCTCAGAATCAAATGTTTATATCTATAACACACAATGTAAAATCACCAGTCATCAAATATAGGGTGCACACAGAACTGAAATAAACTCGTTATGGAAATCAAAGGGTTAAAGTGGATGCATGCATCAAAGTAAAATAAGCATGTCTGATGTGAAACCATTGTTTGACAAGAGCCACTCATCAATCTTTTGTGGGCCTCTTCAGCCACTGTGCCCTCTCTGCTCGCTCTCAATCTCATTCAGTCCTTCATTCACTGACCTTTTGTTACCATTCATTATCTTTTCTGCAGACATCTTCAAAGCTAACAAAACTTACAATTCAAATGATTTGCAATTGGGCGCCTGCTTTCCCATGGAACTGTGCACTGTTTGCTAATGCTCAGGTTCATGATTTTGGTAATGCAAAAGGTTCATTTCATTGGATAAACTATATATATATATATATATATTGAGTAAGACTGGCTCTGACAGCTCATCTTTCATTGTGCAAGGCTTGTTTATTTAGTATGTGGTCAGCAGGGATGCATATTAAATATCTGGAGAAAAAGTCTTCATTTTGTTGGCTAATTCTGTTTGTTTTATATTCATTGTGATTGTGACTTTGGCAGCGATTTAAATCCCCACAGCGAAGACGCCTTTTCTGTAATGACACTTCTGAGGACTCTCTAAAAAGGTCCTGTTTAGAATGTTGTAGTTTTGCTGGGTGAAATTCAAATAACAATAGGAAGCATATATAACAGGGTATGTAAATGCCAATACCCCGATAGAAAGTGTGAAGTAAAGTGTTTTGGGTTGGGCCTGCACATCTATTCTGTTTGTGCAGCATTTAACTGCATCATATTGATTGGTGGAAAGGATATCGAGGGTGAAGGAAAATGGAGGGCCTTAAAAAAACTAAATGCATTAGTGTAGCTATTTATGCATAACTAAATGCATTAGTTAAAGACACTTGTCATCTTATTTAGTAAAATAACAGTTAAAGTATTAGTTTACATGTCCTTCTAAGCCTGTGTGATTTTCTTTTATGCGAAAGAAAAATGGTTGTGTTCATAAAAAGAAAGTCCTCGGGGGCTATACAGTAAAATAACTTTGTCAATAAGATCCAATGACACCTTTCCCCCACAGAAAGAATTGCAAATCAGATTTAGAATGGCATGAGGGTGAGTAAATGATGACAGCATATCCATAACTATCGCTTTAAGGCCTTGTAAACGTGTTTAGGCTGTTGATAGCTGCATAACTTCAATGATTCTTGATCATATTTGTTTTAGGCTGTTAATGAAATGATGTGGAAAGTTGTTTGTGATTTATGCATGTTTGTTTGCATGTGTGTGCATATATTGTGCATCTTCTCCATGCTCTGTCTCTTGTCTGGAACCTACGAGACATTTAATTTGAGGACTTGGGAATCCTCTAGTGACAATGTGCTCACAAAACAGATGTAGAGTCACAGAGCCCTCTGCAGAGCATTTATAAACTATACGAATTATAAGCCATGCCAAGAACATGCATTTGAAGTAAAGGTTGTGCTATTCAAAACAAACAACATGTTCTAGTGTGTATATATATATATATATATATATATATATATATACACACATCACACACATTCACATATATGTGCATAAAATATGCACACACACAATTAAATGAAAGATTTATATTATCTGTATATATACATAAATGTGTGAAAATACAACTGTTTGTACTATCTGTGGATTAATCTGCACATATACGTGTTTACAGAAAAAGTGCTTAAGACAGAAAACATTGCTACACCTCATTTTTGCATATGATGTTTATAAACAAGTGGCATGTTTAGTCTTTACAACATCATGACGACGCACGATCATGGCAGTATGTAAATAGTTGACATGATTACAACACTCTCGCATGAGAAATTGCTTCTCTCGTGATGCCGGCCAGGGCTTATTTTTGATACTTAACTGGGAAATTGAAAAGCAAACATCAGAAAACATATTGCAACACTGCCAGGGACGGTCCCTCAGCACCCCAAATAAAAAAACAACAAAGTGCACCTTTAATTATTTTGTGTCTCCCAATAACAACTTTAATTGGCTTGTGGAGACAGGCAGGGACTGTGGAAGCATAGCCTGCGTTCAGTTGGGACTTGATGAGGACGGATACTGTCCCCTAATGGCTCACATCACTAGTTCTACAGTCACAGGCCGCTAATGACTCGCTTGTCACCCATCTCGTTAGCACAGGGCAGACCTCGGGAGGCCCTCCCTTGCCCAGTCGCCAGGGACAGGCCTAATTGGGTACTGGGTGTGGCTGGATTTAGGGCGGATGGTGGTCACTGTTGCATGTATGAGTACACTTGATAATAGATTCCCGGAGACAACATTAATCTACAGTTTCAAACCTGTAAATTGAACACCCGTGGTCTGGCCTTTTCTCCGCCGCCTTCTAACAATTTGTGTTCTTTTGTTCAAATGTATGGAGTTGTTTGTTTTGGACACAAGTTGGTTAGTTCTTTCAGCTGGCATCACACAACAACTCTGCTGACTGATGTTTAGGCGAGAGATTTTATATTTCTTTTTATAAAACGTATTCAGTCCTCTGCCCAATGACTTCCTGTGGCGCCCTCATAAAAATGCATGAATATGAATTAAGCATATATTAAATGTGTTTCATTTGTACCTGCTACCCAGAGGACTTTCTGCCACAATATTATGTCAAGGAATGTCTATAGGCCACCAAAGTGTGCTAAGTACAATTATGTCATTTTACACAATTCAAATCCAAGATTGAATTTTCTGACCCCTGAAATTTTTCTTTGAAAAAACGTATTTAAATGTGACATTGACATCAGAACATTCTTGACAAAAAAAAGAAAAAATGGAAATATGCTATAAGACCAACAATAGGTTTAAAACATTTACAGACAGATTTGCCACATATTCAAATCTGGACCATTTAGCTCTTCATCCATTTGATGTTAACTTGGCTCAGGTTTGTGACATCATTCATTTGAAGGTATCGATTGTGTTGGCTACAAGATCTATTTTGGTCTTATCTTACCATTGTTTTTCCACAGTAGGCCAACAACAGACATTTCTGTTTTCACATTTGGAGTAATTAGGGCTGTCAAACGATTAATCGTGATTAATCGCATCAAAAAAAGTTTGTGTTTATATAATATATGTGGGTGCACTGTGTATAATTATATATATACACACACACACACATGCTTGTATATATTTAAGAAATAATTTCATGTATTTACTGTATATAGATTAATGTATAATTTATATTATATATAAATATTTTATAGAGAAATGATATTATATATATATATAAATACTTTATAGAGAAATAATATATATATATATATATATATATATATATATATATATATATATATATATATATATATATATATTGTGTGTATATATATATATATATATATATGTATATATATATATATACACACACAAAATAATTATACACTGCACTGCTTTACTCCATTCTTTGCTACTGAACATTTCCTCTTTGAAATGATTGCTGGCCTCACTGGGCCTTCTGTGCAAAGCATTTTTATAGGTACAAAACTTTTTTTCTATTTAGTGTCTCAAGATTCTTGGTAATGAACCCAACTGTGTCTGGGACATCCAAACACTTGAAAGTATATTTATCTAATTTATGTATTTATTGCAACTCTAACTTCTTTGGGATAACCATGGGTCTCTAAGGATCCCTCAATGATGGGATTTTTACCAAATAAAAATAATTTTTTATTTTTCATACATGGAAAATTCTGTAAAATACGAGATTGCTAAAAATCTGAATATCACTGTAAGTGTGTGAGATAAAATCCTCTGATGAACTGGGTCAAATGATACAGTTATTCCAACACAGTCTCATGAAAATGTGTATCTATACCACGAATGTCATTTCTCGTGGCATTTATACGGCAAAAATGTTTTTTTTTTGCGTGTAAATGCTATGCACCCTGGGGTAGGTTTAGGGGGAGAGGGGTGGGGAGTTGGTGCGTATCTACACGCCAAAAAGTGCGTATCATATGCACGCGAAAAACGCATACCATATACACGCAAAAACTGTTTTTGGCGTATAAATGGCACGAGAAATGACATTCGTGCTATAAATACGAACTTTCATGAGATTCGGGCTCGTCATACTATGAAGAAATGATATTTCTTCCCTCAATGTTTGAATTTAAATGAAATACATTTCCTTTCGAAACGAACTGAACTGCTAGAATGAAACAGCTGATGTCACAGTCACACACTGATACAGACCATGTGTATAAGGGTTTACATGACCTGTTTTTGGGCTGTGGCAGTGGTGTTATTAAATGAGCTGTTTATGCGTGAGTTCTGTGAAACCTCTTAAAGGCGATTCATTATTTATTGCATTTCATGTTCTTATTGTGACAACATGCCCCTATTGAATGAACAGCTGTTAAATGAACAATTTCTTTTAGCACAATATTTTTTTGTAGCCCACAGTAAGTGTGGAAAAAAATATATGCTTTATTCTACATAAATTCACTGGAGAAAAAGAGTGACTCGTCCCAGTTCTCCTCTAAATTATAGCTCTTTAAAATCCCATTTTGAAATATTTATTTGGCTCTCCATCATGGATCTGCAGTGCACATCTTTCAGTGTCATATTTGGTGGTCTAATTAATCTCCACAAGGGAGAAATTTGCCAATCGAGTCTGTCTCACCCGGTGGCCATTTTGACAGGTCTTGTCAGGGAGACGAAGCCTTGTAATCATAAACCATCGAGTTTCAGTTTCTGCTCTCTCTCCAGCAGGAAAATAAACACATACATGTTTTCAGAAACCAGAATAAAACCTGAAGCTTAGCACTGAGAGACACACAGTACACACAAACACCTTTTTCACTTAATGAACATTGGTATAGTGAATAAAAGTTATTTATGACCATAATCACCTGACCTTCTCAATTCGTTCCTGAGCTATATAAAAGACACCATGAAGTAAATAAGAAAATAAATGCAGTGTTCAGAACAGATTACATTCAAGCTTATAAATGAAACATCATGAGGTCAGATCACAGCGTAACGTGGTACAAACATGGCAACGACAATTCACTCCATGCCTCCGTGATATCTAGCAAAACTGAAAATGTATGTTTGTACGACAACCAAACTAGCTTCGGAGAGAGTACGCCTATAAATGCAAGTATTTTTCCTAATGCATTCATGTTTTAAGGTTTGAACTTTAGCAGCTAAAGGTGTCAACGTTGCTGCTATCCTGGAGTGTAACAACAATGAAATAATCCACACACACACACACACAGCCATCTGGCGTGTCTGTCAGAGGACCTGACAGTCTTACCAGATATCACAGAGGGTGCTGTATGATGCTCATGCAAGAAAGAGCCTCCAAAGTGATTTCCCGCCCCCTCCTATGCATGGCACTATTATAAACCGTGAACACACTGGCTCTTTTGACATATACATTCCTTCTATAGGAGACTGAATACATCTCCATGTTTTATCACCGTACAAGTTCGCAGGCAATGGATATAGATATTACATTTTTTCTTCTTTCAGAATGATTGCGATTTATAATGGCCCCACACTACAAGCGCCGCATTATTAGCATCTGATAACACATTTCCAGCATATGCGTGACACTATTATATCTCCCCTCACTTTGTAGGCCTCACATTGCAGCACAACTACAAATTATTTTTGTCTGAAACAGACCATTGAACCAATTAACATAATGTAAAGCGGAATAAAGGGGGAGAGGCCTAATCCCTTCAAGCACAGGTCTCCCATGAGTAATAGGTGTGAATATTCGCTAGCATCTCCTCCTGTACCCCCTTCATCCCTGTATACAGCTTTTCTCCCCTGCCAATCGATTCCCCCAACCCCCACCCCCCACACACACACCTTCCAACAAACACACACTAAAGCGCCTAGCACACTCCTGGCATAGTGTATATAATATGTAGCTAGCTAATTGCAAATCATCTGTGATGTACACGACTGCTTCACTAATTGCCGCTGGAAGCTGTGCTCATTAACTGTTCTCATCTGGCTCGGTACACAAGCTAAACAACCTGCAAACTATCCAGCAATTACTGTTATTTTACATCGACGACGCCAGGCGTGCATGAAATAGCTGCTGTAAATAACAAAAGACATTTGGCTGCAAATGTCTGAAAACGCGTCGCCGCCAAAAAAGAAGCTCATTAAAGAGTAGTTATTTATTAAGGAATATTTTAACAAAAGACGCAAAAGCAGCAGGGCGCTCCTGAGGGACTCGCTGAAGGCTTTCCTGAGTTCGGTGGCACGCCCACGGATCATTTATTGACCAAACTGAGTTTTGTTGTTTACCAATAAAAATGGTGGTACGCTGACAATGTTTGTGTAACATATGCCTCACGCATACTGTATGCCACCAGAAAGCAGCCTTACAACTGAGTGAGACAGTGTGTGTGATAGAACGAGAGGGCTAAGGTGAGGGAGAGAGAATGTTTTTAGACAGTCTGTCTGCTCTCTTATTCATGCATATATTCACAGGCACAGCTCCTCCAGATGCCTTTACATAAATTCATGCATAAATGCAGAGGCACTCTGTCAGGGAGGAGTCTTGCTGTCATGGTGGCCATAATGGGTGTTCATTATTGGGACAGATACATCGCAAGAAGCGCAAATTTGTCTGTTTGGTTGTACCAGGCTTCAAGCTAACGTCTCGTTTTTAGGTGTTTTACAGAAAAAGACTAATACAGTAATAACCTGTTGACTGTAAGTTACCATATATGAGGAAAAAACTGGCAATGTTTTAACATAAAATAAATTGACCTGTAAAATGTTGTTCTTATTTTAGCGAAAATTTGTATTTGACATTAATGCAGAAGAACGGTTCCCAAAGGACCTTTTTTTTAGGCAACAATTCTGAAAGAACCTTTTTTGTTGGTGTTGTCAAAGGTTCTTCATAGAACTATCAATGCAAATGAAGAACCTTTTTTTAAGAGTTAATTTTTATTTTTAAGAGTGTTATTACATTATTTTAGTGTGATGTGTGTTTCCCTGATGGTGTTGTCTTTATATAAAGACAACACCATTTATATACTCTGTATATTAACACTTTATATACTCTGTATAGTCTATACACAAACATTGGCCATGGTTTATGGACAGACCACTTACTCTGATTCATCTTGTAACTTTATTTTTGTACCACCTTTATTATTATGGATCCACCATAATAACGTAGAAAGCCTGAAAGTTTTGGGTATAGTTCAAGAAGTTTTACATCACTTAATGAAATACGATTATAAGTTGTAAAATTTATAGGCACCAATATGTCATCCTATAATATTATACACTTTTTACATACTTTTTACTGTGAATTTCAGTTAGAATTACTGTGAATTTCAGAGTAGTAGCAGAATATCTCTTAAAAATGCATTTACATAGTCTAACAATACAGCCTGCAACTCAAAGAAAAGAGATATTGAGAGAAATTCTGGCCAAAAAATGTAAAATAAGAATATATTTGTGCTTCCCAGAATGAAATAATTCTCTAATATTGTCTCTCATTAGTTCTTATGATGATATACAAAATTGAGAAGAATAATTATTGTGCAATGTGATTGTGACATTTCTGTTCTATTGCTTTATTTTTCTATGACATATTAACAGTCCATTATGTGAACTGATTTTCAAGTTGTGAATATGAAAGCAAATACAAATATCGTCTCAGATGTGATTATACTGTACCTGCATTGCCTCAACCCGCACTTCTAGAATTAGATTGTATTCAGAAACATTCAACAGCCACTCTCCATCTGGACATTATCTCCATTACTAAAAAGTTTCTAAGGTTTGATGTGGGCCAATTAAAGCAAAACCTATTAGTGGGAACTGACTCATTGTGGCCGTCACAGTCAATTAACTCATTAGCATGTAATAATATTACATTAACTTACTGAGTTCCTGAGTTTAGTCCTTATTCTCTTGTTTCCACTATTTAAGCTATAGATTATGCAATAATGATTTTTGAAAATACAATAAATTAAATGTCACTTAATGAACAGAGTTATACAACAAATCTTTGTAGGAGAATTACTGAAAGTGCTGGAATATATATACATATATATATATTATATATTTTTTATATATATTTTTTATATATATATAATTTTGATAATGATGATGATGATGATGATATAATAATAATTATGATCAGAAGCAGAAGCAGAAGTTTTATTTTGCCATGCCATAAAATAAAGATTTACAGTTTATTTTGACTGTAAAAAAAAGATATGACATGTATAATGATGAAAGCCTGTCAGTTCTATTTCTCGTTATATTTTGGGCTGAGAAATCACATTGGCAATATGTTGGAAATGTCTGAGTTTGCTTTTGAAAACACAAAGCTTAATAATACACTCAGACACAAAGTAGTTCTTCTTTCTTTCCCTCCCTCTTACACTCTCTATTTTCTGTTTCACATACCCTTTTCGTCACATTTCCCCATACAGACACGCACATGCACACAATGAGAACTCGTTTTAATGTGTTTATGGAATGTAAAGCCTTTCATTTTCTAAATCCTGTCTCTTAACCATTATCTCTCATTGTAACACATAAGGGCGGAGACAGGAGATATTGTGTGTGGCGTACAACAGGCTTCTATGCGCAATCCTCTCACAGAAAACGAGAGAGAATGGTGAGGTGAAATTAATCCAAAAAAGGTAGTCTCCAGTGGAAGGAAAGAGAGGACGTTAATGCAGACATTGCTTGTAGACAGAAGGACACTCTCTACCACAGATCGTGATAATTATTCTAGGTGTGTGTGTGTGTGTGTGTGTGTGTAGGAAAGAGAGTGAGGGAGTGCAGGAGCGAGGATGAAATTGCTTGATTAAGAAAGAGAGTGAGAAAATGGGGGTTTGGGGCTCATGGACCGTTATTCAACTAACCGTTGAATATGGACCGGATATTCAACCTTTCATTTCCCTTCATAGAAAATTTGTGCAGATGTGGTCAGACGCATGACTCCCTGTAATAACAAAAGAACACCCATCACTTTCTTTGTTCTTCATCCATTTAATCTTCATCCATATAATCTTTTTGATAATATTTTTGCCCACCTGCTGACAGCAATTTCCAAAGGGAGGCACATTATATTTGTAGCTGAAGATTAGCCTTCATTTTGGCTTTAACTGCAAAGGACAAAATGGCATTTGCTTCCATGAGGCCTCATTTAATACACCGCTCTGCATGAAATTCATTTTAGAATCTCATTGGATGACAGTTTATGGACACCATAGATATCCATAGTAAAGGCTAGATGTCTTACGGCAGAGTCTCTATCACCGGCGGCCATCTTGTCACAGATAAGCTTCCTGGCGGGCTCTGTGGTACCTGATGTAAAATGAGTAATCAGCACGGAAACAAATACTCTTATCTCGTCTGAAATCTTGACGGATTTACAAATGGTTTGGTTTCTTATAAACGTTATTAACGTGGCTATAATTCTGGAATTGATGATTATTTATTGATGCACATATTATTCATAAGTGTGCAGTGCCATGACTAAATCTCTTACATTTATAGCAAACCAAACCGTTTGAAAATCGGTAGAAAATTGAGCAAGTTATGGTTATTTAAAAAGTACATGCACCAACACAATGTTACGAGTGAGCCAGCTGCCTTTGACAAGATGGCCACGAGGTGCGGACGTCAATCTCCATTGGCCAGCAGTGCCGACGCGATATTTAGCCTTTATTATGTTATATATACGATGGACACATATTGAATAGACTATAGATTATATCACTAGTGTAAACCTCTTAGGTTTATATATTTGTCCTGGGAAAGCGAAAGCTAATCCAAATCACTTGACATTTCCAGGACATTACTATGCCACTTAATCCGGAAAGCGCAGCTTGCTCTATACTATCCAGCTCAAAACATATATGTAAGCTACAGTGCTAAATAGGAGCAGTGGCAGGCCGAGTGGGTTGTGAGCTCAATTAATGAAGCTCAGGTTGGAGCTTCATCGTCCTATGCTTTCCCACCTTTCACAGACGCTACCAGGGGAATCAATTTGAACAAATACAGAACATATTGTGGCTGGGTTCATTGCAGCGTTAATTAATGTAGCAGACGCTAAAGAAACTCTTGAATACAACGAGTCCCAATTATCCAGGGAGCAGCCAGGAGCTGATTTGCCATTTGTTATATTAAGTATTTGGAATTAGTGGAGTCCAGGTATAATTAAAAATTGTGCCACTTTCACCTGCAACATGTGGAAACTTGTTAATTCCCAACTTCTCCCTTTCCCCCATGATTTAACAGATGGTGAGAAAGGAAAAAGGGTACTGAGGGAAAAAAACATGTTGCTGTCTAATGTAGAAGTGAAGCAAAGCTTATAAAAAGCACATTTTGGCATCACTATTCGGATTGAAGTGAATGAAATGACAAAGATTTATTTCATGTTGTGTAGGGCCCACACAACATGAAAACAACACAAACATTGCCACTCACAAACATTACTAGGCAACCAGTAGTGGGAACGCCCTCCAGCGCAGCCACTGGCAACTTACAGCGACTTGTAGTGTGAACGGGGCTCACACACATAGACATAATAAATACATAGATGCCCTATATGCTGATTTCACGCATTTTGAAATCGAAAGCCTCCGGTGGGAAGAACCTTGGAAGTACAGATAGACAGCAATGCCTTGTGACTACCAACTTGAAGCTGCTGCCGCAATTTACACTATTGGATATTAATATCCAATATAGGATGTGTATAGTTCGTTCCTGCTTCTTTTTTTACCTTCTGAATTATATAAAAAAAATATATAAATTAATTTCACTCTATATAGTCTAAAGAAATGTACATAATTTATCTAATTTCTACATTAAACACAACAATACGCCATCGCATTCGCGACTCTCCATGATTAGAGGCGACACTTCCGGTTTTCTTCCCACCGGAGCCATTTCAAAATGGCAGCTGCGTGACATCAGCGTATTGGCCGCTGGAGCGTACGTCAACAGCACCGCCATATTGCAGAGGGCAACTTTCTCATATTTCTCAAAACTGGAAAACTAGTCTCGAGGAATTATCTTTCACAATAATAATATAATTAGTTATAGTAACATTCAAAAGGAGAAAGGAGACTATTACAGTGTAGTTTTGCCCTCAGCAAAATGGTGGACGCATCTGACTTATCCGATGGTGCGTTCAAGTCCTCCTGGGGAAGTTTGTACGTACGAAGTGGGAAGTCGTGTTTTACGAGGGCAATGCGTTCAAGTCACAAGTCACAGAGGAAGAGGGCGGAGTACTTTCTCTTAATTAATTAATACAGCATGATTCTTAAACTCTTGTTTTAGAAAGTGAAGAAAAAGAAATTTGCATCGGATACACTTTTTAATTAATTTATGAAGCCACTGCCAACTTTATCATTAAATGTTGCACTGTTATATTATAATGCCATCATATTCTGTGCAGGCAATTCGTTTAAACCTTGACAATATCACTGCATAATATTTAAGTATTGTGGTATTCCGCCAAGTATCTCAGTGACACGCCCACAACTCGGAAAGATTGGGGCTTAGAGAAAATTTACGACGTTGTTTTGGCGTTTAAGTGCATTCAACTCGTAAATACGAAATACTCTATACGAGATGACATTAACGCATCACGACATTCTCTGACTTATCGGCAGCAACGTTAAAGCGGCCAAAACGCTGATTTCACGCAGCTGCCATTTTAAAATGGCTCTGGTGGGAAGAAAACCGAAAGTGTCGTCTTTAGGAGAGTCGCAAATACGATGGCGTATTGTTGTGTTTAATGTAGTTTTTTCTAAAAATGTACATACATTTCTTTCATACTTTAGACTATATGGTGAAATTTGTTTATAAATAAAATAATTGTATATATTTATATATATATATATATATATATATATATATATATATATATATATATATATATATATATATAATTCAGAACGTAAAAAAAGAAGCAGGGACGAACTATATACTCTGTAGTCTGTACATATCCTATATTGGATATTAACATTCAATAGTGTAAATCACGGCAGCAGCTTCAGGTTGGTAGTCCAAGGCATTTTGTCTATCTGTACTTCTGGGTTCTTCCCACCAGTGCCTTGCCTTCGATTTCAAAATGGCGGCTGCACGATTTATTATGTCTATGCTCACACACACCTGCAAGCGGCAGCAGCAGCGGCCCCTCCCAGCAGTGTTTTTCTAGGCTTGTTTTGAGGTGAGTGGCGATAAACAAAAGATTAAACTTCCAGTGCCTCGCATTTACTGCTGATTAACCAAAGACAAATATAGTTCACCTGTGTCTTGCTAGCATGCATGCCTCCGTTAGACCACTAGGATAGCCGTCATCTATCGGACTATAGGGTGCCCTGAAGCGTTGGATGTTGACTTTTCCACCCCACTTTCCCTGTTTGTTTATTTGTTTGTTTGTTTGTTTGTTTGTGTTGTTTGTTTGTTTGTTTGTTTGTTTGTTTGTTTGTTTGTTTGTTTTTTGGAGTCCGCCTTCACTTCATGTAGGCCTACCAATAAAACAAAACACAGAGGTGAAAAACAAAATAGTAATAATTTCGATCAACACGTCGCAGGACTTCTTCCTTAAACCTCTAGAGTGGAAACTGGATTATATACAGTGAGGAAATGCCTGCAAGCTACAACATCGAATCACAATATTTCTGATGTCTGATCAGCCTGCGCTCGTGCGTAGGTGTGTGTACGCGCTTTCATAGGCCCGGGAATGGTGTCAGTAGAAGCCGAATTAATTTGAGCATGTGTGTGCACGGTGACGTGGGGGCTCACTGTGAATCATAGGGTTGACATGGAAGACTTCAGTCACAGGTCATTTAGCACAGTGGGATTTCTGTTCCAGCACAGCACACACACGCGCACACACACAAATGCTGCTGTAAATACATCGTGCTTCGCATCAAATTTTCTGCACATTTTTGCCTTCTCAAAAAGGGTAATTTTAAAGCATCTTCCAGAAGTAAAATCTTTAAACTACACACAGGCAGCAGTTCAAAAAAAACAAACAAACTGGGAGATCATGGAAAACAAGCAGTGCTGTTTTCTTATGTGGACAAACAAGTGTCCATCAAATCACACTTTGTTTTCCAGCGCTCAGACAACAGTTACAATCAATCCGCAAATACGACGCGCGCACGGCAGCGACTGTTAGCGCGTTAAAGACAACAAGCGAGACAAACAATGCGATAAAATGTGCAACTGCCAAACAACACAGGATAGGATCAACAGCACATCTCGACAGAGACCAACAGTATGGTTGGTGTAGGCTAGCTATGTATTATGTGCGATCATCTTCGCAGCTGTTACCTTGCAGAACAGGATGTTTTGTGATGTTGCTATATGGTGATTGTTCCTTTGACATTCCCTGAAAAGTCTTTAAGCTTATCTATAACATAATTATGCTGGCTTGAGAATTGTGTTTATATATATATATATATATATATATATATATATATATATATATATATATATATATATATATATATATATATATATATATATATATATATATATATATATATATATATATATATATATATATATATATATATATATATATATATATATACATATATATATATATATTATACGTAGCACATCATCTCCTCTTAAAGATTTTTAACATCGATCCATCTTCAAACGATTCTCACGGGATGTGCAAGTTATATATTTTATAACTGATTGTTGAACTCACAACAAATCTCAGACTTGCATTAACTAAATGCACAAATGAGCAAAGACTGTTCAAACAAACTTAACTGTCAAGATCTGAACAGACAGGCTAGCTAGGCATATATAAGTTGCTCTGTCTTTTTCTATCCATCTATATAGTACTTTTTAAGTTTCATTTAAGTCTTTTTATAAAAAGGAACTCATAGTAGCCTAAGCTATAAATGTTTGTAAATCAACAAAATACACACTGACAGCCGAGGACTGTGATGCTTCAGGTAAGTTAACTTATCATGCGGTAGGCCTAGGCCTGTTATGAAACGTTAGGCATAACGTTAGTACAAAATAATTGTCAATTTCTAATGAGTCATTTACCCTTAAATTAACTGGAGTACGAAATCTAATTTACATGTCACGCTGTTTGTATAAGGCAATGGTTAAGGCTATATTTTATATCTTTTGTTCACAAACATTTTCCCATAGTATCAAGTTTAAATTAGCAATCCTCGCCCTACACCCGCTCTTTCAAACTTCTCTTTCTTTGAGATTTACTTTTTCCACGTCTGTATTCTTTGCCCTACGGCCATCGAGTTCCCATTTTGTTGATATTATAAAGGCTAAAAAAATAACAAAAAAAACCCGTTAAGATGTTATGGTGAGTTGCTTTGAGAGCCGCACTAAATTTTGACAAATTCCCCTCAGACGAAGTTTGTTCTGAATTAGCCTCGCATGCCACAGCGGTGTGTTTAAGTTGTTTATTTGTCGAAAACTACCTATGCAGTCACTAATTGACTAGTGAGTTTTGCCTTATGTAAAATCAGATTTAATCCAAATGCCTTTTCTAATAGGCATGTTAACAACACAAGATATTAGTAAGCAGTAGCACAAACAAGTCATATTAATGAGCGAAAAATATTTTGATGATACATTAATGTGTCAAGAGCTGTGGTTTCAAAAGGAATGTGTATAATTAGGTTTCTCCTGCAGAAACAGACTGAAGTCAAGACTGAGCTCTTGTTAAAGGCTTTAACATGAAACTTTATGGAGCACTGCCATCTACAGGCCAGATGAGGCAAAGCATGACATAAGTACTGAATACTGCCTCAAGTTTGTCTTAATAAATTAAAGGGCATTGAATAAAACTACATGTATTCAATTATTATTATATTGCACCGATTTGACTCTTGATATTTGTGCAATTTTATTATGATATATATTTTTTTTATGAAACTTGTAGGTTTTGCATGGTGTAGCCCAACTACATTTTAAAATACTTTACATACACATAATTGATTAAATTATACTTTTTACTGTATTCAATTATACTTTAATTAAATTAAGCACCTATTCAAAAATGGGAGTGGGAGCCTATAATGTAAAGCTGTTGTGCATGCAGATCAGATATGAGGACGATAGCCGCACTTACTTCCACACTGTTTGCTAGGGGGCGCTGTGTAACTAATCTTGCTTTTTTATATCTATTCTTTATTTCAGAGTGGGGTGCTTTGATTTGACATCTGATTTTGACTCTTTTGGACACTGAAAATGTATATTTATGATAGATTTAAAGTACGGTGCAGTACGGTGTACGGTGCAAAATCTATTTGTACTTGTGAACCACCCTTGGGATTCCTTCCAGACTTCAAATGAAATCGCGTGACTGAGGTGTGCAGGATGAACGGACGGGGCTTAAGAGGTCATCAAAAAAGCAAATGCTCAGTAGTTATAGGATTTGTTATCTTTGCTTAAGCTTTTGTTAGAAAATAATTTAGCTTAATAGATAATATTACCTACTAGAAATTGGCCTATATGGTTTGCTACAGTTCACTGTGGTGGATAGATGCTGAGGACCTACAGTATGACATATGTTTAGTCTTTAATTCAGTGTTTGGATTGGTTGAACCTGTTTGTTTCTGTCTCGACTCAAACAAATGACCAGGGATTACGGTAATGAGTGGCGACCTGCTAACTCCATGCGATCAGCTTCGATATAAACCTGTCCCAAGATAATCCATAAATCTCTCAAGTACACTAATTTAAGACAAATACCTAACTGAGTGCATTGGTTTAAGCTAAAGAGTTCATGTTTTCAGCCATAATGTGGTAATCCATACTATAATATGTAAATATAATGGCCTTTATATATATATATATATATATATATATATATATATATATATATATATATATATATATATATATATATATATATATATATATATATATATATATATATATATATTGTTTTTTTCCAAAATAATTGCATTTCATCTTATATTGCACTGGCATTATTTTTCATTGTTTTAAGTATAAACAGTTTGCAGTAAGACAAGATACAGCTTACATTTATAATACAATCTCAACAAATCACATACCTTGTGTAATTTTGCTTCTGACTTTTGTAGATCTTTATACTCAAAAACAAAAATGATTTAATAATCTGGTAACTCTTCAGTTTAGGGTCCAATCAAGTTGCTTAGCATGCATATTACTAGAATATTGGCTATTTATTAGTACTTGTAAAGCACATATTAATTATTCTGTGTGACCATATTCTACATTCCTTAATCCTACCCAACACTTAAATAGACACTCTAAAAAATGCTGTTGTTTTAACCCAATTTTGGGTCAAATATGGACAAACCCAAATGTTGGATATAAGAATGCAATTAATAAATTTAACCCAACAGCTGGGTTTGTCCATATTTGACCCAAAATTGGGTTAAAATAACCCAGCATTTTTCAGAGTGTACCTTACTAATTATTAATTAATAAGTAGTAATGAGGAGTTTATTGATGCAAAAGTCGTAGTTAAAGGGTTTGTACACCCAAAAAACTCAAAACTCACCCTCATGTTGTTCCAACCCTGTAAGACTTTCGTTCATCTTCGGAACACAAGTTTATTTGATTAAATCTGAGAGCTGGATCACTCCTCGGCTTCTTAAGGGATTCAAAACTGACCGGCCCAAAAGTCATGAAAATAGTTAAAATAGACGAGAATACTTTTTGTGCACAAATAACAAACAAAAATAAAAACTTTATTCAACTATTCATTTCCTTCTCTGTTGGCCTTGAGATTTCAGCGTGAAACTACGCAAAGCTTCTGTGTTGCACTTTTAAAATTTTGCACGTTTATGATGTTTTTCATAACTTTTGGGCCGGCCAGTTTCGATCCCTCAAGAAGCCTATGGAGGAGTCATCCAGCTCTCGGATTTAATCAAAAATACCTTAATTTGTGTTCCGAAAGATGAACGAAAGTCTTACAGGATTGGAACAACATGAGGGTGAGTAATTACTGACAGAATTTTTGGGTGAACTACTTTAATAGGTAGTTAATACTAATAGTGAGATTTGGAATTTATATGTTATAATTATTTATTTATGCAGTGCATTTAATCTAATACTCTTTAGTCTGTAAATGTGGATTCAAGATTTTAAATGTATAGGCTACTCAAGTAACTATTATTGTTATCAAAGAAAAAAATATTTATCATATTATTGCTCATGAACTCTAGCTGCATAAAGTACATGTCTTCCGGCAGCACACCGCAATCATCTCTCTTCTCTAACTGCTTACAGGATTCACACATGACAAGGTACTGTGATTCAAGCCAGACGTCGATCTGAATGAAACATCAGGGTCTGGAGAATGGATGTCTCCTCTCATAGGATATAATGCATTATGAATCAGGAAACCAGATAGTGTCTAATGTCCAATCACACAGACAGTGCCAACACGAGAAGGAAACTTGACTTAGCCAATTGATGTAATAGTGTTTGGATGGCTTATGGCATTGAGCTCTGCCACATGAACTTGAGGCCTAACACGTTGATTCCTCACAGCCTGCCGTATGAATATCGTCTGAACGGCAGCATAAAAAACGGAGAGGCAGAGAGGGTGAGTGAAGTGGCAAACAAAAGTCCAGCTGTGAGCCTGTAGAACCAGCGTCTAAATGAAGACGGAAAAGATAGAAAACCAAATGTGTTAGAATACCATAATTTACATTTGAAATGCATCCACAGCATATTACATTCACAAAGCGTTTCATTGAGCCTTCAAATGAGTATTTCTATGCTTTTATTTGTCTGGGTTATTTATTTATTGATGTTTTCCGTCGTCACACTGAATGTCAAATTGTATGGGGGCAGGAGCTTAAGCAGTCATGCAACAGCAGGTGGTGATGCTTCTAGGATAGACAAGCTGCGCATATAGACACAAACTGCCAATCAACTGGGGTTTGTATGGTACAGTGAGTGTTGAAACTCAGAGACAGAATCACTCGTTAGACGAGCTCCAAATGTCAAACAGGCCAGACCTAATCACTTTAGGGATGTTGCCCTGGAAGGTTGGATAGGCCTATAATGACAGTTAGAGCTAAATCTGTTATTGCTTCTCACTCTAGAACAATGGGGGGAGGTGTTTCAAACATGATCATCTAGAATCTATTCAAGTCTTGGCAAACTTCACTCGTATATTTAAGAATGAAAGATATCTATATGACTTTTTATATTACTTTATGTAAAACACATTTTTTAATTCTACTTCCGAATTGAAATTTGCATCCTGTTTGCTTCATCAAGTGAAACTCCATTCAAATTCAGGAAACGGAATTAGACCTCAAAAGACACACAACTTCACGTGGCAATAATCTAGAACTTTGCGCTGAATATTCAGCATGCTCATTCGCCAGCATCTTTATTAACCAAGTATGAATGGAAGTGTCAATTAGTTGGTAAAACCTCAGCAAAATCGCTCAACCCCTGAGGCCATCTATGAACACAGTGTACAAAAGACAATAGCGAAAGTGTGACAGCTTGGATCTCAGACCAGGTGCACCTATGCTGATCAGCGTGGTTGAGACAACTCTATGTGAAAAATGTGGCCTGGGGGTGTTAAAAACTAAATGGAGACAGAACTGCTCTGTCAAATGAAATCACTAATTATGACTTCCACCAAATCCCTCAGTGCAGGCAACTGACGGCTCCTTTAATGGGACCATTGGCATAATGAGAAAGAGAGAGAGAGAGTGAGAGAAACTGTCTAAAAGGGGAGTCTAGCGTTGACTGACATCTTTTGATGTTGAAACCCAATTAGATTGGGCAGAACAGAGTGGACTCGCCGCTCCCCCTTTCCCGAGTTTATTATATTCTGTCACAGACGCAAGGCTCGATTTGTGAATTCGGTATCAGGTTGTGTGTGTGGCTGACGGGAAGGAGGATGTGGAGATTGACAGGGTTTGGAGGGCCTAGAGAACAAATGAGTGTGCCTGATAATGGGCATTCCACGCACCGTGTGACATTTTCTACCCAGCTGTCCGTGGGCCTGTCTAAGCGTTTAAAGAATCGGGCCCTTTGTGCGGCCACTCTGAATGGAGGCCCTGAGCAGTTTCCCAGAGAGGAAACTGAGAGGCTAATGAGCGGGTGAGATGTGTTGCCAGGTTCTTTCATTATGTCCATATTCCAAGGGTTGTGTTAACGAGGCGCCGCCTCAGGTTGAGGGTAACAAGCTGTCTATCACTCTACAATCACATACATGCACAGGCGCTCACACACACACAGAAACACAGAAAGGCGTGTAGGCAGAAAGAGTCCCGGTGGTAACAAGGGCCACAAAAACCACTGATGTTAGGTCTAGAGTTCGGTGCCAGATCAGTTAGTGCTTTTCGATGGGCTTTAGAACTATAATGTACATGTCAAGAGGAAGACACGGCCCACATTTAAGCAGTAAGATTCAGTGGCTTTGAGCTGTGGGAAATTCAATGGGAGATTCTATTCACGTTGTCAAGAGCTGACCTAAAGCGAACAATATGCTGTTAATAATGTAATATGGTAGAAAGCTGAGAATGATCGGTTTAAAGCTGGTAGAATCCAATGGACATGAGGAAGCAGTGATTCACTCAAGAAGTAGTGCTGACATTTTGCCTTAAAGGATAGTTCACCAAAGTGAAATTCTGTCATCATTACTTACCTTCAAGTCAAACCAAAGCTGTTTGACTTAATTTCTTCTGTGGAACATTATGATTTAAATCATAACGTTGATTAGGAATGTTATTTTTTTTTTCAAAATGTAAAAATACTGAAAGTTTTAGTATAGTATGGGTATAGGTTTAAAGATAGGGTTCGTTTTTACAGCATACACTGAAAAAAAGTGTGTTGGATTTACATGATTTGATAGTGTACATCGGTCCCACATGAACCAATTAAGTTACACAAACATAATTTATTCATGTATCTTCAACAACATGGAATGAAGTCATTTTAAGTTATCCAATTAAGTAGTCTCAAAGTGATTTTAAAAGGCTCCCTGATTGGCTGTTTCAGGTATGCAAATTCATATATTCATTTATCCAATTAAGATTTAATGTATTTTAGTGTCACACAACTCCATTTCTAGTATATAGCCTGCAGTTAGCTACCAATAGCACTTGTTAGCATACTGAATGCTAAGGTACAAAGACCATCAGCAAAAAGCAGATGCTAAAAGCATAGTTAAATCGGTCCACAGCCTAACCAAATGATCCACTCTTCTCCACAATGGTAACCAACTGTAATTTAAATGGTTCTAATAATTCCAATGTAATTGAACATAAAACACAATTACACTCTAACTTTTTCTTATTTTCTCAAAAACATATAAAATAACACTTAATTTCAACATTTATTCTCTCCTAATTCAGACATATGCAAAGCATGCTGGGAATTAACATGCAGTTTCAGTTCATGCAACACAAATCATTCATGTTATCCAACACAAATGGATTAAGTAAACTTAAATTGTACACATATTTAAGCAGATTGGACACAATCAAATTAAGTTTGGACAAAATGTAAAGCGATTATGTTACTTAAGCTAATTTTAATTAAGCAATTTGAACAAGCAGCAAAAATATTTTTTTCAGTGAACCATTAGGTCTATGGAGAGTCCCAGATAGTGAACCAGATAAAAGTGTGTATGTTCACAGATACATGTTACTGTAAATCTTTAAGCTTCACAGGACAAAGATCTCTGAGATGGACCCTGTTACTTCACATTATAATATTAAGTGCTGCGTATTAAGCCTGGTCTATAATAATATGCATGTAGTTCCATATGAATGTAGGCCTATTTACATACTTTACTAATTTACCCGCCCTCAAAAAATTTTCAAAAATTCATGACTCCTGATTAATCACACTGTACAAATTCAATTAATCAAATATGAGATTGGCATAGTAGGCGAATCTCCAGCAGCACCATTTTCTGTTGACTGTTTGATTACCATCTAATGTGACCACTGTACCATGGTACCATCAATTGTTGCCTTAGGAAATTTGCCTTAATGTCACTATGCCAAAATTAGAGTTTGTTTTTGGAAAATTCAGCTCAGCTACATTACTTAACTCAATTTCTCTGTTAGTGTTGTCAGACAGTGAGTCACTGAGACACAACAGTGAGTGTATACACGTACATTGATTTTCAGGTCAGTTCATTCATGCATTCAGGAAAATATGCTTCCTGTGTTGTGAAGAAAAGCAACAGGAAAAGATGCTTTTGGGAAATCAATTAACAAATATTTATTTAAATAAAATTGGACATTTACTTTTTACATTTACTTCATCATAAGTCACTTTGTCAATTGAGTAAAAATCATTATAGAAATGCAATGAATAAATCAGTATGATGGTATCTTGTAGTACAAGAAAGCAACAACCAGAGTCAATATTCTTGTTTTCACCTCTGAGTGCATTTGGGGGCAACAGACATCCTCTTTTAGGGTGCATTAGGACCTACCTATAACACATGTACTTTGCCTTGTTTTCTGAGTGCTAAATGCAGAGCTCTGCTTATCGCATGAAAGGGCAATAATCAAAATAAAGCAAAACAACTGTGTGTGTGCGCAAGCAAGCACTGGATAGACCTTCAAGTTCTACAGTGTTAATGTGTATAAACCAGATCCTCCAACTCTCTCATTTGCTGCCCATAAATTTTTCAAGTCATCTGTGGTATAACAAGGGGAGGAGGGATATTTAGTGGTATTTAATTTAGTATTGCGTTGTCAACCCATATACAATTTTCTGATTCTTAGAACTTGCTTTAAAACACTGTTTGTGCTTTTGAGAATTGGTCAATCAACCTTAAGTCACACAACCAGCTGACACGCCTTGTTTTCTGCTAGTCGGTGTGAAAATTAAGATCCATTTTCAAGCTGTAAGATAATAAACAAATATCCCATTTTCTCATATCCAGTCTTCTGAAGCTGACCAATTATCCATCCATTCATCCCATCCAATAAAGAAACATCAGAATTTATTCTGTTTACACTATTAAATCAAATAATGATGAGGTGAAGGGTTAATAAAGCTGCATCTGTTGATTTGGCAGTTTTTGGAGCTTGTTGAGTCAGGGGGAGCAGCGGGTGGGTGCACTCCCTTTCCTCTGACCTTTTACAACTTGCGTCCTTGTCACAACATATCTTCTCTTGCCGATGACCTATTAAACTCCCCTAGCCTCAGTCATTCAGCTGCACTGTCAGTGTGCCTGCCTCTGCGGACATTAAATTACTCTATCTAAAGTAGGACACGAGTAATCCTCCGTGATGTATCTCAACATGCCGGCCAGGATAAATAAATAGAACAAAATCTCTGGAAATATTACACAAACACTTAAATCTGCAGCTTTAGAGCATTTGGAGAGGGGAGTCATGAAAAGACCTGTCAATCATAACTGAATAGCAGTAATATTTCTAAATAATTTAATCTGAAAGGGAAATTTACACCATGGGTTGCTGCTTTAAACAGCAAATAATAATAAAGATAATGTGATTATAAATATATAGGCTATAATATATTTATGGAATTAAATATATTTTTTAAATATATTCATAAAACAGACTATATATTATTAAAATAATAAGTCTTTTATAAAATTGAATTAAATATATTATATGAATTGTGTTTCTACCCATAAAATAATATAACAAGCATTATTAATGTATCAGTTTAAACATTCATATTTATTCAATAGAATACATCATGTAATATGAATATAATAATAAAAGTATTTTATAAATGTGCATAATTACTATATAATATTGTGAAATAGGCTAATATAATAAAATTAAAAATATAAATATGGCTCTAATTCCTTCTTGAAAACCCCCAGTTGGTTTGCAATGAATGTGTGCACCATTTAAATTGTCTGACAAATATAAATAGACACAGATCGATTTCCTAAGGATAAACACTCTGGGCAGTAACATTTCTATCCTTTAGTATCAATTTCTATACCTAATCTCCACTCTCTCTTCCCCCATCCATTCTGAATGTGCTGTGACTCGCCCTTCACTGCACCGCCTCGGCCTTTGCTTGGCTCCTTCTCTTTTTTTCCCCCGTCAGAGTTTGCGTGCTGTTTTATAATGTTTTCATTGATGTCAAGACCTTGGTATAAAACATGACCAGCACTGCACTAATTCTCCCTGCGGTCCCCTGTGTCTTCCCTGGGCTTCCTCCTTCAGCGAGTGACACAGCTGCAGGACTATTTACCCTACGCCTTATTTCCCCTTTATCTTGGATGTCCCAGGATGTCAAAGGCTGTGAATTTAATATTGATTTTATAAAGTACTTTTACTGTAACATGTCAGCTTGGATTAGGCTCAAGCACTCCACGGCTCGAGCAGTGAGCCGGGTTTGCACGCAATGTGGCTTTGCTGGGCCTCTCACTGAGCAGCTAACTGGAGCGAGTGCTTTATTTATTAAAGCGACAGTGTGCTGTGAAAGCAAGGACAGCACACAGCTCCCAGCGATCAGGCCATCATGTGTACACATTGGTGCTTTGTGTATACATTGGCAACAGAAGCAAATCGGAGACATTTCCTTTGCTGATACGTAAACAGACCGATGAGTTATTATATTAAGCCCCAGTGGCACGGCCCTCAGAGCAGAGAGAGCGGAGCCCTTTACACCTTGTCCTTCCCCCAGCCTCGTACCCTGCTCGCTCCCCCCTCAAGGGTTGACGTGAGTGAGAGATAGTGAGGTTCCACACCACTGATACTCAAAATGTCAGCTTGGTGATGTCTGCTTGTTACCACACTAACTGTATCAACACATTCCCATGATCCAACACAAACAGCAGATCTCGAGGCGCGTGTACAAAAATATACTGGGGGGACTCTTATTTGCTCCTTATTACTCTTGAAGAAGTACGAATTGAATTAATGAGTCACTATAAACGCACCTCGTAGCAAATTTGGAATACCTATTTTTTGAGGCCTCAATCTCTCTCATATTTAATGAATCTTAATGTATTTTTCAGAATCATTTAAGGCGAGTTGGACAAGTGTGAATACCTTTATACAGTGTGACTGGGTTTATTTTTTTTTTATCTTTACAGTGACTTTTTCTGTAATGTTTTGTGATTGCCATCCCAGTTAAGAGGCTTCTGACTGACTGTGTTAGCCCACCCATTACATGCACTTTAGAGGTATTTTATATAGGCTACGTTGAGAAGTTATATGCATCAATGGGTAAACTGAGATCTGCTTTAAAACGTTCTGAAAATCATTAACTGGGTTGAGCAGCAACCCAGTTAATATTGCGAAAAATGTGTATTTAAATTAGTTTAAATTTATACTAAAATTAAATTGTCATTATTATTATCAAACATTATTTGTAGGGCTGTGCAAAAATTTATTGCGATTAATCGCATCCAAAATAAAAGTCTGTGTTTACATTATTTGTGTGTGCTGTATATAATTATTTTGTATATATAAATACACACACATGCATGTATATACTTAAGAAACTGTGTTAAAATATTTATATTTATATAATATAGATTATGTATAGATACAGAATTTAAGTGCAAATAATTCTTAAATATATACATGCATGCATAGGTTATTTATATATACAAAATAATTATATACAGCACACACACATATATATGTAAACACTGACTTTTATTTTGGATGCGATTAATCGCAATTAATTTTTGCACAGCCCTAATTATTTGGTAAATATTTTCATACTGATAATACTGTGCTGTTAGATCTATTTGGATTACCTATTTATTGTATGTTTAGTTCTAAGATTTAAACAAAAATCTAGGTTTCTACTGATAATACTGTGCTGTTAGAATTACCCATTTATTTTATTCAGAGTTTTTATTTATTTATTTATTTATTTATTTATTTATTTATATTATGTAGCTCTAAGATTTAAAAAAAATCTTGGTTTCTACTGATAATACTGTGCTGTTAGATCTATTTGGATTACGTATATATTTTATTCAGAGTTATTTATTTATTTATTTTATATAGCTATAAATCCAAGAAAAAAAATCTAGGTTTCATGTGGTTTTTATTTTTTTATATAATTTTCAATAAGGATTTAACTACAATCCTTAAAATTATAATGTCATAACCATCAAGTAATAAATGTATAGCCTAACATATTGTTATGCCTTGAATAGATGTACACATTATTTACTAAAAACTTAAAAATATATTTTTTATTGTAAAAAAACATATTTTACAAATATCATGAATTATTAAATTTAATTTTTTTTGTAAAAAGTCAAATCACATGGCTACCTCAATGAAACGTGCATTGCCATACATTTTAAATAAAAATTGGTCAAATTGCCTTCTCAACTACAGCAAATCTTTCATTAATATGCCTATATACATCTCTAAATGTCAACATCTAGTAGAATATAAAAACAATTTAATGTCACATTGTGTTTTGTTTCAAGCAAACGTTTAACGACAAATAAAAGGCGCAATTTAACAGTAGATTTCGTAGATGTTACAGAGTTTCACACTTGGCCAGATGTAAGCCGTACACTCCTCGCGACGGCGCTGATGGAAACAGTGTTTGACAGACACCCTCGTATCAACAATGGAGCAGAGAAAAAAGCAGAGAGGAGAGATGTCCCCATGCCCTCCACATTCTGTGTTTGTTCTCTGGAGCATGTTGTATTATAGAACACGTCCAATTTGGGAAAGCAGACGAGGAAAGGAGGGGTGCTGCTGGGAGCTAGGCCGCTCTTCGCTGACCCATGCTTCATTACTCGGCAGCCCAAACTGTTCACCGACCCGCTCACCCTGAATTGCTCCCATGGCATGGAGAGACCAACACTGCCTAATAAGGGCTTGAAGTAGGGAAGTCATTGGTTAATCCACGCAGGAATTCCAGCAGGGCATCATAGGAGTTGGATAGCTCTCCATGGCATGAGCTCTGATCCGTATTCTTCCCTTCATTAGCATGGGGCCTGAGGAACCTGGCAGAACAAATTAATCCACCTGCAGCCCCCCCTACCAGGCTAAGACTCTCCATCTTCACAGAGGCTGTCATGGAAGGCACATTAATGAGCAGATCTCGAAGAGTCCCCCATACCTTCAAAAATGAATCAGTGGAGAGAGGAAGAAGAAGAAAAAAATCACCTAGTGAAACTTTTGAGACAGTCAAACATGTGAAGTGAATCCCCACCATTCACTCTACCAGAATGGAGAAAAAGACGTATCTAGTATCCAACAGAAGTTTAACCAGTGACCCCAGGGCCTCATCTATAGAGCCTCATCTTGTGAGGGACAAGCCCTACCACCTGACAGGCCAGCTAAAACTCTCAATATTTCATTAAAGCAATTAAGCCTCCCTGGACAAATGCTCCCGTTGACAGAATCACTCACTGTTGAAAATGTTCTGCACTGTAATCTGTTGCACAATTGAAACCATTAAAAGAGCATGAAAACAATTGCCCGAGTCTTCACCCAGCCCATAGCTCAAAGCCACCCATGTCATGTCGCATTAACAGAGCGGCTCACTTTTGGCGTTTTTTGTAGGTGAATTTAACCACATCACACATACCATGAAAAACGTGTCTCTGTTTAATCCCCAAAAGCTCTTTAATAATGTAGTGGAATTCAATTGAACGGCATGGAAGACAAGCCCTAAAATACAGCACAATGAGGGGAAATGACCTATGGTTGCGAGGAGCAAAGGAAAAATCTAATCCCATTAGAAGCCCGTTATCCTGCCTTAACAGAGAAATGGCATTTCTAACACTTGTTGATCTGGTGGTCTGGAGATTACGCACATCACTTTGTTTTCACAAATGTGCTGCGATGGAAGGGCTAAACAAAAGTTCAAAACCTGTAAAACAATATATTGTGGTTGATTACCACAAAAATTCATTTCAACTCATCCCACGAGTTCTGGGTTAGAGTGAGGCACACAATATAAAGTGAATGGGACCTGTTTGTAAACTCGCTTAAATCAATCAAATACTCTTTGCATAGTACAAATATAGGCCTCAGTAAGTAACAAGATTTTGGCCATTGTTTCTATACTACTATGGAGTCGCTAAAGGGACATGGTGGTGGAGAAAAAATATGAGATGGGAGGAAAAATAACAAGTCAGTGCCTTGCGTTACCCCAAGAAAACCCAAGTGAATGCAAAATTTCTCGGCAGAAACGCAAACGTTTTTGGGAGTGAATGCAAAGTTTCTCAGGGGAAGCAAAATATTTGCGAGAGAATGCAAAAGCATGGACAAATAGATTTTCTTCCATCTTATATTTTTTCTTTTTCCATGTCTCTTTCAGGGCTCCGTTTATTACAAATCATTTCATGTTTAAATGTGAATGGAACACTTCATCATGTTTTCTAGAAAAATATATATTTTTAAAATATATTAATATAATCTAAATATTAATATTTCTGATAACAGATCTTTTTTAATCATTCCTTATGCTAATATTCAACTGCTTAAATGTACACTTTCATGTTTAAAGAAATCAAGATTAACTTTTTTTTATAATAATCAACGTTATGCAACAAATGCTGTCAATTGGAACTAGTTTTTAATCTGTAATATTCCTTTAAGGGTGCATACTATCTTTCGACCAGCTGTTAAACACATTGATTTTTTCAGACCATATGTCAATAGAAGTTCAGAAAATTCTTATTATACTATGCTACTTGACTGATAGTATTTAAATGTAAAACAATTATATTTTTTTCTAGGATTCATGTTGTGTCCAAGATGATGGCTCTCAAATTCAAATGCGAATACTGCAAGCACATGGCACCTTATTTTAAAGGCCAGATTATCCTGAGAAGTGCTTGCAGGCTAGTGGAGCGAACTTAACATGACCTCCGCCTCCCCAGCAGCATGCGCCCATCACTCCCCAGACATGCATGTGCAAAGGGAATGGTCTTAAGACGAGTCCCCATATATAATGCATAACTGTGTTTTGGGCCATATTTATGGGGCATTTACTGAGTATGCAAGCACAGAGCAAAAATAGCTCCCCTCAGACAAGCAGCAGCTACATTTGAGTTGTACAAACATGGTTTGCAAAGAATCTAATTTAGCTGGGATGGGAAACCATTTTTGTGCACACATTAATTTGTTTCATGAATATACGTTTTAAGGAACAGCAAGAAGTCGTCTGTCTTTGCAGACAGCTATCGGGTTTCAGAAACAAATTGTTCAGTGCAAGAAAAACAGCTCTGGGATAAAAAATGAATCATGCCTTCTATGTTTTTCATGCATCAAATGTCTAGTTCCATGTCAGTGAAATTATCATACTTGTTTAAAAAAAGAAGAAAAGAAATATGGGTAGGTTAACATAAAAGACGAGAGATTTTGCTGTTGCCAATGGTTACCTATACTAGGACAAACACATTGGGATTGGGTTATTCACTCTATTAGTTTCTAGGCAACATGTTTCTGGACTGCATTTCAACCTGTCACACTAATGTTCTTGAAGCAGACAACAAACATATACACATAGTGCTTCTCTGTCAGGGGTTAATAAAAACAGCATTGGATTTTTTTAAACAGCATGAACATGAAGTAGAACAATTGTGTGTGTATATATATATATATATATATATATATATATATATATATATATATATATATATATATATATATATATATATATATATATATATGTATATATATATATATATATATATATATATATATATATATATATATATACACACACAGACACACTGCAGCCTATATTATGAAAAGTTCTTTGTTTTTCCAAAAACACATTATTTTCTGAGCGCAGCACTGAAAAGGGGCAGGGCTACATAAGGTCTATTGGACCCCTGTAATATGCACAATCTTTGGCTTACAGCCTAATGTCTTGAAGTAGCATCTATCAAGTTAAAACAGGATTTAAGAGGCCGTTCACACAGAATGCATTTTTCCATTCCACTGCGCTACTTTTCCATTAGTTTTCAACGTAAACACGCACTAGACAGATGTGGACTGACTATTGCGCTTGCTATCTTGACACCGATGTTCTAAAAAATGCGGCTCAAGTTAAAATAAGTTTAAACTTTTAAAAGATGAGTCTTGAGACCTTGCGCTTTTCAAAGCAAAAACCCGTTCTGTGTGAAACCAGCCTAAAGGTGTCAAGAAACAATCAAAGACAAAACCCTGCACTTTAAAAGGATAAGGTTTCTGGACAGATCCTGAGTGAGAGACGGATTGTTTAGAATTCAAACAACTAGAATGTTTATGACTGGTTGAAATAAAGAGTTGAGTCTGCCATGTTGAATCTTTAATTGTTAAACACATAGAAAAATATGTCTCCTTGTGCCTTTCACTCATATAGGACAACTCCTATATGATCATTAAATATTACCAATTTCCCCTTTGCTTTTTGTGAGATGTACACTGGCTCATTTCCCAGGTTCTCAAAAGAAATAGACGATTGAGGAGAGGGATGGCTGGTTCACTGTTGGTAAAAATCTTCACATGACCCCACCATGGTACGGTTAATCCAGGTCTTGACATCCTCAAAATCCTAGTTTCCCTGCTGGAAAGACACACAACAGTCAACCACTTAATCTGACGAAATCCACAGGAACTCTCAAATATGTATTTACTAGCATTGTCTAATCTCTTTAATGAAGAGTTAACCCTTGTCCTGCAGCTGATGGGCCTAACTGTTCTTTATACACAAATATTCTCAGAGGCTGAATGGCATACAGACAGTTAGTCATATTAAAGCAAATAGAACATGAAGAGATGCATTTTATTTGGGAAAGCACCGGGCTTGATCCCATTTTATCATTTATAATGATAAATAATATGGCTCAACATTATTTTGGGCCATGTGCTTAACAAAAAAAATGTAAAAGATATGAAATATTTGCTTTAGCGACATTTTATTATTATTTTTAAAATGTATAGCCTATATATAACTAATAGATAAATAAATAATTTGTTTACTATAATTTATTAGTATTCTGCTGAACATGCGATATTGGATAACTTATCATATTTTTGCAATTATCATAGTCATTTTATTGGACACACAAGACTCTAAATACATTTAATTTCTGAATCAGGATTTTTTTATATATTAGGCCTATATATTTTACATTTTAAGAATCTTTATTCCCTGTATAGCCTATTTCATAAAGAAGCGAGCACGGCCCTGACACTTCATGCTATTTAAAATTAGTCTGGTCTTTTCATTTTAGACATTTTGACAAAATATTAAAAGCTCAAATTGTAACAAATTAAAGCTAAAATGAGTAAGCTAACATTGCTTTGGAAAAAAAATCTCTCTTTTGTCTTCAGGGAATGTGCAGGTGCTAACATGCATGCCTAATTGACTAGATAAAGCAATTAATTATGGAGAGAATGAATGATCTCACTTTCTTTGGTCTGCTGCTTAAACCTCAATGGCGATGCAGTTGCAAATGAAAAACCATTTAATTTTCTCAAATGCTTTGGAGTGAAATGTTACATATCTGGTCATTTAAACTGGTCACTGTCTCTAGCACGCACTGTAACCTTCATAGACCACTCTACAGCAACAAAATACATCAACCCGTTCTTCCTTCCAGAGACGGTTGCTACGAAACACATTTTTTCCCGTAGAATTCATTTACACGGCACACAAATATGTGGACAATTAACCCCTTTTGTTTTCATAATAAATTTGTATATTTAATGGGAGCTCATCCACATGTGCTCCACATGCTCAAAAGAACACAAAGCGGCCACATTGTGCAAAGCGCAACGCCCATCCACTGCAATCATGCCCTGCTACCTGATTTCAACACAGAGCCAGAGAAGGAGGATAAATTACCCTAGCACAGCACAGAGCCTTAATTACTAGCCTTGCAGACAAGAGAAAGGCTCATTGATGTGTAGATGAGGATGGACTATGCATGTTGCACTGAAAGAACCCATGTTTTGGTGATTCTCTATCAAAAGAACAGCTGGGTTGCCATTTTCTCTCAAATTAGATTTCACCAAAGCAATGCAATGTGAAACTAAGAAATGTGGTTTCAAAAGTTATTTTTCTTGTTTTGTTGAGTCACAAGAGCAACAGGAAAAGTCGAATCTTGAATGATGTTCAGTTGGCAGAAACGGGAAAGGAAGCAAACATCCCAATCATCCTCGCTAGGTTCAAAGGTTGAATTGAAATGCTCTTAAATGAGACCATTTTTCAGCTTAACCTTTTCAGACCTTGGCAGCAGAATAGTGTTCACAGAAAGATCCAGCTCTTGCAATGCGACAACGTGAATTAATCATTTTGTACATTCAACGGACACAAGCGGTGTTTAAAGAAAGAAACAAAAGAAGTAAATCACGCCGACCCAGCAGCTGGAAGAGTTTTTAGGTTAGTTGTTGCAGCTATAAAGTGATGGAAAGCTGGGTGAAAGGTGTTACCTGTGTCCAGAGACGTGGTGCTGTAGTGTCAGGTCCTGGTGATGGAGGTCCAGCCTCTGTGTTTGTTTTCAGAGCGATTGTGTGGTGAAACATTGAGGTTATTGATACCCAGCATGCCTTGGAGAGAAAAAGGCTCCACCCAATAGTGAACCCTGTGACCTAAGAGTGATGAAAAAGAGAACCCCCCAACCACCACCACCCATCTCCCTCACACACATATGCATTGACTTATTTGTTTCCCGCTATTCCCAAATGAAGGAGTGTCAAATTATATCACAGATAATGAATAAGTCTCAAATAGACATGGTAAATAAATACAAGACTAAATGGCATTAAAGGTAGTAAATGCAGCTTACAAAGTCATGCTAACAAGACAAATGAGCGTCTATGATGTGAAATGGCGCATATTTTCCAAAGAATGTTTTCAAGTGATTATATATGTTAGCAAAACTTTAGACAATCTGACAGACGGGAGGAAAGGAAATCTGCAATTCTCTCATGCCTTAGTGCCACTCTCGCCCTGGATCTTTTCACATTTCTGATTAGCAGACACATTTTATCACTCTGCAGACAACTCAATTTTCATTTTGGGAGGGGAGACAGAAAGGGTGACAGCCCAGGGCCTTTAAGACAGCTGGGGACCCCGGCGAGCTCAGCGCTGAAGCTGATAATTAGACTTCCCTGAACCACAGGTCAAAGAGACAGAATTATTTGGCCTGTGTAGACAGCAATTTCCTCAAGCCACACGAGATGAGATATCACAAGCTGTTATACATGTGCACCAGGAAGCCTCGAGAGTGGGGTCAGAGTCAATCCTATTCCCTACAGAAATGTGTATATTGAAAGGGCAGCTAACTAGGGACCATGATCATTTAATTTGACTTCTTTCAGGGACCGTGTTCCTCAGCCATCAATTTCAAGGACTAGTTTGCAGCTCTTACATTCCCTGATAATAATAGCGAGGGGGTTTTTTGTCTGGAGGAGAAGCTCTTCATCTGGGTTGGTGGTCATGTCGATTAAATGTATCAAAAGTGACAGAATATAATGAAAAGGTTGCTGTCCCCGGTGTAAGCTCTATCACTAGCGAAAAAGAAAAGAGCCTGGGGCTTTTCAGAGGTGTGTAGGGTGTGGGATCAGGAATGCATTACACCTCTTTGGAAAGAATTAGGATGCACATTTGTGAAGAACATTTGAACGCTTGGGTTAAAACTCCCATCAAACATTGTTTTATAAATGCCCCTCCTCTCTAACTGTGAATTTAGAAGGCACATTGAAGTGCTCTTACATATTCCTGTGCCTACGCTCTTAAAAATAAAGGTTCAAAAAGGGGGTTTCCCATCGATGCCATAGAAGAACCATTTTGGGTTCCCTAAAAGACCTTTCAGTGAACGTCTTATATAGGAACCTTTTTTGGTAACGCTTTAGATTGCAGCCCGGAAAGTACTGTGTAATTAAGAGGAATTTACAGTGTAACGTTCTGTAATTATAGTGTACCTATAAAGTACTTACATGTATAAGGGAACAATATGTACAATTTGGGGAATAAAGGGGTAACAACCAGGAGAATTATATATATATATATATATATATATATATATATATATATATATATATATATATATATATATATATATATATATATATATATATATATATACTCTAAGTGTTATAAAACTAGGAGTACTTAGGGTACTTATAATTCTACTATTGAAATACAACAATCTTACATTTAGGAGCAGTTTAGCGAGAACATACCATGCGTACCTTTTTGTAGCAATTTTGCATCAATAAGAATGGGTGTAGAGTTGTGTAGATATAAGATTGTGTATGCATTTTTATTGTACTTACCCAGTAACTACATGGAACGAGAGGGTAACAAACACCACTTTAATTTACAGCCCGCAATGTCACACTTACCCTGTAACTACAAGGAACAAGAGGGTAACAAGCACCACTACATGAAACAAGAGTATCTTTGCCCAATATTTAAGCAAAAGTTGCAATAATTTTAGTTTTCAGTGCATTTTTGTTAAAAAGATTACTTTACAAATGCATAGATATGTACCCTGTAATTTTTAAAAAGCCTATACAGGATGTACTGGTTCACCATTATTTCAAAAATGAATGTTCTTGCTAAATTGCTCCCAAATGGAAGATTATTATATCATAATAGTAGGATAAGCACCCTTTAGGTCTTTAATACTTACAGTATAAATAATTGTTTAATTCTCCTGGTTGTTACCCCTTTATTCCCCAAACTTAAAATATTGTTCCCTTATACTTATATTGTAAGTCCAGTTATAGGTATACTATCATTACTAAAGGTTACAGCTGTAAAATCACTTTAATTACGTAGTACTTTCCGGGCTGTAATCTAAAGCGTTACCACTTTTTTTGTGTGTGTGTGTGTGTGTAAAGAACATTTTAAGGTAACACTTTATTTTGTCAACTACCAGTCATTAGAGTATTAGACTGTCTGCTTTATCTTCTAACACTTTATTTTGATGTTGCCTCAACAGACATTCTACTGACTATTGCTGCATCCTTCGAAGGGTGCATTCAAAGGCCGATTGCGTCATTGCTGCGTGACGAAGGCTCCTTCAAATTAGGCCTCTAAATGTGTCTTTCATTTACCATGAAATGAAGGATCCAATAGATTAATCCTTCACAGCCTTGCCTACCCTATGATTCATTGCACTGTCCAGTGATTCGGCTCTAGCCAAATTACACTTTTAAACACAAGAATTGGGTTTCAACAAATTTTAAATAATTCAAATGTTGATATACCTGCGATTATATATCGTTTATACTTTTTATTATATATATAAATGGACCATAGACATATTTAGACAGTTTGTGAACTCAGACAGTCTTTGATTTCAGACAGTTTAATATAACTATTATATACTTTCATTTCAATAAAGTGTAGTACAAAGGTTACTGTCACTCATCAACGGCAGCTGTCACAGTTGCTAGGCGACAAGAACAAACGCTCCATAGGCTAACCGTCCCATTTAACAACGCTCGTCCCAACCTTCGTGTCCTTCGATGTCTGCGTCCTTTAAAGGATGCAGCCTCTGAATTTGAATCCAGCTATTAAGTAACTTTACAAGTATGTCACCTTATTCTACTAACTCTAACCCAACAGTCTTTTACTTTAATGAAATGTAGCTGACATGTTAAAAATTAATGAGATAGTTGACATGTAGTTACAAAGTTACATATACTTTAGTTAGTAGAGTGTCTAAAGGAGACAATCAAGCTAAAGTTTAAGCCATTTTAATAATCTAAAGAATCTTTTCTCACTATAAATAACTTTGTGTCCAGTAGAAATCTTACATGATGTTAAATGTTGTTCATGGAACCATGCCAATAAAAAAAAACAATGTTACGTTTTATATGGATTGTGATACAGTCTCACACCTGTTTCACAAAGATGAACAGTTGAGTTGAAAGGGGAAAAAGTCGTTGCAGATTCTTCAAGATAGCCTTTACTGAAATGCTGTTTTTTTTTTTTTTGTGAGACAGAGGCTGTTGCAGTGGCTGGGAAGGAAAACACAGGGACAGCTGTATAATTATACTATTTTTACTGTTGGGAGCTCAGTATGTGAAAGGAGAATTAGCATCACACCTGTGCATAATTGGCTAAATTAGCTTGCATAATGCAAACTCTGAGAAGCATTGGACACTGGAGGAGGAAGCACTGTGTTCGAAAATTGAGGGAGTTGTTTGGTCTCCCTCTGGAATTTAGTGAAGGGAGGAAAAGCATTGCCTGTAATCTTAGATCTCAAGTCAAAAGAGCATTCAAGGACCCCTTGTAAGTGTTGTCAAACAATAAGCAAGTCAAGACCTTGATCTGGATCTCCAGGCAGGACTGAAGCACTGCTCAGGCAGGAAAAATTGACATGCAGTCAAGCACTTATTTGTTGTAATGCACTCCAGTGAATCTATGAATCTATGAAGTTGTGACTGCCAGCCAGGTCAACACAGGTTAGTTTACATGTGCATCCAGTGACTGAATGGGGGGAAATATGTGTGAGCACTTGCTGGAGTAGAGAGAAATCTCTAAAAACACTATTGTACCCGATAGGCAATTAATCAGTATTTATTACAGAGGCAATTAGTCAGTAGGCTTACCATACAAAACAACTGCAGTTTTCCATATTATACACAAGACGACATCCTGAAATAACACAGCAGCAGTTACTGTAGTAGTCAGATTTGCTCGAAATCTACCATATGACTGTAAACTGTAATATTTCACAATATTTTAAAGTCCATACAAAATGAGTTCAGAAAAATAATTGTAAAAAAATACAACAAAATTATTTTTGCAGAGTAGATATAAATGAATGAAACAGATATTGTTAATTAAAATTCATGAAAAAATAATTTATTTAATTAATAATAATTAATTTAATAAATTATTAATGGTTACAAATCAATGTTCTAAATATTCTAAACATTGTCTATGAATAACGACTACACTTTTGGAAAAATGTGCAAAATTAATATTGAACCATTTGACATTTTACTGAAAAGATGGTTCTGAAAAAACTTATGCCTTGTTCTGGTGTAGATGTGTCAAAATATTAGACAAACACCATAAGACATGGATCTTCAGGAGATCAGATCTGTGTTAGATTCAGAAAAGGGAGCTAGTTCTTAAGCGGACAGCACTTTGAACTGTTTTGATCTACTACCACCTACTGGTTAGTGATACTGATGAAGTATCAACTTCAAAAATCAGGTGGTTTTCCACAGTAAGGTGGAAAGAAGTGAGTTACATACAAAATATACTGGAAATTTCAAATGGCATGGCAAAAAAAAAGGTAATAAGAAACTAACACTAGTGACTTGATAAGCCCAATGGTCTTCTCACAAATTTATTTGTAAATAATATATGAAGCATTTTCCAAACCATTATGTATTGTCTCACATTCTTTAAGTCTCATGGAACTGAATATTAAGCCTTGTCTCTTGGAACTGCACTATTAAAAGTATTTAAGCCAATCAGTGCACACAAATATGCAAATACAAATATTTACAAATACAAATAACACAAATATTTGTAAAAAAAAAAAAAAGTAAAGCCACTTTATGGGGTTGTCTCTAACTTAACCTTGGAAAGGTGTCACAAAAGCTGCATCTGAAAGCAGCAATTTACATAGGTGGATTTAATGCTGCACAGAGGCAGAATAACTGCATTTACAGGGGGGTTAAATTGCTAAAATAATACTGAACACTTAATGGTAAAAAATGTGAAATTATTAATATGTAAACAAAATTAATAAAATGTTACATTTTAAATAAGAATTAAACAGTATAAAAACAAGTTTCAGGCAGTGCTAATGTTGAATCTCATGTTAACATAGCATCATGTTGTTATAAATATTACCAAAGTTTGTGGTTACTGTGATCTATAAAATATTACAGAACGTTTCAAATAATTGATCTGAAATAGCCAACATAAAGACACAATGTTAGAACTATCATTTACTGTCAATGTTGGACTTGTACCTCATAAACCATATTTCGACAAAATCAAACTTCTAAAACAAATTAAACAAATAATTAAAAATAATAATAATAAAAAAACTTCTCCTGTGCTTACTTTTATTTTGTAGAACAAACGGACGGTGCGTAGTGCGTGACTACCGCACCGTTTTCCGCACAGGAAGTCGCATTTTTGATTTGAATTCAACCAACCAAAAGCAAGCAGAGGTGGACTTTCACGGCCAGAGGGAATTTTGAATTTATATCATGCTATTTACACTCTTACGCACACACAAATTGCCGTAATTGTGTTAAAACTCCGATTACATTGGGGTATGTGTTTTTATCTTTAGGGGTGAAAAAATTAGATGACGGTCGTGAAAGTCAAAGTGGGTTTAATGGCGGTTACTGAACTAGCCAAGCCAGTAGCAACATAACGCTAATTAAAAATCTCTTTAAATCGCCATTTTAAAATTTCATCAAGTTTTATTTCATGGACGCTGCCTAATACACAATAATGAAAGCGATGAAAGAAGAGACTACTGAAATAAATCAGATTAAGGACGAAAAAGACCTCAGTAAGTTGCTTTTTTTGTTATCATATAACTATAAGTTTACGTGGTTTACTTATCTGATAACAATAATCAGATAAGTACTTATATACTCGAACATTATTTTACAATCTCGTCAACTGATTTTAGTGTCTGTGTAATTTAGTTTGTAGTCTTTGTAAGAGGTGCGACGACATTCCAGAGAAATATGGGGAGAAGATCACCCTTCAACAGCACAGCCTGACTGTCCACTATTTCTGTCTGGTGAGAATGAGAAATCGCCTGAATTATATTTAACGTTACGTCTTTGGGTTTTACAGTTGTCTGAGTGAAGTGTATACTGGCAGCTCTTATTGCATCCATGGCCATCGACATGTTACCTTTTTCAGACGTTGATGGGTATTTGTGCAATACATTTTATGTTGGAGTCTCTTTTTTCATTTAGACTTAAATAGTATCTATTTATTTACACAAAACTGTCTTTATCCATCTATCTACTAAATTTCACTCCTGCCACAACCCCAGTTTAATGATAAAGAAATATACCCTAGATTATCACAGATATACTTGTTTATTTCTATATGTCCTGTCAGCCACAAATCTAATGTAATGCAGAATATCACAACCTGCTTATTGTATTTACTGACTGTTTTCAAACAGGAAAGTTGTTAACTTCTAAATCTAGTTAACAATTTTTGTATTATTATGTAGAGGAATTGTAGAAGGCATCACCAAAATCATAATTCATGCATAAAAGTGGGCCAATTATTCTTCTGTATAATTTTACAGCTGATGTCCAGTGGAATATGTCAGAGAGGGGAGGAGGATGAAGATGTCCACGGCTTTCTTGTGGATGACATAAAAAAGGAGATCCGGAGATCTTCCGAGGCTGGTAAATGCTCATTTATATGTTGACGTGTACCATTTTAACACTGCAGAAATGTATCTGATTCTATATCACTGTTTGACTTGCAGAGGTGCATGCACTGCAAAAAAGTTGGTGCATCAGTGGGGTGTTCCATCAAAAGCTGTCGGCAAATGATCCACATGCCTTGTGGAGTAGAGCAAGAGTTTATTTTCCAGTTTACTGGCTTGTTTCCGTAAGTGTCTCTTGTGATTTGCTAAATTTTAGTTAAAAAAGTTTAAAAGTTTGGTTTAAAAAAATAATAATAATAATATATATATATATATATATATATATGTATAATTTTTTTTTTTTTTAAGAAGTCTCTTTTGCTCAGCACAGCAGCCATAAAGTGGTGCAGGCATGGTGTATTTTTGTTGGCCAACTTGGAAGTTAGCGTTACACTGGTTCTCTTGACAAAAACCCAATACAATTTTTCCTATGGCTTTTGAATTATTGCAGAAAATAAGGTCTGTAACTTACAAAAGCTGACGATTCTTACATTTTGTTCATTGTGAAAATCTAAGCAAATTAACATAACTTTTATTTAAGAAAATATGCCACCCCTGCACCACTCTTATTACTCCCAGTCTTTGTTGTCACTTTGATCCTTCAGAAATCATTCAAATATGCTTATTTGATGATCAAGAATCATTTCTTTTTTTGTAGGACCTTTCTGTCTTTTTAGGGCTCTTATTGACACTTTTCTTGACTAAAACAAAATCATTTTTTTTTTCAATATTTCACCTAAGTGACCCCAAACTTTTGAATGGTAGTGTATTGTCCTTTAAATTTCCAATAATTTACTTCTTCATCAGGCTTCTCATCATTGGTATTGATGGCAATTATTTGCAGGTCTTTCTGTAAAAAACATGCACCTAGTCAATCCTGCGTCTCCAGCCCCAGTCTGCCCCTCTCCTGCTCCATCTGTCTTGAGCCCATTGAACCTGTCCTCTCCTACAATGTCCTTAAGTGTCCTGCGTGCCATGGAAGCTGGTTTCACAGGGATTGTGTACAGGTAATTGTGCCACCAAACATATAAAATATGAAGATCTGGAATTAGCAATTTAAGTTTGGTTGTTAACTATTATGTTCCAGCATTATGCACACAGTGCTGCAATGTTTTTCTTCAAATGCACACTCTGCAATAACAAGGACCAGTTTCAGCAGGAAATGCTCAGATTGGGAATATATATACCAGAGCGGTAAATACAATTTATTTCCTTCTAATAACACACACTGAGTGATTTAAGTTTTGAGTGAAAAAATATATTCTTGGACTGCCAGCAGTGAGAGTATGCTTGTGTGTGTGTGTGTGTATATATATATATATATATATATATATATATATATATAGTTATAAATATTTATTCATTTCCATTACTATATATAATATATTTTTCAGGGATGCATCATGGGAACTAGAGGAAAAATGCATATGGAGAGTTGCTGCAAGTGTACCAGCACTGTGATGCTGTAAAATGTCTTAGTCACAAAGGTCGTAAACACAGCTCACAGTCAGGGTAATTTCAGCATTTTATTCAGTCATTCTAAAATAATGAAATGTATTGTCAGATTGTTTTTGAAAAGGATTCTAACTATCATTAAAATTACAATTACAGGTTGTTTGAAATTGTTCGTTGTAAGTTGTGTGGATCCAGGGGAACTCATCGAAAGTGCTCCAACCTTAGGCTTTACGACACAGACTGGGTTTGTGCTGACTGTAAAGCTGCTGTTGAGGAAAACAGTAAGCTCTCTAAACTATTGTTTAATATCTGCATATTTTGTAGAATTATTCCAAAGTTACATACTTCACCTTGTGTAAACTGCCTTTCATTATATGTTTTTTTTTTTTTTTTGCCAGAGTCTGTGCAATTGGCAAACCATGTTGAATCACCTCTGGCTATAAGGCAAGAGAGGAAGAGGCTGTTTAAAAACATCTCGGACTTTCACTCTTCGCTCATCGCTAAAAGGTACTTGCCCAATCAATAGAATCTGTGTTGGAATCGGAAATATTTGGGGTTGTTTGCAAGTTCATGTTTCTGAACCATTATACCATAGAGGTTGTGTGCTGTTGATTATCACAGAAATAATTTCAGGCTCATTCCATCCTTTTGGAAGAACTCTATATAAATAATAGTATTATTACTCTTTTTCTTTTAATCTTTTTTTTTTATAATAATTTAGCAACCCAACATCCATTAATTCTGTGGGTTTTGCAGCACTCTAGCAGAATCTGTTTCAACACACACACCCTGAAGCTGATCCATTGAATCATCATTTTTGCTTTATTTTGAGCACCTTTCCTGAAAATGTGACAAATTCCTTGTTTTCTAGGCAGCGTGTGCCAGCCACTTCTCCAGAGGTCTTAATGGATCTGGCCTGTCAGATATCACTGCAGCAGTCCACAGAGGTGCTAGTGGTAAATGATGATGGGGTGATGGAAGCAGCTCTGCAGGTGCTGCGGCAAAGTGATTTTAATCCCTGCTGCACACTTTCTGTGAAATTCTCCAAAGACAAACTGAACAACAACATTAGGAATCAGCGTCGCTTTCTCAGATGTCTTGTTTCGAAGCTGCAGATGTCGGAAATCTTTGAAGGCCCTGATGGAGTTAAAAACCTGGCTCTGAACTCAAAAGGTAGAACATAATCTTTAATTCAAGCTCATTTTAATTTCTTTTTCTAGAAAATGTAACATTCCTGACTAATACTGTGCCAGACAACTTAGGTGCCCTTTAAAACTAAACAATTGTTGTGTGCGTGAACAGCTCTGAGGGATGATCTCTACTTTGAAGTCGGCAGTCTGTTAGCCATCTCTTTGATTCACGGAGGTCCTCCCATAGGCTTCTTCTCTCCAGCCCTCTACCATAGTCTGTTCAATTACCCCACAAACTACAGGCCTACTTTACAAGACCTCGGAGACACTGCTTTTGCACACAAAATCAGACAGGTGAGTTATATTGTTCTTAGATTGTTCTTAGATTGTGCTTTAAAACTGCTGTTGCATTGAAACGCATGATTACAATGAACCGAATGGTTGTTGTACACCTGCTAAACTCTGAATGCACATTTAGATTGCAGAAGCAAACTCAAAGAAGGAGCTGAGACATGCAATGCAGTCAGCGTCACAATACTTGGAAGCAGCAGGCTGCTGGCGAAAGATCAGCAAACTCTCTGAGAAGGACATGTTGGTGGAGGATGTACTAAATTTCTACCTGATCATCAGACTACAGCTGCCTTTGCAGAGGTTGGTACCCTAAACTGCCTGTGTTATTACATTATTTGAAAATGTATAAAACAATAATACATATTTGATTTAGTATGAATTATGGATGTTAATCGATTAATTGTTCGATTGAATTTACTCGATTAGATTAATTGTTGGCTATTTGAACATTGCGAACGTTACACAAGATTCACACATGAGAGGCCCGACACAAACTTGAGGCAGCAAAAAAAGAACCAAACATGAAGTGGTCAAAACAGAGTGGACTACCAGCTATATACAGTGTGCTAACCTAAAAAAACAGCTGTATTATAACAATAACTTGGCTCTCCTTGTTAGCTATGCTCCTTGCATGCTGGCTAATAACTTTTTAAAGCTGGGTCTCAAACATTAACAGCGCTGTGTTGGACAGATTTGTGCAGCGGTGTTCCATGAGGGAGAGAGAGCGTGAGAGCGCGAGAGGTAGTGCTGCGCAAATACAATGTTAAATAGGCTTTAAACATTTTTTTTGAAAATCAATGTGTGGCGAATGGCGATCGGCGTTGATATTGTGCGGGCCACCACAAATAAATGAATGTATAGGAAACTCTGCCCTCTAATTTTACTGTCACTTTCCTCAGGGATGATTTAAATTGTGTTCAGTTCTATATTTGAAGTTTCCAGGTCTTTTATTTTTACTTATACCTTTCTCAGACCAAGGGGGATTATAAGATCTGCTGTTAATGTTCTTCATACAAGTAGTTTAGATTATTATATGTAGGCTTAATATAGTGTAGACTAAGCCTACCCATTTTAGATTTTTATTTAAAATGTATTTTATGTTGCTTAATGTTTCACATGCAACAGGTGAGCCAGTGCACAATTATTTTTTATGTATTTTAATTTTCTGTGCATAATTTATTTTGTTAAATTACATAAATGCCATTATATGTACCTTATCCCAACTGTTACAATAAAACACCAATTGAGCAATGTAACATGCATTTTTTTTTAAAAGCAATATTTAGCTTTTTATGTTAGACACTTTTGATACCAGTGAGAAATTTACATTCTCAGGAAAATAGCCGCTTATCAGTTAATTGTTATTGGATCGATAAGGTTGATCAACCGACAATTAATGAATTAATCGATTTATAGATTTCATCCCTAGTATGAATGCATTAAATGTATTGAAAAAGTGGCAGCAAAAACATTTAAAATGTTACAAAAGATTTATATTTGTAATAAATGCTGTTCTTTTTTAACTTTCAATTCATCTTAGGTTTCTAAAAAAAACAAAAACAAAAAAACATTTATCTATGAATGAAAGTGACTTAAAATAGAGTATAAAACATTTGTCTTAGAGCCAGCAATATTTGCAGTTTCTTGAGCAGCGAATCAACATATTAAAATGATTTCTGAAGGATCTTTTTAAAATCCAGTAAAACAGAAAACACTTATTTGAAATGGTAAGAGCATTTCACGGTATTACTGTTAAGGGTTGGTTCTTGTCACATGACCTACAGTGCACTTGCGGCATTCTGAAAAGTTGAGATGCTTTTATCTCAATGCGGCGCGGACGCGTCACTTCTATTATGAGTGTGCATACCGCGCGGCAAATAACGAACTTGAGTGTGCGAAAGACGCAATATTTGACCAGGCCTGTATTTTTGTTCAAATAAATGCACACTTGGTGAGCATAAATGACTTCTTTCAAGCGTACAGACCCCAAGCTTTTGAATGGTAGTGTATACACATACATGTTTTACAATACCTTTTTTTTTTCACACTGTAAGTAAATGCTCACTTATTTGCTTGTTTATATTTCTAGATTTCGTGAAGGTTTGAGGACCCTAGGACTGTTTGAGCAGGTTCAGATGTGTGCAGAGTCTTTCTATTCAGTCTTCTGTGGGCCTGTGGAGAGGCTGACTGCTGAATCTGTCATGGAGCTCTTTACTGCCTGCTTTTCAGAGGAAAAAGAGCAACAAGCAAAAGAAAACACAACAATAAAATATTGGAAACAGTTTCTGCAAGAGTGTGATGGTATGTTCGCTAAAAAATGTTTTTGTATTGTATGTTGGTAGAATTGAGGTTTTTGGATATATCATAAAATCTATGATAATAGAATATGACTTTAAAGTCCCTAATGAAATCAAAATTGACCCCATTTACTTTAGCACACATTAGTGTTCTTAAGGTGAATAATTAATCCTTGCAAGATAATACCGTACACAGAACATTGTTTTTGTCATAGTAATCTTTAATCAAAATCTGAAAAGTTACTTCTGCTCTGGAATAGCATTCCGTCAGTTTGGAACGCTTAACCAATCCCCTCCAACCACGAGTCTGCTATGAGCGAGAGATGGTGCAATAAAATAAAACTGCCCTCTATTCAAAATTCCATTTCACTTGGAAATGTGCCATAGCACCAAAGTAAAATCTGTTGCTGCTTCTGATTGCTAATTTATTTGCATGATCTTAACCCTTTTCTCGTTTTCCAGAGGGTCGAATGTGCAGCTTCACTTGAGGACATCCTAACATTCGCCACTGCTGCAGATTTAGTTCCGTCCATTGGATTCAAACCCACCCCATCCATTTCATTCTTGAGCTCACCGGACCCCACATGTGCCTTTCCTCAGAGCTACTGTGATGCCAATCATCTCATTCTGCCCTTACTACCGTCTTATGAGCTCTTCAAGAAACATTTGGATTACACAGTGTGTCAATTCTCAGTTATGCAGAACATTTAAAAAAGAGAGAGAGAAAAAGAAAGGGAAAAAAACCCCATCTAACTAAATATTTCCGTAGATTCATGGTGTGCTTTTACCTAATTATCTACAATGATGCTTGAAGTCTATTTATTGGGGTTCACGAGTATTATATATTTTTCAACCTGACTCACAATGGCATTATTGATCATAGTTGCTCTTCATTTTATTTATCAGTAGTCTGATATAAACCCAGGTGTTGCTAACTCTTCACCGTCTCATTACGTTAGAATAACTCAACAGAGAAGAAAGGATTTGACAGCTTTGCTTTAAACACTGTTGGGGCATCAACTAAAAATCAATACATGTTCTACTACACAATCTTAGATATGATAAGATTGTCTGCCATTTGTATTTTCAAAAAAAAAAAAATGTGTAGGCTCATAAGTGCATCCATTTGAATCTGTAGCTAATAAATGATGTAGAAGCTGATTTTATCAGCCACACACTTTTTTTAGCTGGTAGCATTTCCAAAGATTAAACTCTTAAGTAGATAATTTGTGTTCTTCTGTTCTGAACAGAGTTGTTGTATAGCAGTGGTTTTGTTTTTTCATACAAAACAGTCCAAGTACACCTGGCTGCAGCCTGCAGATCGGGGTGGGGCTGCACCTGGGGCGGGGCTACACGAGCAGTTCCGCCAATAACAATTTTCATTGGTTAGTGACAAAGTGATGACGTCGATCGAGGCGGGGCCGCACTAGGGCGGGCTGCATGTGCAATCCCGCCCAAAACGCTTCTCATTGGTTAGTGGCACAGCAATGACGTCGACACCAGGCACGGTAAACAGGAAATGGGGTTGAAAAACTCACGCGCTAAATCGCGCTGAAACCTCTCACGTAGATTTAACTTACAGCTATGTATATTCTGTGCAGAAAACAGAGACCATGGATCATTTGTTTTTCTCCTCCTCTCAAAGCAACACATTCTGGTGTGACATGTATCATTGGGTTGAGCCTTATCTCCAGTCTCTCTCCAGTTTCACTAGAGATAACATCACATTAGGAATTATAATGAAAGACAAAAACTATGAAATGCTTTTAAACACTTTAATTATCTTGAGTACATTTTTCATCCACAAATGTAAATGTTTAAAAACACAGTCTCTATTTACTGTCTTCAAGAGAGAATTTGCATTGTAGCCCATTACAAATCCCTGTGGTTCATGAAGAAGCCAATCTCTGTATGTATGTGTATATGGGAGGTGATATAGGAGGTGATATATGGAAGTGAGAAAGTTTTTTGTGTGCTACCACGCTGAAAGCACATGCATCGTATTTGCGTTAAGTGGTACAGTAATGATGTCGATGCTTCAAAACGCATGCGCAAATTTGAAATAATACTTTTAATAAAATTATTAAGTATTAAAAATCTCAAAAGTAATAATGAAAGCAGCAAAAAGGAGTAAAGCACATATATACATAGTTTTAACTATGCCTGATCCAAGTTCAGCATATAAGGAATTACAGAGTATTGTGTAATATCTTTGTAGTATTTTAAAAGTTTTTCACATTCTGTTGCACTTCACCATGTAAATAACAAAATAACTGTATAAACATTAATGGCACCTAAATATATTTCTTATTTTAAGCATTTTTATGTAATAGTTCTTGTTTATTTTTGTGCATTATATAGGTTATTATAAAACATTTATGCCAATAAACTACATACAGTACATTGTCAATCTCTGCAAACCATATTATGCATGCCAACTCAAAAAAAACAAACTCATACCAGTGATAACTTTTATTTCAAAACAAGTTTGAAAAATTGTGTAAAGAGATTCTGTATTGAATCATTTTGAAGAATGGCATTATCAGTACAGAGTCATACAAGGAATTTGTTTTTTATACATGTTAAACATATTATATAGGAAAATGTTAGACAAGATACACTTGAGTGTTATTGGCTTTGTCTGTAGTACCTACTGTAAGTACCTAAGAGACTTAATTGTTTATGAAGAATATAAACTCTAAATAAAAACATTTAATTTGGCTTGAGCAAGCCTATCATAAAAGTTTTGAGGGCAATATAGTTTATCAAGCACAGACAGATGTATGGGTATGACAGATAGGTAGAGATAAATAGGCACACAGAGATGAATAGATAGATTAGGACAGAAAATTATTTTTGATCGAACGTCATGAGTTTACGGCAGCAATTTGCCCCTAACCAATGAGAAGCATTGTGGGCGGGGCTACACGTGTACCCCCGCCCCAGGTGCACCCCCGCCCAAATCTGTGAGCCTATCAGTGGCCAGTTTGGGGGAGTATAAAAATGTGAGTGGTTTGTTTGCCAGGTATGCGTCACAATGGGTCCTGCCCATTGTAAACGCCAGGTGTTGAGTGTGTTTGCAGTGTTTCCAACTTAGCGACTATGTCGCTATATTTAGCGAGTATTCAGACCCCCCTAGCGACAAATTTTCAAAAAAGCGACTAGCGACAAATTTAGCGACTTTTTCTGGTGTTATTAGAGACTTTTGGAGACTCTGACGTGAAATCAGATATCGTTTTTCCTCATCTCAACGGGCAGCGAGTGCTGCCGTGGGTCCCACCTCGTCCCAAATCACTCACAGGTGGCCCAGTCCTCGCGCAGCAGCCCTCCCAGCTGTAGACAGACAGAGCAGGAGATGTTCTCATCCGTACAAACTGCAAAACAATCGCGCAAATGAGTCGCTATTTTTAGCGACTTTTTGCTTTCTTCCTGCTGTCACTCTACTCTACGCCTGTTTAGTGAATGGCTGAGAGGAGCAGATCATCTGTTGAACGCCACTGACAGAGGTGAATGAGCAGTGTTTTCCCACTGACCTATCACTTATCTGCTTTCTTTAAATAATAACGTTTAGTTTCCTTTCTTTTCTTGTGCTTGCTGTATTACTTTTTTTGTCATTCACTTTATATCACTCGTTTTGTGTGACAAAATATATAGGAAATTAGAACAGCTTTATTTTACATATTTGCGATTCTGTCACGAATATGCTAATTAACGTATGACGTCATCTAGCGACATTTAGCGACTTTTAGGGAAGGCGTTAGCTACTTTCGTTTGAAAACAGTTGTCAAAACTGTGTGTTTGAGATACATCCTCTGGTTTTCTCTCTGGTGTGCACTGGCCCTTGCGCCAGGTAAGTTTCCGTATTTTAAAGAGTTTTCTTGGTTAACGGGAGACTGAATTGCTTGTAGTTAACAACAAGTAGCGTAGCTACTAACTTAACTAAATTTTTCAGTAGCTTGGCAGTAGCTCAGTTGCTTTTTAAACAGTGTAGCTTTTCCAGTAGCTAACTATTTTTGCAGCAAGTAGCGGTGTAGCTCGAGCAAAAGCTACATTGCTACATTGAGAAAATGTTCTACATGCAATTTACGTTGGATGTATATTTCGTTCTTGCAATGTTGTAGGCTATTTGTTGCACTTTTGACAAACAGTTAGAGATATTTTAGTGTTGTGTGTAATTAAACAATACTCTTTGAAATCGCAATTGCATTGCCTTGTTTTAAACATTAAATATTTTACTTAAAACATTCCTCAGACACTTATTCAGTTATTTATAATATACGTTGTTCAAAAAGCAAAAGTAGTTTCAGTGTAGCTAGCTACTTTTTGATTGTAACTTGTAGTGTAGCTAACTACTTTCTAAACGGGTAGCTTGACTGTAGTTAAACTACTTTAACTTACGAGTAGCTTGTAGCTTGTCAAACTACAGTTTCAGAGTAGCTTCCCCAGTACTTTTGTTTTACAAGTGTAAAATCTTTTGTATGTGAGTAGTTTGTGTATTTTCTTTTTTTATTGGATCACTGAATGAGTGTGGTTAATTTATTTTTTTCCCACTGTGTTTGTGTGTGTGTGTATATGTTAGATTTTGAGTGTGGGGTGGTGTCTCTGCTGACCATCTTCCTCTTTGTTCAAGGGAAGGTGTTCAGAGCGACTGAAGAGAGCAAAATCCTGTTCAGACGTTACCTTTGACCTTCATCCAAACAGACAAACTTATTTACAATCCAGGACAAACAGGTGAGCTGTGAATGACCCTTGGTTGAAGCTATCATCTTCAAATGCATTATGCAATATATGTGAGTTTGTTGGTGTCTTTGCAGTTAATTTCAGAGTTGTCTCCATGGATCCCAAATTTGTGCCTTTTGATCAAATGGTAAGACCAGATGTTTCACCATTTTGAGTGTTCTGACCATAAATGAAAAGCAAATTAAATGCAGGTTCTTTTAAGATGCAGAAATTTCAACTTCAATGACTGCTTTTAAATGTTTATTATTCCTGTCTGTCTTGCAGTAGTCTGCTCGTGGTGCAGGTGAGTTTGCTTCGGTGTAAGACTTTGAATGGAGCCAATGCAGCTTTTTGCACTTTTCTTTCTTTGCAGATTTTCTCTGAGCTGTTAATTTGTTTTAATAGGACAAAGATAATAACCGGATTGGTCAGTGGACAAATGTTTCCTCAACGGAGCTGATATTGGAGCTTTCTCAGTTAAACCCAGAGGCTCAGATGGGGATGTACACACTAAAGGCTTTTATTGCTGACCGAGAAGTCTCCCAAGTTTTTGAGGTGAAAAAATACGGTAAGTTGTTCTGTATGTGCAGTTCAATGACAGATCTGAGGCCTTAACCTAAAGCGCTTTGTTTCTGGTTTAGTTTTGCCCAAGTCTGATGTGACTAAACACACCGCAGACCTACAGCGTTGCAGTTATGGGACTGAAAGTTGAGTCCTGTGGCAAGTGAATGATGCTTTATTTTCTTGTCTTGTGGTTGGTCAGTTCTTTATTTTGTTCTGATGTTTCCCAGTTTGTCCGTTCCAGTTGTCTGTCAGCGTCAATATGGCTCCAGCAGTGCAGATTCTGGTCTACAGCGTTCTTCCCGGTGAGAATTTAGTTGCTGCTAATGTGCCGTTTGACACTGATATGTGTTTCCAGAACCATGTACTGAATGATGTGGCTATTTTTCAATTTGGGAATGTTGGTGTGTGTGTGTCCTACAGCGTGTTGGTCCTTGTTCCAGGTATCTCTGCAGTTTTCTCCAGCTGTTCCTGCGGAGGGAAATGTTCTGATGGTTCCTGCTCAAGCAGGATCTCTGTGTAGCCTCAGTGCTGTAGATTCATTCATTAAAAACCAACACATTATGACTTTAGTCTTCTTTTTAGGTCTTCTTTTTATGATCTTTTAATGTGATGGACGGACGGACGGAAGTAAGATATTTTGTTTCGGAGGACTGGAGGCCGGAGGACTGGAGGCCAGAGGACTGGAGGCCGGAGGACTGAAGGCCGGAGGACTGGAGGCCGGAGGTAAAAAAAAAAAATAAATTAAAAATTAAATCCATCCATCCATCCATCCATCTGGACCAATGGCGCCCGCCCTTGCTCCCCCTTTCAGTGTGGCCTCGGGCGGGCGCCATGGTCCC
>JAQIUQ010005654.1:0-19846 GCA_030378365.1 Hybognathus amarus | reverse complement strand
CTTACGTATTGCTGAAAGCATTCATTCTACACATTCATACCATTTAGAACATAACATTTTAACGATCTAGAAAGAAGTTTAAAATCAAATGTAGTAACTACTCGGACAGTACGACGATTTAGGTCTCACTGTTGGTCTCTCCCAAAACAAAAATTGGAAAAAAAGAAATTTTGCTAATGTGACCGCATCTTTAGAGTATCATGTTGTTGTTACCCTAGCAACATGTTAACACCAAATCCTGCTTAAACTGAAACACAAACAGAATAAAGACCTTTCCCAAAACTGTCAACTTATAAAAAAATCCATGAAATGTTGAGAATAAATAGTAAAAAGTCATACAAAAACTAAATGCATGAATCAAGTTTAATGTTAGAGGATAATGTTGTTGTTAAATTAGCAACATGCTAACATCTAACTCTCCTGAAATCAGATGAAATATAAAATAAATAAGGAAGGTAAATATCATGTGTGTGAGCAGAATTTGTTATGTGTATATTTAATGAATATAAAATGCTTACTAAGAAATTAGCCTTACTGTTTAAATATTTAAAATTTCATTTCATCAATCATTTGAGGTGTGGTGAAAATCTTCATAACTTTAAAAGGAAACAAAAGGCAGACAATTCTCTTTGATACATGCCTACACAATTGATGTAGAAGTATATTTTAAACAAAGAACTATTATTGAGAAACCAAGAGAGGCCTACCTTGTCTAGAGGGATCTGGGTTTGGTTGATAAGGTCCTTTTTGTCTGAGCTGAGTACAGCAATGTTGCTTGGGTGCATAACATCACTCAGTTTGACCTTCACATCTACATAAAACAAGAGAAATATGTGATTGCGCTTTTGAACTATTGCAAAACACATGAGAGTTCTTGTGTGAGTATGCAGGCAGGCATCTTTCTAAAGCACTTGAAAGTTGAACGTCAATTGATGACTGTTTTCAAAAAGGTTTCCTGAACACTCCTGACAATAGTGAAACAAACCAAGCCCTGAAACTCATACCTTTGGTTGAAATCAACCTATGAATGGCTCTCATATGCATATCTGTAACAAGCGGCAACATTCTAATCTGAAAGATGAAGCCTACCCTGGAAGTGCGTTAAACTGCAATACATCTCAAAACCGCTAGAGGGCGGTCCCAAAAGGGACCAAATATCCATAGACGTCATTGTTAAAATCTCAGTTTTCACAGCATAAATTCATATGTTTACAGTTTGGTCCCATGGACTTTTATTGTAATCTTCAATATGTTCCACGTGCCTGACAACTGTGAGGGGGTGAATTTTTTTCTAACTTGTTAGTTTTGATCATACTTAAATATAAAATGTATGACAAATAAGGGCGGTTAACTTTGATTGACAGCTGATAACGGGCTGCGCCGAGTGAATTTGATGTCTCGGCCATGATCTGACACAACACATCATACCACCTCTGTATCCTTTCTGAAACTTTTGTATTTTGTATTTTCCAGTATGGCGCTGCCCGTACCCCCCATAAACAGCTTCAAACCCGTTCTTCAGAGAGTCTATGGTTGACGTCACAGACGCTTTGTCCATATTTTTTTACAGTCTATGATCTCTAATGGTCACCATTCGAAGTGCCCTTGAAAGCTACCAGAGGGCACTCCACAACAGACTGTTGCTGTTGTCATTCCCTCACAAACTGCATCTCCCATAGTTCTCTGTCTGGACTCATTAGCACTCATTGTTTTCACAAGCCTGGTTCTTTCTGTCATTCCTGCGAAGTCTTGTTTAGTGTCACAGTTTTTGGATGTCTTGCCTGTTCTGTGGATTACTATTTTGCTCGTGATCCCTGCCTTGTTGTGATTGTTTGTTTGTGTATGACCCTTGCCTGGATTTGGATTACAATTGTGGATAACCCTTTAAATAAATACTGCATTTGGATCCTTAACCTTCGTGTCTCAGAGCAGTTTGTGACAATATCTGTGCATATTAAACTGGGATCAAAATAATAAGTTCTCAAACTAATAAAATCCATTAAAAACTCCACTTAGCTTTCTTCTGACAACATAATTGTAATGTGATAATTTTTCACAATGCCAAGTAGGATATTGACCTTCATTTAAGGCTGTGGTGCACATAGAACAAGGCCGTCCAAACAAGTTTTGACAATAGACCATTGGTCTCTAAGGCCCCATTTACACTGCATGGTTCAGGTGACCCAAATCTGATTTTTTCCTCTCATGTGGCACAGATCAGATATGACCGGTGAACGTGTAAGCAGGAAAAAAACGCATGGATTCCGATTTTATCAAATCGGATTCAGGCCTCACTCGTGGTAATAAATTATATATGAATCGGATACGTGCATTTGCATTTTACAAATTGGATATTCCCCAGTAAATGAGAGTAGTACGTCATTAAAAAAGAGTCGTACATCATCACATGACTTATAGGTGCAAAGGATACACACAGTGGAGAAATGCGAAGGTTTAATCTCTTTTTTGAGTGTTTAGGGTGAAGAGATGGTGCAGGCAAAAAGACATTTCACGAGATATGGGAATATATGCTCTCATCTTTTTTCTCCGTCGTACGAGACTAATGTTTTGACTTTTTGACTGATTTCTCAGAACACTGGGTAATTTTATTTGCATCTACATCCATTGCAATTCTTGTTGTTTTACTTCCTTCTCCGGGTCAGAACATCTACATTTGGTAGTTTCAGCAGTGTATAGTGTAAATGCAAAAATCGGATATGGGTCACTTTTGAAAGATGATGTAAGCGGGTCGTCAAAAAAATCGCATATTTGGGCATCAAGATCTGCAGTGTAAATGCAGCCTAAATGGGGCCTTCATCCCATCATGATCAAAATCTCCCCCAAGATAGTAAGGAACCTGGCAGTGTTCCGTGGTTTAAACCAACAATTGTCCGCTTAAAAACCTTTTCTGTTTATCCTTATCCATTGAAAAAACTCATCCAACCTTGTACAAACTTTACACGTAAAGAGTCACTTTACTGGCATTTGATGTCAATGATACCAAATGCTGGTTCAATGTGCATTCAAATTTATATAATGTATTGTTAGATTTTGCAGTATTTTGTATTTGGCCAAGCGGTCGTCTGGGTGGCTCGCCAATGTATTCGATTTCTCTATTATATAAAATAAGGATGTTTGACCAGAGTTCGTGTGGGGAGAAGATAAGGTGGGTTTCTTCAGCAACTTCAAAAATCTTAACAATAAAATAAAAACAATCAAAAAATAAATAAATAAACAAAAATGTAAAAATTAATTAATCAACGAATCTTGCTGGTCCCGATATGAGCCGATCGAACCGACCAACTTCCCTTCCTCCCCGCTGAACGCGAGCGATTAAAAATGCGTAAATACACTCACGGTGGTTGATCGCGGTAAAGTTAAGTTTTAGGTTCGATATATTTCGCCTGACTTTGTTTTTCCCTAGCCACTGTTCTATAGGGTCTTACAAAGAGATCAATAGCAGGATTAGTTACAACATTGTGTAACAATTGAATATCGAGATTAAGGGATACTCCACTTTCTTTTACTCCACCTCAGAGTTAAACAGTTGAGTTTTACTGTTTTCGAATCCATTCAGCCGACTGGAAGTTAATGAGACCAGAAACTGTCTGGTTACTGATATTCTTCTAAGTATCAGAAAATCGGCTGAATTGATTCGAAACGGTAAAACCCAACTGTTTAACTCTGGGGGAAAAGTCTGGTAGCCTTGAGTAAATTAACTTGTTTAAGATAATAATACATATAATTATCAGTTAAGCCTATGTTTACTTTCTTCTCTGACACATACGAAAATGAAAAGACTATCAGTCAAAGTTCAGCTTTAGGAGGGAAAGAAATAGGACAGGATAAGAAGTTGTTGTTTTTTTACCTTCAAAAGTCTTAAATTGCACCTATGTAGGCCAGAGAAATCCAAATTTTCTCGGGGGAGCATGACCTCGAACCGCCCTAAATACCTGACATTTTAATGCACATGTCTGTGGGTGGGGCATGTGCATTAAACATGCCAATTTTTGTCAAAGTGTTAAGCAATTTTAACATAGTATCGTCATCATTTCAGTATAGATGAGCCAAAATAAAACCATTAAAAATCAAGTAAATAAGTGATAGGCCTACTTGGTCCCACAGCGACATTCCTGACCCAAAAAGTATTATACCATAATAATCTGTTGCCCCACGGTGAGTCAATTCAATTTCAAATTTGAGGGTTCCCCCACCTGTCAAATCCCACTTTAACCACTGCATATATATATATATATATATATATATATATATATATATATATATATATATATATATATATATATATACATACAGTATATATATAAGCTATATATATAGGCATATATACATATATATATACAGCCAATACAAGTGGAAACCATTTGAAACTATCTTCAACTTAAAGGTCCCCTGACATGAATTTTTTTCATTTTCTAAAGTTTTTTAACATTAATATGAGTTCCCCTAGCCTGTATTTGGTCCCATTGTGTCTAGAATTTTCAATCGGTGTAAATCTGAGCTTTGGCTATCTTTCTCTCTCTGCATCTCAGACACGCTGATCTTGAATCTCCCCTATATAATGTTATACGGGGGAAAGGTTACCTCCCCTTCTCTGCTTTGCCCTCCCCAGAGAATTTGGCTCGTCCCATGAGAAAACGAGCTAGGAGCAGGAAGTATGAACACACAGGCGCGATTTTAAGTTTTTCCGAGAGAAATAGCTTTGAGATTTGAGTGTTTCCTCAAGGGATATCATGGCCTGCAAACGAGCAAAGCATGGCAGTTGATCAGTGTTCAGATGTACAAATGAACACAAAAGCATTTTTTAGTTTCTTCATCCTAGCTTCTGAAGAAACAATGGGTTAATTTTATTTTCTCTGGAATGCGCCGACTCAACTCCCAAAGTTTTGTATGGTCCAAACATTTCACAGACAACTGTTTCCTCAACTCGATGAATGTCTGAAAATAAATCGATTCGAGCTAATGTTACCCAGCAACAATTTCCTGATGTGCAGCCTAATTGTTCAAGTTCAGACAGGTAAGTTAATCTTTCTCTCAAAATCATTCAATACTGTTTATGTATCAGTAAGTCAAGCCAGTGACTAAAATATCAACTTCACATCGTTTCTTTTGTAGGATGAAAATAATCTTATTTAAATTGTAAACAAATTATACAGAAAGCGATCAAAGAACAATCTTTCCACACAGCGCAAGTTTATTTGGACAACTCGTTATGAAATCAATTACGCACGTTACACTGCACATCGAAGCTCTTACTGTACATCATCGTGTTTGCATTGGTGAAAGCATTAGAGAGAGTGCAGAAACTGTGTTATGGTGCGTTCACACCGGACGCGAATAGCGTGCGTCAGGCGTGAACGATTTCAATGTTAAGTCAATGCAAAGACGCGTTACGTGCTTAAAAAATGAGGCAAGATTGTAAAAAACCGCACGTGCGTAAAAAACCTACGGCGCGAATGAGGCGCTGGAGCACGGCGCTGAAGACGCGATATGCCTCATTTGCACGTCAAGTTTCGCGCGAATGGCGTGAATTGAGCGTCTGGCGTGTTAAGCACAAATGATTTAGTTAGTGCCATTTGTTCATTCACGCGTTTACGCGAATTCGCATCTGCCGCCCGAGTTATAAAATCTGAACTTTGCCGTGAATTCGCGACGTTAACCAATCAGGAGCCTAGCTGCTTGCTCACGTGGCTGAAGTAAATGCATTGACTAAATGCATTGGTGGGATCATGCACAACAAAGCAAATATTTTATCACTTAAAACATTATTTATATATACGAGACATGTTCATTTTGTATTGAATGTTATTCATTGCATATCTAGATTATATGAAATAGTATTATGATGTAAAGACAATCAGCATATGTGCATAAGTTCGTGTCTTGATGTGAGAGAGAAAAAAAATCACAGGACAGGTTAATAACTTTTGGAAGCTGGCTCTATTTATCATCAAAACAAAAATAAATGACAGCTAGATTAGGTGGATGAGGGCGAGGGTGATCCTCGCTCCGATGCGGGACAACAGGTCATCAAACTGGCCGCGGGACAGGCGGAAGTACCGCTGACAGCGGCCGTCATCCAGCGCAGCTCCTGGGGCGAGCAAATGGTGAAACTAGCCGAACAGTTCGGGTCCGGAGGACACAAATATACGGCGACGATGATCCCCACGCCACTGTTCTGCTCTCCAGAGTAAATACAGAGCAGTGACTCTCTGAATGAATGCTCGGTCGACATAAAAACAATGGCCGCCAACGGATTTTGATTCTGACTTTTGTTTTTACGCGCGTTAGTTTCACTCTCGACACGCGAATTAACACAAAGTGGCCAAGCGTCAAACTGAGGCGCGTCAGGCGCGAACTTGACACGCTATCGCGTTCGGTGTGAACGCACAGTTACACTGCACAACGAAGCTCTTACTGTATGTACATCATCGTGTCTGCATTAGTGAAAGCAGAGAGAGCAGAAACTGCGTTGCAATAAGATCTTCATTCTCGCTATCGACAGACTGTCCTGATCCAGATGCTCATCACAGCAACATTTTATGTGATGGGAATCTAAATACTTCATAAACTTTTCACGTATTCGGTAATCTTGATAGCTGTAATAGTAAAAACGTATAATAGCTGTAGTGAAAGTATTCAAGAGAGTTTCACATGTAATATGTAGCTATTTCATATGCAAGCATGTCAGCCAATCACAGCAGTGCGCGGTTCAAACAGAGTGTTCAAATCAGAGGCTAAAATCAGGCTAGGAAAAATGCCTTTTATTTCTAAAATTATGACTATTTTTGATCTAAAAACATACTAACATTATAAGGGCAACCCAGGAAACATAATAAAATAATAAAATAACCCCATGTCAGGGGACCTTTAAATTAAAAGGAATTATCAAGTACTCACAAAGTATGATATGCACTTAGATTACCACAAATACCATGCAGTTCACAAAACAAGTTCAGCAAGTCAACTTTAGCATACCTCTCCCCTTCCATTCACCCATGTAGTTGAGAATGCCAATGCCTTTATTGATGACTGGGTTTGTGGCAGCAGTAGAGATGTTGGCCTGTGGGAAAGTCCTCTGGAGGTATGTCAAGGCACTAACAGAAAATAAATAAAGTGAGGCTGAGATTCTTTGAAACTAGTCAAAACAACAAACATTACATGTGTAAAACAGAACATGCGTGTTCAAAATCTGACTTTCAAAATCCAAGCAGAGCACCTATATCAATGTAGATATACTGAACTTCCAGAACCCTAATGTCTGAACTAACATATTTTATCACATGTAAATACATACTGAACAAAACAATAATATTTCTTATTGTGAATTTCATTTATTCCTGTGATGGCATAGCAATTAATTCAGAGTCACATTCTGATTTATCTCCAGAAATCATTCTTAATAACCCCAAATCTGTGAGTGAACTTATGTGCTATATGACCACAATTTTATTTGGACACTATTTTCCTCAAAACTCACCTTTTAAGGTTCTCCAATTCCTCTGCCCCAGATTTTAGTTTCTCTTTATCTGTGGGCTTCAGGAAAAGATCTGGCAGGCCAAGCATGAAGTCCCACACTGACGTCTCCTGTTGAAGTTTATCAAGGACCACCACAGTCCCTCCAATCATTTCCAACACTTCTGCCGGGTTATTGATCAGCATTTCTGTCAGAACCTGGTGACCCACACATAAGCCATGATGTCTAAGGATTCATTTAAATGACACTTTCATTTGATATTCGTGGGCATAATGAGACTAGACTGAAAGATTGTGAACAGTGTGGGAGGTCAGACCCACCTGGTTCAGGGTTAATAAGGATGCTTCTAGAACCGTGTCATTAGAACTGCAGAAGTTTATGAAGGCTTGTGTGAAGAGATCGTGGGTCCCGGCTGATGTGTTGATGGCAGTCATGGAGAAACTGCATAAGGACTTTTTCAGAACGTTCACTGACTCCCAAACAGGTTCCATTGTCTACAACAAAGAATGAAAAAAAAACATTTTAATTGAATAACTAGCCAATTGTTTGTTGTTGCATGAGTCAAGCCGAGAAATGCATCTAACCATATTGCATGAAAACTATACAGAAACATTTCAACTATAATGATTACTTTTAATGGACCTTCACAACAAACATTGAATTTTACAAACATTTCTATTACAATTACAGTAGATGTATTTTTGGAAAGACTGTATTAACATTAATGAATTAACCTTTTACATACTATCTCTTAATAAAATAAAATAAAGTGGTATATTATGTACATAAGATACATGGATACGTCAAGATTGCGAGGTAACACTTCACTTGAAGGCAGGCACGTGCACACATAGACATCAAAGGGGGCTTGAGCACCTGCCCTTTTTATTCCTGGAGAGAAAGTGCCCTTTTTTCTGGGGTGCTTTTTTAATTTTTGAAAAATAATATATATTCCTGTTTGCACACAGCTTCCCTGTCAAACAAATATATTGAATAATGTGTACCTAAATATCAGGTCTGAAGCGCCGATCAAGAGTTAACGCGTCAGCTCTAGTGAGCTCGCGCTGCGCCGCTGTTTGGACTTTGAACCGAGCGGATAAACAGTCCGTGAGATGCGCGCGGTTCAAATGAGTTTCGTTCCGCTTTTGGCACATAAACATTATCGAACATTTATCGAACTCGATATTGACTCGAAATTGAATACAAAAATATAAATTTAAGACTTGGCTGAATGTAATTTATGACCTTGTATGTAAAATCCGGACGTTTTTATGACTTTTTATGGCCTTAAATTCGTATTATTAAAGTTAATGACTTGCATCAATAGTCTTTCCCCCTGAAATTTAGAAATCTAAATTGGTGAATTTAGAGGAAATCTACAGATGCAAACAGATGGAGGATAGTAGGTTTAAAACAAACTCCATCTAAATGTGGATTTTGAAGGTTTTATTTTATGATGATGATACAGTCTTCCCTCAAATGTGAAACTAAGTCCATGTCACTATCAGGTGCATCAAATACTTGATTGAAACTAGTAGCATAGAAAACATGAACATTGTGGCATGGTTTCCTTTGCTGCTCAATAAACCTGGTAAATACTAGGGAGAACATTGTTTTCTGTGTGAACTGATTATTTTGTAGACATCTTTTGAAGATGAAACAATTGCGTGAATTTGAGGAAGATAAAATTAACTTTAATACATTTTATAAAAAGTCAGAGTTGTGTTAATATATATATACTTTTTTGTTTAAAAAAGTAAAAAGAAAAAAAATCTTTTTTTTTCACTTGAGCCCCTGCCTCTCAAAATGTCTGTGCACGTCCCTGCTTGAAGGGGTGTGCATAAGACTAACATGACACCTTCATAATCATGACATATGTTATGTATATGAAGGAAGTTTTATGCATGTTTGTGACAACTGTCATCAAGTGTCATTCGCTCAGTTATGACATTTTTAATGCAAATATGACATTGTTTGAGATGTCTTTGTTATGACACCAATACATCATAACCTGTCAGTGTCTTTGTCATGACAACTTGCCATTAAGACAACAAAACCTGTCTTAAAAATGACATAGCAGATTAATTATCAAACTTAAGAAACCACCTAGCTTTATTGGTTAACATTACATTAAACTGTCAGGTGGTTGGTTTTGACATTGGCTGTCATAAGGCCATTATAACTCTTTAATGACAAATTCAATTAGTACCACTGTAGTTATATATTCGATAACACTTTACAATATGGGTGCACTGAATAAGCATTAATTCAAGCTTAACTAATGCACAGATAATACTGAATTAATGTGTAACTAATGATTATCTAAGCTACTCATTAATGATTACTACATTAGGAACTAATTAAGAGTCTGTAAGGTTTATGTATTAGTTCATACATGAATTTGTTATTAATTAAATGTAATTGTGGATTAATTCCATAATAACTCATTTTTAACTAATAGTGTTAATTAATATTTTAATTACCAGAATGAGCCAAAGCCTTGTATTTCAACTTCCAGATAACATGACAGGTACACTAATATGCATTAATACATCATTAATTACTTCATTGTTAGTGCAAATTCATGTGCAAATTACTACAATTACTAAATGACTAGTTAATAATAATGTGCCCCAACAAGTAAAGCCATAACATAATGATACCTTTGCAAATCTTTAGCTAATGATTAATTAAAGCAGACAACTGGAAGTTGAAGTGCATAGCTTTGACTAATTGTGGTAATTAACACATTAGTTTACATTATTAGTTCATAAAATATGTTATTAAGGAATTAATATACAATGACACATTGAATTAATAGCAATTCATGTATTACTTAATCTATTAATCATATAGACATTATCAGTCGTTGATGCAGTAATCATTCATTAATGGTTTAGTTCTTTATGAGTTATACATTATTATTATATTACTCATGATTATCTGTGCATTAGTTAAGCATGAATTAATGCATATTAGTGCACCCGTATTGTAAAGTGTTACCAAATATTCTTGACACAGTTATAATGCCTCATGACAGCCAATTTCAAAGCCAACCACATGACAATTTAACTAAATTTTATGTCAGGTTGTCATGACAAAGACACTGACAGGTTATGATGTTGTGGTATATGTCAAGGTGTCATAACAAAGACATCTTAATGTCATATTTGCATTCAAACTGTCATTATTGAGCGAAAGTTACTTAATGACAGTTGTCATTACCCTGCTTCATATTCAAGACATATATCATGTCATGATTATGAAGGTGTCATGTCAGTCATGCACACCCCTTCAAGTAAAGTGTTACTGATTGCGAAAACCACAAACCTGATCTGTGTTGTTAAATGCTTGCATGACGGAAGTCACATTGGGAATGTTTTGAAGGCTGGAATCTTTACAAAAAAATGTAAAACAGTTAAAAAACATAGAAACAATGTCATTTTTGTGGCGTATTAAATGACTTAAGATAATTTACATACTGAGCATCCTGTCCCATATCTCCAGGAGCTCTGGATGAGCCGATGTCTCCCTTTTCAGGATTGAGTGAACCAGACCTCCCTTCTCTAGATGGGCCAGTGGAGGTAAACCATGGAGCAGTGATGGTAGACTAAAATAAAACAGGACCATGGATATATATACAAGAATTCTAGTTATTTTTAAAAGAATAATCTGTTTTGTTACTTAAAGTGTAGCAAATTGTTATCTTCTACAATAGTTATATAACATACTCAACAAAGACATTGTTTTGTAAATGCTGACGTCTACAAGCCAACACATAAAAGAAACAAGATAGACAGATATTTTCAAAAGCCCATGTCACAGTGAAGGATGGATCATTACTTAAAGATAAGCACTACGTGGAGGATTACGAAAACAAGTCATGTGAATTTAAACCCTCCCTGAGGTATGAGCTGGTCATGACTTTGTTGGGAGTACACAAAGAAATGTAATAAATAAAAGGATGAAGCAAAAAGAGGAATGCCACCATTGAAATTTTGACCCTACCCCTACCTATCTATGGAGTGTTTAAATTCACTCATGAAATGTTCTGTGGCTTATGGCAAAGTAAATCTAAATTAAAAAAACTTATTGTTAAATAGAATTTTACTTTACTTTTTTTTAGGCAGTGCCACTTCATTCTTTAACCTTATAATTCAGTTCACTAACGTTACTATAAAATTAAAGTTTTTAATCTGGAGGCAAGAATAGCAAATTTTAACCTAAATGTATAGAAAAGAGCAGCGTTGATATTTGTTGAGTTTTGAAAACAAGTTTCAAACAATATGACAATATGTAGATGACAGAATTAAATTTAAACCTAGTGATCTTGACTGAACTGACCGAATTATAACAATGAATAAGTGATTTCTACTATGCCAAACGTTGGTAACACAAGGTTCATTTATTAAACATTAGTTAATGAACTATTAACTAACATGAACTAACCATTTGTTGCTCTATTTGTTATTCTTTAACATTAGTTAATACAAATCTAGCTGTTCATTGTTGTTCATGTTAATTCACAGTGCATTAACTAATGTTAACAAGATTTTAATAAAGTATTTGTAAATGTTGAAATTAACATTAACAAAGATTAACAAATGCTGAAGAAGTATTGTTCATTCTTTGTTAATGTTAACTAATGTAGTTAACTAATGAACCTTATTGTAAAGTGTTACCAAAACGTTTTACTCTATTTATTATTTATATATATATATATATATATATATATATATATATATATATATATATATATATATATATATATATATATATATATATATATATATATATATATATATATATATATATATATATATATATATATAATTTATATATAAAATTTATTAATAATTATAATTAAAATTATATATATAATTTTTTAGTAGCAGGGTTCAAGCCTAGTTGGCTCAAAAATCTAAAGAGGCACATGACTCACCAAACAAACATTTGCATCAATAACGAAAGATTTTGACTGTTGACTCAACATTGACATCACTGCAGTAAAGAACTGGTGGAACAATGGGTTTCGTAAATATTCCTCTGATTAAACAGCCAAACACTTTTGCGAATCATCTGACCAAAAAAGGGTATTCTTAGCTTTATAAATATAATATACTATACTTTATGAAAACTGAGGAAAAGGGTTGCGCGATGACGCGGGAGGTGCAGTATTCTGCCATTATCTCATCAGTGATGCATTCCAACAGGTGAACTGAGCCATTTTTATCAGACATCTAAGGCACGTGACATTAATGTGCTGGGTAACAAATATCATCAATAAAGGGATAGTTCACATGTTTTAGCTTACCTCAAGGGCATCCACTGGTAAGCTATGAGTCACCACCTCAAAGAGCACGCACAGAGAAGTCCAAATTAAACATGATTTAATGACCACGTCCAAGTGATTTGAGGGCACGGAAAGCCCCGTAAGTGATCTCCTGCGCGTGTACGTCACTCATTGTTTACACAGAGATTTCAGAAGTGTTACCTTTCACTGTGAAGATCTGAACATATTTAGATATACAGGAAATCGCAATGGAAGACGATTTCAATATATCAACTAACAACATTGATTTTTTTTCGTAATCGTGCGAGAGATCCCTTCCAGCGCATGCGCAGACCAAAGCACCCACGCCCTCAGATCACTTGGACGTGGCTGTGGTTACAAGAGGTAAAACGATATAAATACTGTTCGTTTTCTCACACAAACCGCTCGTTTCGTGTCTTAGGCCATCAATGTGTACTTACATTTACGAGTCATTAAATCATGTTTAATTTGGACTTCTCTGTGCATGCTCTTTGAGGTGGTGACCATAGACCTCCATTATATGACTGATAGACACGAACGGTTTGACCTAAAATTATCAAAATTTAAACTACTGTGGAAACAAAGACACCTACATCTTGGATGCCTTTGAGGTAAGCTAAAACACTAAAACTTAATTTCAAAGTAAACTATCCCTTTAATGTACACATCTGATCATCATAACACAACCACTATGGAATTCAAAACAAAAACAGACTTGAGACTTTCCAAGAAAATGGTGCTACGTGAAACAAGTTTGTGAGGGAGAAAATGTTTCTGGAAATGCATTAGATTCAGACCTGTGAGATTCAGCATCCCTGCGGTGACGATGACCCGTGTACCAGTTGGATTTGGACTGTCCTTCTGTTAGGTAAGACTTGCTGGTGCACACAGTGTCGGTGCTACACATGAGGGTCTGCAGGAAAGGGAAGAATCCGGTGCTCGGAAGGTTTTTCGGAGCCACATAGCCTGAAAGAAACGGCGCAGAGTTACATATTATTGCTCAGAGGTTTTATTTTTTTCATTGTTAATTGGATTACCCATGATGTCTTGTTGAACTTTTTACTTCTTGTGTTGACATATTTCCCACTGAAACAGGACATATCAAATTCATAATTTGCCACTTGCTATTGCTAGACGATGGCGGGTGGTATAAGGAGTCCCCTTATTCTTAGGGGTCTTCTCATTCTAGAGACATTTAATAACTGGACAAAAATTTATATAAATATCTCCCCTGAGGGCAAGATATTTTTAGTCTGCTTTCCAGGAAGAGAAAGACTGTATGCAAATGTGCTAAAAGGTTTTTTTTATGTCAACATTTATAGGTCCTAAATATGACCTCAAATCTAATCAGATTTGGATTAAAAGCAGCGCATGTTTCTCTTCAAACTTAGGAGAAATAAAAAACCTTTGCTCCATGATGCCTTGCAAAATTACATTCATTAAAATGTGAACAATCAGCGACTTCCGAATAAACTTGTTTAAACTTTTGATGCAATAATAACCACTGGCAAAAACTATACAATGAGGTGACATTATTCTCCTCGCTCTTCAAAAATCATCAAAATTAAACTTAAAAATAAAGTATTATATAAATTGTCATCAAGCTCAAATGAGTCTTATTACAACAATGTTAAATACAGATTATGTAAAGTATATTTGTTTACATATATATATATATTAGAGCTGTCAAACTATATATTAGAGCTGTCAAATTAAACTGTGTTATTTTACATTTATATATATATATATAATATACACACACATGCATGTATATTTAAGAAAAAAAATTTATATGCAAAATATGTATATTTATATATAATATAAATTATATATAAATCTATATACAGTAAATACATGAAAATATTTATTAAATATATACATAGAATATGTGTGTGTATTTATATATATATATAAAATAATTATACACAGTGTCCCCACATATATTATGTAAACACAAACTTTTATATTTGGATGCAATTAAGTCAATAATACTTAACATACATGTACTGTATGTTGACTGAATGAAATATTTTGTATTGTTAACTATATGTATTATTTGCTTGTGGGTAATCTTTAGGATTCAATCCTAAGAAAACTTTAGGAATATAGATAATAAAACCTCTCGAACACTAGACAATTTCTTCTTTTTTCAAATCTTTCTACTTTTTTCTCTCCTTCCACTCTCTGCATATACCCCGTCATGAACAGATACTGCTGAATTGACATCAAATATTCAAAGCTTTCATGTTTTACATATTTGTAAAATCTTACAATAGCCCACATAATTTTGTCTTGAAGTAAAGCTCATATTGAAGTCTTAGATATAAGTGATTGCCGACTGTTTGTCCTCTGAAACTCTATGAGGAAGTACTTTTCCTCAGGAGAAAAAGATCTGAGAAGCAGACCAGCAACGTCTTCCTTCATTCTCTATTTAAACGCATTGCTGTCTGGGGAAAAACATTTGAAATCTCAATCATGTTTTTCTCAACCTGTGTTGTTTTTTCTTTTTTCTAAGGGAGGGAGAATGTTTGTTTTTACTGTCTGGTTTTATGGTCTAGAACTTTCAATGGCAATATACCATGTTTGATTTCGTCAGTTCTTAGAAACACAATGCCATGATTCAAAACATACATTAGATTGAAGGATTGGTTCTTTAGGATTAATGACGTTATGCAATGTTTGTCCAGCAAATACTGTTTGAATGAACCAAAACCATAGAGAAAATAGAGATTGATGAAATAAACATGACAATAGCTACTTGGGGTGTGCCAAGCATACAAATGATTTTGATCGCTGCAACTTCCTGAAACATACAGAGAAGGTATTATTAAAGAAAATGTTTGTCATTTACACACCCTCAAGTTGTTCCAAACCTGTACAAATGACTTTTTTCTGCTATACACAAAAAAGATATTTTGAAGAATGTTGGTAACCAGACAGTTGATGAAACAGTTGATGGTCCCCATTGACTTCCATAGTACTGAAAATACAATGGAAGTCAATGGGGACCATCAACTGTTTCATCAACTTGAGGGTGAGTAAATAATGACAGAATTATCCCTTTAACATGAGGAAATACTTAACAAGGACTGTTGCATTAACACTGTCAGAAATGACAGATTTAAAAAAACTATATTTTAGTGCGATTATGTTTTTATGTATGTATTTAATGTATTTATGTAATAGTTATGATCAATTTATAACATGTTAATCGCTTATTGAGCATGAAATTAAAAAAAAGTTACTAGATAAGATCCCAGTTTAACTGTAACTATTTTTTCAGGACCATTTAACCCTATATGAATCAGAATCATATCCATAATTTTTTTTTTATTATTATTGTTGTTATTCACATAGCAAGTGTCAAAACCAAAACCAAGTTTAATACCATTCCGAAAAGTACAAAATTCAAACCAAATGAACGAACGGCACCAGAGGGTTCAGTTAGTCATCAATACATTTTAATTTAATAACAAATGCGATTTTATCATATCCAAATGTAGTTTATTGAGCCATAACAGATTTTTACAAATATACTAGGATAGATGACAATGCATCATATTTCATTAATTTACTCTTTATATGGAAAAGGGCGGCCAGGATATGAACCTACAGTAAATATTTTTATAGTTATATATTATATAGTTATATAGTTATATTAAATATTTTTCAGTATATAATATTCTTTTAACAATAAAAACAGCCTCTACAAAATATAGGCTATTATACTTTTGTTTACTTATTATCTATACATCTCTCCTATATGCAAATATCAAGGAAAACACACCAACTAGAATTAGTTAGGGTCAGAATAGATTACCTCTGAGGTTAAGCACTTGTTTTCTCACATTATTAAATGAGTTTCATATGGATGCAGATATACAATTAGACAAACACTGAATCTGCCAGTGCAGAACATTGCAAGGCATAAGGGAGCTGCTTATGGGAAGGACCAGGCCTAACAACCCAATCCTCAAAAGAGAGATGTGAGATAACAGAAAACTCCCAAAGGACAGTCAGCTTAAAGTGCGGATTGCATACAAATCAGAGAATATGTATTTTAATCCCATATCATATTTAAATGAACCTGGAGGCAGATGGATAATGTAAAACATTGGAGATTAGCTGTTGGGCATCCATTATGTAAAAATAAGACACTAGTCTACAACATTCCCAAGCAATGGGGTGGATAGTGTCAAATGTGCTCAAGAGATCAGTGGCATCAGCCTGCGTAGATCTGCACCATATTGCATATATTTAAATAGGACTGAAAACTTGTTCAGTAGCATATATCTCCATTAAACCATGACTCAAACCATCAGCAATATTACTGTTCCTTGCAGATGAGCAGACCCACTTGCGAGTATGCAAGTTACAGTACACTAAGTGCAATGACAGTCCCCATGGGCTAACCTGAGGTTAAGTGTTGTGCTCAAGGACACAGTATAGTAAAACAGGATTGTGATCTCAGTAACTTCAGCTTCTGACTCAGACCTTCTCAAGATTGAAGCCTCAACCCTTTAGAAGCCCAGAACCTAAACCACCTTTTAACCAACCCAGAATGCCTTCAGTCACGTCACTGTGATCAACAGTATTTAGTTGACTTTCTTTTACAGTCTACAGGATGATGTATAGTAGAGGTACTTACAGGTATCTTTCAGTTTTGGAGGGAATTGTGAACGAGTGACCGCCAAGATGATAAAGATCACAATAGGCCAGATAATGAGAGCCAGTGACCAGCCCTGAAAACATCAAAAAACAAATGTCCCATCAGACTTTACTGTTGGTTACATTCATGAATTATGCATTCATCCATGCATTATATCTCATGAAACATCAGGAACTTACAAGTTCAATGTTTTTCATTCATGACTTCATGGATGAATAACACCTTAGTTAAAACATTAACTAAGAGGTGCACATCATCATGAATTATGATTTATTATGCATGATCATTATGTTTTGTATGTATGCTTTGTTCACAGTTATGCCACCTTTGTGTGCCCCAGCTAGTTGAGGGGCCACATGATGAAGTCATTGATGGATATGCTTATCATAGCAAACAAACTGGTTGACATTCAAATACAGTAGTCATCATTAACTAAGCATATATGTCTATGACTTCATCATGTGTGTGGGCACTCAAATAAAGTTGTGACTAGGTCCTTTGAAACACTTAAATAAGCAAACATAATGATCATGCGTAATAAATCATAATTCATTATGATGTACTCATTTTAGTTAATGTTGCTCATCCACTGAAGTCATGAATGAAAAATGTTGAACCTGTGTTAGTTCTTCATGAGATATTTATACATGAATTCATGAAACTTACTGTAAAGTGTTACCCTAAGGTCTTCTGAATCATTAAAAAATATATATGTTTTAAGGATACAAGCAATATTAAAGCAATAATTATTTAGAGAAAAGGCATCAATATATAATTGCAAGTCACAATTGGTGATGGTAACATGTGGGGTTCCCCAAGGCTCTGTGTTGGGCCCATTGCTTTTTCTGTTATATATTAATGTTATATGTGAGGTTTCTAAAGTATTCAAATTTATATTATTTGCAGATGATACAGACTTATTTTGTTCTGGTGACAATTTGAAACAGAAATGGTAAAAAAATAGTACTACTTTAATTCGAATAAACTAATATTAAATATAAGGAAATCATTTTAAAAATATGTTTTAAGGATACAAGCAATATTAAAGCAATAAAGCACAGGTAATACAAGAACTATACTGTCCTACTGTACAATGCATCAAGTAATTTCTCTAATATATCACTCCACAGAGTACAGTATCACTTTGCTGTGTTAACTTAAATCTCTAATAGCAATAACACAACCAAATCAGCTAACAAAAAGAAAAAAGTGTAGAACTTATAGGTTATACTCTTAAATTTTAACATTCATTATGCAAATATTATGTTGCGCAAAGTTAAAGTTTAATTCTGGGTAGACACCCACATAACTCCACAGAATCTATGCTCAATGCACACATTATCATTTTAATCTGGGCATCCAGTTTTTTTTTTTTTTTTTACCATAAAATGAGAATGTCTAATTGTACAATTGCATTTACTCACTGGCTGCCGGATGACACTGAGGCAATTCTTCCATAGAAGAAGTTTTAACTGTTGTAAGAAGGCCATTAGAGGAGATGTGCTGATATAGAAACAAAAGAAAAATGCAGGTTATGTTAAAGATATTCAGTAATTCCAAGCATTGGTACAGATGCTAAATGTACCAGCATCTGGCTTTGTAAACTTTGGACAAACTAGTAGACCACATTTCACCAAAAAACAGGGATTGAAATTAGTGCAGGAAGTGAATTTAAAGGGTGGATGGAAGTTCCATTTCAAAATGGAAGGATTTTTTCCCCATATTTTAGCTACATCCCCAAAACGCCTATTTCAAAACTTATATATAAATATACCCTCTGAAAAATGCTGGGTTGTTTTAACTCAATTTCGGGTCAGGACAAACTTAAACATTGGGTTAAATGTCATTTAAAAATGTAACCCAATGGCTGGATTAAATTTGTCCATATTCTGACCCAAAATTGGGTTAAAACAACCCTTTAAAAAGAGTGTAGTTGAATTTTAACGCTTTTAAAATATAAAATATTTCTATTTCGAACCTCTGACGATCCTTCTTGATGAAACCCAGTTTAAGTAACTTAAAGCAATTTATGAAATATTCCTTGCCTGTCGTGTTTTGTTTTCCAACTTTATATTACAACGCCATTTTATACAGATGCTGTTTCAATTCATAATAATAAAATTAATAAAATAATAAATAAATAATGTACATAAATATAAGCATAATTTAAAAGGCTGTTTTTTATTATTATTATTATCTACAGTCCCCCTTGGCACATGTTGTGTCTTTGTGCGCTTTTGACTAAAACTGTTGAAAATCACTGAGTTGTTCCTAAATAATCCCCACTGAATTCAGTTTGCCTCACATTTAATACCGCCAAATATTTTAATTAACATTATGACTGAATCTCTGTAACTCACCTATTATC
>JAQIUQ010005651.1:0-23234 GCA_030378365.1 Hybognathus amarus | reverse complement strand
ATTTGAATTAATTATAAGTAACTTTTTAATATAAATAACTGATGTTTATATATTTTATGTTTAGATGGCAGAGTCTGGTTCTTCACTGGAGTCAGACAAAGGTGAGTTAAAATTGGGTAATGCACTTTTGTTCTCATTAATTCATTTTAGAGAGTTATGTAGATTCAAAGGGTTATTTCACCCTAAAAATGTTAATTCTGTCATTAATTACCCTTAAAACTTTTGTTCATCTTTGGAGCGCAGTTTCTGTTATTGTTTTCTAATTTGACGGAGAACTTATAACTATTTATATCATGATGATTCAAATTAAGATATATTGTGAAATGTCTATAATTATTGATAAATCTTATCACAACCTTATTATAATGCGTTTTTTTTTTTTCATGGCATGGAATTTTTGTTTACTTGTTTTCATTTTATTTCATACTTTTATTTATATACTTAATTTACTTTTTGATGGTGAATTTAAATGTACATTTTCGTTATTTTTTCATGCTTTCCCATATTCATATGTAGGTGCTGGTCATATAATTGGAATATGAAAAAGTTGATTTATTTTAGTAATTCCATTCAAAAAGTTAAACTTGTATATTTTATTTATTCATTACACACAGACTGATATATTTCAAATGTTTATTTCTTTTAATTGTGATGATTATAACTGACAACTAATGAAAATCCCAAGTTTAGTATCTCAGAAAATTAGTTAAGACCAATACAAAAAAATGATTTTTAGAAATGCTGGCCAACTGAAAAGTATGAGCATGTACAGCACTCAATACTTAGTTGGGGCTCCTATTGCCTGAATTACTGCAGCAATGCGGCGTGGCATGGAGTCGATCAGTCTGTGGCACTGCTCAGGTGTTATGAGAGCCCAGGTTGCTCTGATAGTGGCCTTCAGCTCTTCTGCATTGTTGGGTCTGGCGTATTGCATCTTCCTCTTCACAATGCCCCATAGATTTTCTATAGGGTTAAGGTCAGGCGAGTTTGCTGGCCAATTAAGAACAGGGATACCATGTTCCTTAAACCAGGTACTGGTAGCTTTGGCACTGTGTGCAGGTACCAAGTCCTGTTGGAAGATGAAATCTGCATCTCCATAAAGTTGGTCAGCAGCAGGAAGCATGAAGTGCTCTAAAACTTCCTGGTAGACGGCTGCGTTGACCTTGGACCTCAGAAAACACAGTGGACCCACACCAGCAGATGACATGGAACCCCAAACCATCACTGACTGTGGAAGCTTTACTCTGGACTTCAAGCAATGTGGATTCTGTGCCTTTCCTCTCTTCCTCCAGACTCTGGGACCTTGATTTCCAAAGGAAATGCCAAATTTACTTTCATCAGAGAAAATAACTTCGGACCACTCGGCAGCAGTCCAGTCCTTTTTGTCTTTAGACGCTTCTGACGCTGTGTCTTTGTTCAAGAGTGGCTTGACACAAGGAATGCGACAACTGAAACCCATCTCTTGCATACATCTGTGCGTGGTGGTTGTTGAAGCACTGACTCCAGCTGCAGTCCACCTCTTTTTGAATCTCCCCCACATTTTTTAATGGGTTTTGTTTCACTATCCTCTCCAGGGTGCTGTTATCCCTATTGCTTGTACACTCTTTTCTACCACATCTTTTCCTTACCTTCGCCTCTCTATTAATGTGCTTGGACACAGAGCTCTGTGAACAGCCAGCCTCTTTAGCAATGACCTTTTGTGTCTTGCCCTTCTTGTGCAAGGTGTCAATGGTCGTCTTTTGGACAACTGTCAAGTCAGCAGTCTTACCCATGATTGTGTAGCCTACAGAACTTGACTGAGAGACCATTTAACCCTCAGGTGCTCTTCGTTTCGGAGTCACACTTGTTATCTTACCGGTCAAAAGTGACCGGAGACCTAAAAATGAAACTTTCTCCATCCCAGTAAAACCAATGCAATTTATTTTTGTTCTATAATATTTATTCTTTTTAATTTAGTATTTTGAGACAGTTTAATTGAATTTATTAATATTTATGCAATATTTATGGTTTTATTTTTGCCATGGAAAAAAAAAAAAAAAAAATATATATATATATATATATATATATATATATATATATATATATTTTATATTAATGCAGTATTTTAGTTTAATATAGAGTCTAGGCCTTCAGAAAAAAAATATTTTTTTTGAAGAAAATTAGCACCATCTGGTTACAGTACAGAGAAAAATCGTAGAATCATGGTGTAACCACTAGATGGCATGTACAGCTCTCTATGAAGAGGCATGTGAATTCCCCAGCTGTTTATGAACACATTTTTTTGTTGTTGTTGGTGGATTTGAATATATAGTTGAAACAATCTCAAAAACTATTTCTTATAAAAAAAAATTGACAAAAAACAAAAATTCACTTTTTTTTGTACAATTTCCCATTCATTTCCTATGGGGTCATTTTTGACCAAAGACCACAAGTGTGACTATTTTTTAAGACCACTTAGCATGCTCAGATCATGACCTCAATTTTTTTGTGTGTTCACATACATAATGCCATAAAAGTCACTGAGTTTCATAACATTGCGAATGAAGCTGTGATTTTAAAAAATTCAAAACATACTTTTTGTAATCAAAATTTATTGGTGTGTACGTGTATAAAAGTGTGTTTGTGTGTGTGTGTGTCAGGGCTCCAGACTAACTTTTTTCACCTCCGTCCTGGAACCGTCCTAAAAAACAATTTGAACCGTCCTAAAGTGAATGTCAACCGTCCCAAATTAAAAATGTTGTTTCTGTACTTTGTTATTATCATCCATAGCTGTTAGTTTACTAAAACAATTCAGATGACTAAAATATAATGGGTTTAGTAAAATTGTAATGCATTAATTTAGAATTTCTCTAAAATTTCCAAACCTACATACTTCCAGAGAAAAAATCTATTATCCAGATAATATGAATGATTTTAAAGTTTGAACATGCAATACAGATACAGATTTAACTACTGTGACTTAAAAAAAATACCTTAATTTTTGCCAAACAAAATTATTATTTATCTTGCCTGAATCTTTGCGCTCATTGCATTTTTACAATGGGGTAATGTTGTTAAGAACTTACACAACACGAAGCTTGATTTAAATTGTTCAATAAAATTGAAAAAAGTTGCACAAATAAAAACAATAGAATAAAGATACAAATAAAGAGAAAAGTTTTTGAATAGGTCTAACACTATTATTCATAGACAGAAACTGAATAAAGAAATCAAATGGAAAATAACACTGGGTAGTATTTTAGTCCTGAATAAATTAAATACATAGGCTATTAATCCTGATTACTTTAACTTAAAGCTCTCTTTTATTGTTTTGACGACAAAATTAATGACCGACACATACTGTTTGCTGTCACTTTAAGAGCTAGAGCACGGATCCTGTGTTCATTACACTGGCATGCGTTTTATGCTTATTAAAGACAAAACCGACTATGTTTAGACTATTATACTCACAAAGACCGAAATAGACACAGTTTTGCGTGTTAAAGCAATATAATCCGTGAAAAATAACTTTTGTTACTGGCCAGCTGTTCTTGAGGCGGATTTTCTATGAATGCGCGCAGAAAATCATCCCAGAGAGCGCACGAGCACTGATTAGTTTAAAATCGCTTTAATGTTTAAACTGGTAAGACTAAAAAGACGTGCAAATGGTCAACTTCATTCACGATGCACTGCTGGCCCGATTGTGCTGTGAATATTCCGTCATGTCCCGACTCCTGAACGCGAGTGTGTATTATCGCGGCATCGCTTGATGCTTGCCTTGGCCAACACATTTTGAGAGAAGAGAAGACGCGGCACCGCTGAACACTCACGCTGTTTGTGAAATTGCGTCTGGCACATAGTTATTAAAAGAATGATTTGATTTTATATTCTGTGTGGATTGCGGGAATATCCCACATTATAAATAGACCTGCGGGAATGATTATAATTATGCGCAACACCCGCTCCGAAATTCAAGCCCTGTGAACATACATACAAAATGTCTTTCGTCCTGTAGGCGTCCTGGAGAATATTTCTGTTCGTCCTAAACACATTTTCCATCGTCCCCAGGACGATCAGACGCCGTTAGTCTCGAGCCCTGGTTTGTGTGTGTGTTGGTGGGTGTGTCTGTTTTGCACTCTAGATGTTGTAGAGTGTCACCACTTTCCTGTGGTGTACTTTTTTTTAGAATTGTGTCCGATTTGTAGATTGTACATACAAAAATTCAGAGAATTTTGGAGCTATGGAGCTATTAATCTGACAAAATGATTTGAATTTGAATTTGTATATTTGAATTATTTGCAAGTGTAATCTAACAAAGTTGAATTTTAGGTGGTAGTTTAAATAGATCTGAATTTGAATTTTTTTGTAACGAATGAAATTTATCAAACTGAAAGTTTTTTTATGGCTGAATTTTATAGACAAACAGCTAGTTTTTTTGTTCTGAATTCAAATACTGCAAATATTTAGTTTAAAAAAAAATAGCTTCAAGTTTTCAAGTTGAAAAAATTCGGATCTTCAAATTCAGTTTTCTAAAATTCAATGTCAAAATTTCAATATCAGAAATTCGGGTCTAATAGAAAGTAGGTCACAGGTCATCCACAGGGAAGAGTAGAAGATCGCAGAAAAGTCGAACAGAGCATTTTGGCCAATTAGGGACTGTAGAAGTTTTCCAGCTGAATGGTGGTTTGGCTGCTGCTCTCATGAATTGCCCGGAGCGATTAACCATGGATGATTTTGTGTTTATATGTTAGGTAACGTTCTCAGCAGATGAGACATTGGTCTCTGGCGTCAGTTTATTTGGAGTACAATTGATTATAACGCCACGGTGTCTAGGCTACTACTGAGACAGGAGCGGCGGGCGCGACGCAACACAGTGCTTGAAGCGACTGTTGCAAAGAGCTGGGACTAGGTCAGAAATAGGATGGGGAATCCGTGTGCCGTTGGGGATTTCACGGGTCGCGTCGCTCCGCTCGCGTCCGGTCTACACTGCGTTGTAGGCTACATCTATCGTGAATACGATGCGAAGCCGGAGTGCTTGGGCTGGGCAACCCGTTCACGGCCGCTTCATACCGCATGCTTGAGCAGTGCATCAGCGTAACTAAATCGCCTCTGCAGCAGCTGCAGACGCGCGAGAGTATTCACACTGGATGCGTTTAGGCCGGAGACACACTGGCTGCGTTGCGTGTCCGTTTTTATTTTCGGCTCCCATGTTAGAGCTTGGACATCTGTTTGCGCGGGTCGAGTTGTCCTGGTTTTTGATAATTAAAATATGGTCGCCGTATACAGATAGGATAGGCTACAATAACAACATAGTGTCATCTGAGTGACTGTCCACCATCAGGCTATATAGGCTACTCTAGGCTACTATAACTTGAGTAGCCTACTTGCTTTTCTAAAACGAATACCAAATAAATATAAATAATCATATTAAAGTTGAAGAAAAAAATGTATTAGTCCAACTTTCATGAAGTAAAACCACCAAAAACGTACCTTCCGCTGGAAATTAAAAAGTCCCTGTCCGTGAGCAGCAGCATAAGTAAATATTTCGACCGTCTTTATTACTATTATATTAGGCCTACTTTGATGAGTCAGTCAGTCATCAATCAGAATACTTTGATATTGAAAGGATAATTGCATTAAACCATTGATTAAAATGAAATAATTTGTAAAAAACAAAATTCACTTAAAAAACATAATAAGTCAGAATTATGTCTGACCCATTCCAAATGTTTTCCGATAGACTATATGGTGATCAAGCACTGATGGACCGCTCCTTGATCCAGTGCTTGAGTCACCACCATCTATCGGAAAACAAAACGTTTTTAAACATCAAACATCTCCAGTTAACTAGCAGAGCATTCATTTAGTTCATTTAAATAAGAGATCTAGCGCTAAAATGTTTTGTTTTTGAAATCGAGTAGAGCGCTTGTTGCCGCTGCTGTCAGTTGCATGGATACAGTGTTCTCTGTGGCGCGCAGTCTTCACTCGGACGCGCACTGCGCGCACTTCAATCTATCGCCGTTACTGAGACTCTATTCATTTCGGTAAAATCACAATATAAATGTGTCTTTTGCTTGATTTAGAGACTGTAACCACTGATGAACATATTCTGTTTTGATGAGAAAAAAAAAAAACTGTAGCGAGGCGGATTACCCGTAACCTCACTCTTGGCAAATTATCTACCACAAGACCATTGAAACACTCAAACAAATATTTGCGTATCGATGCATTTATTTACGGGTTGAGCAGAAAGGCTGCACAGTTTCACAAGTCTGTAGGCCTACCCAGGCCAGCATTTCCGAATATGTCTCTGTCCGCAGCACATTTCAAACCGACACCCGTGCTTAGGTGAATTTAGGGGAAGCTGGGGTTCCAACGTCTATGTAGGCTTATTGTAGGACATTTAATGGCTAATTATCACTCATAGGCCTACTTTAACGCAATGAGCCGGACGCGAGCGGAGCGACGCGACCCGTGAAATCCCCAACAGCACACGGATTCCCCATCCTATTTCTGACCTAGTCCCAGCTCTACAGTCGCTTCAAGCACTGTGTTGTCGCATCCTGTGCATGTAGAAGACACGGCGGCGTTCTTATCAATTTTATCTCAAAATAAACTAACACCAGAGACCATGTCTCATGTGCTGAGAACGCTACCTAACATATAAACAAAATAATCCAGCGATTCATGATCAGAGTCAAGAGAGTGACAGCCTTTTGAACCACCACCACATTCAACTGGAAAACTTCTGCAGTCTCTCTGTTCGACTTTTCTGCGATCATCTACTCTTCCCTGTGGATGACCTGTGACCTACTTTCTATTAGACCTGAATTTCTGACATTGAATTTTTGACATTGAATTTTAGAAAACTGAATTTGAAGATTCGAATTTTTTCAACTTGAAAACTTGAATCTATATTTTTTTTTAAACTGAATATTTGCGGTATTTGAATTCAGAACAAAAAATTAGCTGTTTGAAAATACATGTCTATAAAATTCAGCCATAAAAACCTTTCAGTTTGATAAATTTCATTCATTACAAAAAAATTCAAATTCAGATCTATTTAAACTACCACCTAAAATTCAACTTTGTTAGATTACACTTGCAAATAATTCAAATTTACAAATTCAAATTCAAATAATTTTGCCGTATTAATAGCTCCATAGAAGTCACTATCAGATGACTTCCAAAGAATTTATTTTTCCAACTATGATAGTAAATGGAGGGGGAGTGAGATCTGTTTGGTTACTGACATTCTTCCAAATATCTTTATTTGTATTCAGCAGAACAAATAACTTTATACAGGTTTGGAACAACCTGAGGGTGAGTAAATGATGACACAATTTTCATTTTTGGGTGAATTATCCCTTTAATGATAACTATAATTGGAAATTTAAGTTAACAGCAATTGGTGATTCTTAGACACTCTGCAAAAGCATTCTATGGTTCACTACTGCTTATAAGTTTACAAACCCCTTGCAGAATATGCACAATTTTAATTTTAACAAAATAAGAGGGATCATAAAATGACATGTTCTTTTTTATTTAGTCCTGGATAAACAGGTGTTTACATAGACCAAATAATAACCAAATTTATTTTAAAAAATGCCTCATTAAAAAAAATGTACACACCATTGAATCTTTAAGGGTTAGTTCACCCAAAAATGAAAATTCTGTAATTTAATTACTCATTCATCTTCTGAACAAAATTTAAGATGTTTTTTGATGAATTCCAAGAGTATCATTAGTATTGTTAGTATTCCAAATGTATTCTAAAGTATTTACATTATGTTACTAATCTTGAGTAATCTACGGTGGCCAAGAGAGCTTAAAGCGCTGCAAATAGAAAAAACTCCTGCAAATTAAGAAAACAGCATCATCAATTTGAGACATGCGTTGCAAATGCTCACAACACAACCAAACAAAGAAACGTGCTGCAAATAAAATTCTTTATTTGGTTGCGTTGTTCGCATTTTTGCATCTACTGTCAAACTGATGATGTTTTCTTGATTTGCTGGTGCTTTGTCTATTAGCATGTGTTTTCTGGCCACCGTAATAATCTAATGAAATACATCACAAATTACTTTTTGATTTTGTAATCTGGGGTGGAATACATTTCAAAAGTAACCTTCCCAACCCTGGTTGTCTTTAGCTGAAGAAGAAAAAGGAATATTGCACTTCCCCCAAGCCCAACCAGTGGAAGGAGAGCCAAAAAACTTCCAGATATTACAGAGGTCCCTCCCAGCAGAAAATCTGCCCCTGGTAGAACTTCGAAAACGCACTTTTGAAGAAGAAAAAACAAAGAATAAAGAGAAACCGGTGAGCAGAAGAAAGACCGATTCAGAGACCTATCATAATGTTTTACACAATAATGATTTCAAATGATCTTTTGGGGTTAATTTTGCCTAAATTGATGTGTGATTAAATTGTGATCATGTAATCTAATTAATTTGAATTAATTATAAGTAACTTTTTAATATAAATAACTGATGTTTATATATTTTATGTTTAGATGGCAGAGTCTGGTTCTTCACTGGAGTCAGACAAAGGTGAGTTAAAATTGGGTAATGCACTTTTGTTCTCATTAATTCATTTTAGAGAGTTATGTAGATTCAAAGGGTTATTTCACCCTAAAAATGTTAATTCTGTCATTAATTACCCTTAAAACTTTTGTTCATCTTTGGAGCGCAGTTTCTGTTATTGTTTTCTAATTTGACGGAGAACTTATAACTATTTATATCATGATGATTCAAATTAAGATATATTGTGAAATGTCTATAATTATTGATAAATCTTATCACAACCTTATTATAATGCGTTTTTTTTTTTCATGGCATGGAATTTTTGTTTACTTGTTTTCATTTTTATTTCATACTTTTATTTATATACTTAATTTACTTTTTGATGGTGAATTTAAATGTACATTTTCGTTATTTTTTCATGCTTTCCCATATTCATATGTAGGTGCTGGTCATATAATTGGAATATGAAAAAGTTGATTTATTTTAGTAATTCCATTCAAAAAGTAAAACTTTTATAATGTATATAATTGTATACTTTGACAAAGTTAACATATTAATTTAATTATTTGCCGCCTTCTTTGATAGAGTGTGCCGACACTCTTTTTCTTGTCTTTGAAGGGCAAATTAAGATTTTTGTTATGAAATCTGAGAGCTTTGGATTTCTAATGTCTTCTGCATAGATGGTATGCTTACAATGACTGTATGTCCATTGCAATACAAAGGAAGATATTTGGAAGAATGTCAGACTAGGAAGTCACTATCAGATGACTTCCAAAGAATTTATTTTTCCAACTATGATAGTAAATGGAGGGGAGTGAGATCTGTTTGGTTACTGACATTCTTCCAAATATCTTTATTTGTATTCAGCAGAACAAATAACTTTATACAGGTTTGGAACAACCTGAGGGTGAGTAAATGATGACACAATTTTCATTTTTGGGTGAATTATCCCTTTAATGATAACTATAATTGGAAATTTAAGTTAACAGCAATTGGTGATTCTTAGACACTCTGCAAAAGCATTCTATGGTTCACTACTGCTTATAAGTTTACAAACCCCTTGCAGAATATGCACAATTTTAATTTTAACAAAATAAGAGGGATCATAAAATTACATGTTATGTTTTATTTTTATTTAGTCCTGGATAAACAGGTGTTTACATAGACCAAATAATAACCAAATTTATTTAAAAAAATGCCTCATTAAAAAAAAATGTACACACCATTGAATACATCACAAATTACTTTTTGATTTTGTAATCTGGAGAGGAATACATTTTCAAAAGTAACCTTCCCAACCCTTGTTGTCTTTAGCTGAAGAAGAAAAAGGAATATTGCACTTCCCCCAAACCCAACCAGTGGAAGGAGAGCCAAAAAACTTCCAGATGTTACAGAGGTCCCTCCCTGCAGAAGATCTGCCCATGGTAGAGTTCCAAAACGCACTTTTGAAGAAGAAAAAACAAAGAATAAGAGGCTTCCAAAGTGGGTGCCAAAAGGGCTGCACAGGAGTCTAAATTTAAAGCCCAAAAAAGGGTTACATGGTTAAATATATAATACACCAGTATAATCCTGTCGTGTCTATGCTAGGGGAACGACCAACAACATGTAAACTTTACTTACTACTATTATAAATATATAATATAAAAACCGATTACTTACCTTGCAGACCTGCTGCTTGAATTTCATATAAGAAGAACGAAAAAGTTCATATTTTTTCTAAGTTTCTATTTTTTCTGTTTGAACAATAAAAAAATTTCACCTGTTTTCCCTGAAGAAAGAGTTTTATTTAAAACATTTTTTTAAATGAATTCACAAAAACAAGTATGCTAGTTTGAAATTATACTTACTGTCAGCTCTGGGTGGCCTGAATTAAAGTGGCGCTCCACGTTTTCATACACAATGCCACACTCGGGACACCTGATGTTTCGCAGTTTGGTCCGCCCCCTTGCCAGTCACAGCAATACCTGCCTTTCTTCAGCGTCCTCAATTTTATGTTGAGAACCTCAGGTGCACTTAGAAAAAATTTGGAGTCAGGATTTTCTTGAAAAAAGCTAGGCAACTTTTTCCACTCAGAAAATGCTAGTAAATTTACAAAGATTTGCCAAATAAAAACCTAAACATATTTGTCAGTAGCTTTAATTAGAAATCTTAAGTTAAAATTTACTTGGAATATGGAATTAAGTAAACTTTACTTTAGTTAAGTGAAAGTAACAAATAAAATAAGTAACTTGGCTAGTAAATGGTTGATTAATATCAACTTAGTTGTAATTTCCTTTGAATTACTTTTCACTCAAACAATTTTATTGAATTATACCAGTCATTTATAGTATGTGTTTTACTTTAGCGTATCTAAGTAATTTATACTTCATCATGTCAGATGCTAATGCAATGCAGAATGCAAAGATCTCAATACTTGATAGACAATACACAATGACGGTAACATTTGATAGATCGATTTTTGTGTTTGAATGTGTCATTTTGAGCAGAAAATTTCCTCAAAATGTCACAAAATGGCAAGTTACTAATCCTGACAACAAAAGCAATGATAAAACAGTGTAAATACAGCTGGAAACCAGTGAAAAATGAACCTCATTAATTATTCAAGGTCCAGTGCATGATGGGAAACCCAGTATCAGAAAAGTTGAGTAATTTTTACTTATTTTACTTTTCCACTTGAGTTCATATTTATGCTTTCATTTACTACTCGCTTGAACTTAGTACTGATATGGAATTTCTTAGTATTTTTTATTCTTGGCTGAACTTAACTTTTTCTTGTAAATTACATTGGGTTTTTTTCAGTAGTATTTACCTTACCAAAGATATTTTCAGTGTGGTGCCTCAAGTGTATTATTTTAGCCAGGCACAACGGACAGGTCAGTAGCATCTTAAACAAATTGTAGGAATGGAAATAAACTTACTTAGTAACTTTGAACTTCTCGAAACATTAAATATTCAAAAAAAACAAAAAAAACACTGAAATTACCTTGTTGAAAGGTTATGTTGACACGAATGAACTGGTTACAGCAGTGAGTTGGTTGCAGCAGATGCCTACATCATCTTTTTAAATTAAGTTTAAGGGTTAGGGTCGCTTTTAACATATAAAAAATAATTGCTTTTCAAAAAATATTTAAAACAGAGAACATGTATTAACTAGATGATAAAGTTAGTAGACAAAATGTTAAGTTGGCTTGAAAAAGCCCAACCAGAAAGATTTAAAAAGTTTTAAACTGTTCTAGCATGGTTTAACATGATTTACCATGTTTTTAGTATGGTTTACCACATTGCTAGCATGATTTAGCATGTTTAAACATGACCATGGATTGATGGATAGATCCTCAAGATTAGTTAGAAAAAAAGATAAGAGATGTTGAAAATATTAGACTAGAGATTAGATCGGACAGGAGAAGATTTCAGAGCTTAGAGACATGCATCCAAACTTTAATTGAGGATAGTAAGGATAGTACTAGAGCTTTTAGATACCATTTTGGATGCGCCTAGCATCAGTGAACTCTTTACATGATTCGAAAGCAAACATGTACGCTGTCTCACTGTACTACCTGATCGATGCAGAACAATTCATCATTTCAGTCTCGAGTGTCACTTTATGCAGCTGTCCGAATCAAAATATTGCGTCCGTGTTAACTTGTGACCCTTGTGTTTCCTATTTCAAAAACTCACCATGTTCGTTAATTTAGAAATTGTATACTACATGGTTTATGAATTTACAAAGCACATTGCATAGACTCTGTAGTCCGACGATGGTACATAATTGTGCCTATACAGTTGTATAACAACTGCGATGGTTAAACTGGTTATTATTGAAAACATGCTTCTGTGTCGTCAGATGCTAGCCGAATGTCTCAGGTGATGATGAATAGCCTATAATAACGTTACATGTTGCTTTCTACGAGTCTTGTAGCATTTACTTGTGTTCTTTTGTAATACTGAATGAAATGTAAATGCTTACAAACCGAATGCAGTAAAATGCTTACCAACCAATGGGCAGAAGTTGACCCCTTAAGACACAGCCCCTCCTTATTTGCATAATGAGGCAGAAATGCATACAGAAATGTAAAAACGACAGGCAGAAATAAATAGCATTGAAGAAATAAATAGAGTAAAAAAAAATACAAAGAATAAAACAGACAAAACTATTATAACTTGCACACAAATAAATACTTAAAAAAAGTAATTAATAAATAAAGTTGGAAGATTATAACCGACAATAAATAAATAGGGTAATAAAATAATAATAATATGTAAATAATAATATAAAATAATTATTACAAAAGATGAATAAATGAAGAAGCTAATTAAAAGAGATATATACATTTATGCCTCACTGTATAATTTAATTTCTACCTATATTTATTTGTTTATGGTATTTTTTGGGGCAATTAATTGTATGCTTATTTATTGAGCATTTATTTTATTTCTGTATTTATTTTTAAATATGCTAGAGCTAGGTCCTACCATAATACCAGGCTACGAATAGTCATCATTTGTAAACTGCCACAAATGTGAGATGGGTCATTTTGCACATGCAAGCCACATTGTTTACATATCAACAACTCTGACGCAAATGCCTCTAAAAGCCACCTATATCAAAAATGAGATAATTTTGAGTGAATGCTCTCCACACATAGTATACGTTTATCAAATGCTTTCACTTCAAACTCACTACCCAGCCTCAGCCCATTTAGAAATATCGATACTTTAGGTACAAACCTATAAATAGGAGCCTGATAAACATGTTAATATTAACTAAAAACGTTGACGGACTTAGAGGCTTCATGTAGGTAATGGTCACATTTACCAACATTTTCAGTCAATGCTCCAAATAATGTGTCCCAACAAAACACAATGGGTTTGTACAAGGATCTGACACCACAAATCGTTTGACAGCACTAATATATATATATATATATATATATATATATATATATTATATATATATATATATATATATATATATATATATATATATATATATATATATTTATATATATATTTATATATATATACACACACACAACACGACGCCATAACATATAGCCGTCGTTGAGTAACGTCTCTTCACAGGCGTTGGTCTTCTCATCACAGCCGTTGGGGCATCTGAAATCCCCGATAAGAGGCTGGATACAAAACTGGACCTGACGAACGCCATTTTTCTCGGGACAAAACGACCCCGAAGATACACAGCAGAAAGGCAGATGGGAAATAATTAGCATAGCTGATGTTCATAATGATTTCCATTATATCAGGAGTTCGGTGTTAGGAAATCACTCTCACAAACTGTCCGCAACCCAGCCATACGCGCCGACCCGTTTGTCTAAAAGGCTGTCGAGCCCCACTGGTGCGTTAAGGCAGTTTCAGTGGCAAACGGTTCCGTATGGCATAACAGAGGACTAAAAATTAAGCATTATGTGAATGCTTGACTAAAGGATGCGTCTTTAGTCTAGTTCAGTGTTAATTTTGTCAGCAAATTTTGATTTAGTCTTAGTTTTAGTCTTATGACTAAAATGGCATTTAGTTTTAGTCTTATTTTAGTCATCTGAATTGTTTTAGTTTTAGTCTAGTTTGAGTCGACGAAATTCAATATGATTTTAGTCGACTAAAATATAATTGGTTTAGTTAAATTGTAACGCATTTATTAAATTTAGAATAGAATAAAATTTACAAACCCATATACTCCTGAAGAAAACATCTATTAACCTGTTAATATGAATGATTTAAAAGTCTGAACATGCAATACAGATACGGATTTAACTACTGTGACTTAAAAAAAAAATAAAATATCTTAAAATTAAATAAAACCACTTTTCCCAAAGTAGCCTACAACAGTCTTCTTTTCAATGAATGATTTATGCCTTCTTTATAACTAGGCAACTTAAATACATCTTTCTTTATTCTTTCAAGCAGACATATTTATTTTAATAAATTAAATATAATTAATCCTTATTAGCCTATATACTGAAGCTATTAACAAACAGTGAATGCTTTTCTCTTTTTCATCTGCTGCTTGACCACGTTTATTGCCACTATCACTCTAAGACATCAGGATCATTGCCAATGAGATGCGGATGCAACTGCACTGATGCACATCCGATACACTCACAACTGTTTGTCATAACCGACATAGTTTGCATGAATACTGTCCAAAGCGGACATTTAGACATAATGTTGTGAGTATTTGTCCATTCGAGACACGAAAGAGAGCTCAGTTCAGTCCTCGCGCATTTCATATGTGTGTGTGTATATGGCTGCGCCGCTTTGGGTTAGGTTTGTGCACACGAAGAACCGTACCGAATAAAGTCTCTTTTTTTTGCATCGTCACTTTTATTCATATCTATATGTCTGCTCTACTCATTCTCCCAGACGATCACGTTTTAACGTTTTATGAGATCGCGGGGTAGATCAGCACGTTAACTTACAGTACAAATGTGCGAATCTACCACACACGCATGACATCAGTTCTGACTTGGATCGCTTACCAAATCGTCACTATACTAACATTTTCGTTTATTTTTTTTATTCGTTGACGAAAATGTCAATAGATTTTCGTCATAGTTTTTGTCAGTTCAAAACTAGTTTTTATTTAGTTACTCGTCTCGTTTTCATCTGAGAAAAAATGTTGTTGACGAATAATTTTCGTCATTATCTTCGTCAACAAAATTAACACTGGTCTAGTTTTAAACTGTGTCAGCGAGTCAGAGCCTCGACCGTACTGGGGAAGGCTATTTCCAGAGTTTGGAGCTAAATGCGAGAACGCCCTCCCTCCTTTAGTGGACTTAGATATCCTAGGAATGACCAGAAGCCTTGAATTTACATGATCTTAAGGAACGCGAGTAAGTTGTAGGCGAAAGGAGGTCCGTTAAGTACATTGGAGCTAAACCATTTAGGGCTTTATAGGTCAGTAATCAGTACTTTGTAGTTGATACAGAACTTAATAGGTAACCAGTGTAGAGATGATAAAATCGGTGTTATATGATTACATTTTCTTGACCTAGTAAGAACTCTAGCAGCTGCATTTTGCACTAACTGTAGCTTGTTTATTGAGGATGCAGGGCAACCAGCTAATAAAGCATTACAGTAATCTAGTCTCGAAGGTCATAAATGCATGAACTAACTTTTCTGCATCAGAAACAGATAGCATGTTACGTAGCTTAGCAATGTTTCTAAGGTGGGAAAAGGCTGTTCTTGTAACAGATGAAATATGATTTTCAAAAGACAAGTTGCGGTCTGGTGTAACACACAGGACCCGTATTCATAAAGAATCTTAATGCAAAAAGTAGCTCCAAGTGACAAGATTCTAAGAAAATTCTTAGAAATGTGGGTGTTTACTCTTAAAATTAAAGAAAAACTCCTAGTAAAGAAAAAAGTAATTCAGAAAGAATCTTAACCCTTAAAAGAGGTCTTAAGGTCAAAATTGTTAGGAGTACAGATGAGGACTTTTAAGAGGCTTAAGAGTTTCTTTAGCAGAGGAGAAAATGGCAGAAAAGGCGATGAAGAGGGAGAAGAAATGTGTTGCAATAGACGACAGTGAGTTAATAGACGATATATATATATATATATATATATATATATATATATATATATATATATATATATATATACATATACATACATACATCATTCTAAGCCAATCAAATACCTTAGGATATTAACAGCATGGTAAAAAAAGGATTTATGTATATACATAATGTATATAATGTGTGTGTGTATATGTGTGAGTAAACTCTCTATTACTTAAAATTGCTCCTTTTTTCCCTTCTTGGACAACCCACCAATCACAGTCTTCCAAAGAGTGTGTCATACATAGCAACAGGGTCAGCCCCGCCTCCTCACTAAAATAAAAGTTTTTGTCTTTTCCTTACTCAGAGTTGCTCTCAGATCAGTCCCGAATCGCTCTTAAGCTAGAGCTCCTACGTAAAAGTTTTTAAGCTAAATTAAGAGTTTTCTGAGAGGATTCTTAGAATCTTTATGAATACAGGCCCAGGTCTTTTACTGTAGTGGATAAAGTAACAGGACATTAAAGTTATATTGTAAGAGGTTTTGTGAGTAGTTTTTTGGAACAATAAGTAATACCTCCGTCTTATCTGAATTTAATAGCAGGAAATTACGCGTCATCCAGCATTTTATATCTTGGAGACACTCTGTCAATTTAGATGAGTTAGTGTTTTCGTCTGGTCGTGATGAAATATATAGTTGAGTGTCATCAGCATAACAGTGGAAATTAATTCCATGTTTTTTTATAATATTACCAAGTGGCAGCATATATATTGAGAATAGCAGAGGGCCTAACACCGATCCTTGCGGTACTCCATAGTCTACTGGCGTTATCTTTGATTTTTCCTCATTTAAACAGACAAAATGATAACGGTCCGATAAGTACGATCTAAACCAGCTTAATGCCTGTCCCTGAACACCAGTGTAGTTTTGTAGTCGATCCAAGAGTATTTTATGATCTATAGTGTCGAACGCAGCGCTAAGATCAAGTAGGACTAGTATTGAGATACAGCCTTGGTCAGAAGCTAAAAGTAAATCATTTGTAATTTTAACTAGTGCAGTTTCTGTACTATGATGCGGTCTGAATCCTGACTGGAATTTTTCATAGATATCATTTTCTTGCAAAAAAGAGCACAATTGAGCGGACACAACTTTTTCTAGTATTTTGGACATAAATGGAAGATTTGAAATGGGTCTGTAATTTGCTAAGTTATTTGGATCTAATTGCGGTTTCTTAATGAGAGGTTTTATTACTGCCAGCTTGAATATTTTTGGAACATGACCTAAAGATAAAGACGAGTTAATAATATTGAGGAGAGGCTCTTCCACTACAGGTAACAGTTCTTTCAGTAGTTTAGTGGGTATTGGATCTAATGAACATGTTGTTGGTTTAGATGCAATGATAAGTTTATTTAGCTCCTCCTGTCCTATAGTTGTAAAGCGGTGTAGTTGTTCTAGAGGGGCCATAATTGAGGCTGAATCATAAGACACCATAGAGGATTGTACATTTATAATTGTGTTTCGGATGCTTTCTATTTTCTCATTGAAGTAATTCATAAAATCATTACTACTAAACTGTAACGGTATATTTTGCTCTGGTGATGTCTGTTTATTTGTTAGTCTAGCCACGGTGTTAAATAAAAACCTTGGATTATTTTGGTTATTTTCTATTAGTTTGCGGAGATGCTCAGCCCTGGCTGTTTTTAGAGCCTTTTTATAACGTGACATACTGTCTTTCCACGCGATTCTAAAGACCTCTAAATTAGTTTGTTTCCATTTACGCTCTAAGTTGCAAGTTTCTCTCTTGATAGCATGCGTAGCACTGTTGTACCAGGGTGCTTTAGTTTTCTCTCTAACCTTTTTTAAATCTAATTGGTGCAACAATATCTAATGTACTAGTGAAAATGGTGCTCAAACTGCTAGTCATTTCCTCTAATTCATCTGTTTGTTTGGGTTCACTTAGCAGCTTAGATAGATCAGGTAAGCTATTTGAGAATCTATCTATAGTGGTTGGAAGGATTGTTCTGCCTGGTCTATAACGTGGCGCAACATGACATTTTTCAGCAGTATGTATAATGCAAGTTACCATGTAATGATCAGGGACATCATCACTCAGCGGTATAATATCTATATCAGTTGGATTGGTTCCATATGATATAATTAAATCTAGTGTATGATTTAGACGATGAGTGGGACCACTGACGTTTTGTTTGACCCCAAAGGAGTTTAATAAGTCTGTAAACGCAGCCCCTAACGCATCATTTTTATTATCTATGTGTATGTTAAAATCTCCAACAATTATTGCTTTATCGACATTCACCAATAGATCCGAGAGAAAGTCTGCAAACTCTTTTAGGAATTCAGCATATGGCCCTGGAGGTCTATATACAGTAGCCAAGGCTAGAGATAATATGGATTTCTTTCTTACATCTAAGAGCGTAACATTTAGCACAAGTACTTCAAATGAATTAAACCTGTGACCTGTTTTCTGAGTAACATTAAAAATATCTTTATAGATTGTTGCAACACCGCCGCCACGACCGATCAGACGGGGCTCATGCTTATAACAGTATCCTGGTGGATGTAGACTCATTTAGACCGAAATACTCATTTGGTTTAAGCCAGGTTTCAGTAAGGCACAGAACATCAAAATTATTATCTGTGACCATTTCATTTACAATAACCGCCTTAGGTGTGAGCGATCTAATGTTTAGAAGACCTAGCTTTAGAGATTGTTTTTGTTCACTGATATTTAGATTTTCTGGTTTAATTACAATAAGATTTTTGCTAGATCCTACACTAGATTTATTGTTTGGCTTCACTAAACGAGGAATAGACACAGTTTCTATATAACGCTCCACACTATGCATATTAGTTAAGTTTGGACAACAAAGGCTGTGATTTGGACTTTGACTTACTAGTCATCTGGTGCGTAACGTCTTCGGAGATGTTGTCCGACAGAACAGCCGAGTCCGTCTGCACTGTACAGCCTGGGTCGCTCCCAAAACAGATGCCAATTATTTACAAAGAGCAGTTTCTGTTCATTACACATTAACATTAACCATTCATTAAGAGCAAATAGTCTACTGAACCTTTCCTGTCCTTGTCTGTACGTGGGAAGAGGTCCAGACACGATGATCGTTGCTTTAGGCGCTGTGCTGCGTACCGTCTCGATCAGGCTCCTGTAGTCCTTCTTCAGAACCTCCGTCTGCCGCAGCCTGATGTCGTTCGCTCCCGCGTGCAGCACAACAGCTCCGACGCGCTCGTCACCGTTCAGGATCTCGGGAACCTGTGCAGCGACATCGAGAACACGAGCACCAGGAAAGCAGTGAGTGCGCACCTTACCTTTCCCCGAGGTAGCGCGGACATGACGGACCATGGATGTGCCGATGATCACGGCGTCGTCGCGTTCCGGCTCGCGAAGAGGGGAGAAGCGGTTCCGAGTGGGGATCTCGAAGACCGGGAGGGGCGGAGAGGTAGCTCTGGTCCTGTCTCGTGTCTTCCGCTGTGTGATCCATGGTCCATGGTGTTGTGTCGGTGCTCGGAGTGAATGAGGCCAGAGATGATCGTGTCCTCCTGGGCAGAGAGACACGCAGAGTGGACGAGGTCGGAGTCAAAGAGTTAACGTTACTAACCACTGATTTGTGAGCCTCGGCGCGTGATGCTTCAAGCGTTGAACGCCGCATGCAACAGCTCGGCTTGCTTCACCAGCAGACCACGGATCTGTTTCTCGACGTGCTCCAGCTCCTGCTTCACCGAGAACAGCTCGAATGTGTCCTCACCTGCACTCAGAGGTAACGTTAGACACGCATCTGATGTGTTCGCCATTATAAAAGATGAACAGTAAATTAGTAGTGACTGGAATGCCGGATATAACCCGTATCTTTTCAGTGAAACGAGTGCAAAATGAGACGGCCGATGGCGAAAGGCCACGCGTGGACTGCTAGCAGGGCTAAAGGCTAGTAGCCTAGATTCGGAAAATTGGATCTAAGTAGCGATATCAAAGCAATACAATTGTTTTTTTATAAGGAATAGTATCGAGGATAAGTTCGCATGATATAAAAATAGAAAGCGCTTGTTTATAAATGAGTGGTAACAAAGAAAATCAAGGATTAATGAAGAAATTCTACGGAGCTCACAAACACCGATCGCACGCGCATGCGCCAAGTGAAATGTAGGGTTTCGATCTCGACCTACGATGTGACAAATGGATGACATAACATAACATACAGTAAGACAGCTATGGAGAGTAGCACTGAATGGGAGGATTTAGAGCCAAATGACATGCAGCTGGGTCATTCTTTGTCAAATCAAACAAAATCCAGGAAAACAGTTGCTGCACTCTCTCCAGATTTTGCCCTAAGTTTTATGCTACCCGGCCTTAATGTCAGTCTTTTCACACTTTTTTCTAACTCTAGGGCATGCCATACAAACAAGTTTTGTTTGTAAACGAAATTCACTTAAAAAACATAATAAGTCAGAATTATGTCTGACCCATTCCAAATGTTTTCCGATAGACTATATGGTGATCAAGCACTGATGGACCGCTCCTTGATCCAGTGCTTGAGTCACCACCATCTATCGGAAAACAAAAGCGTTTTTAAACATCAAACATCTCCAGTTAACTAGCAGAGCATTCATTTAGTTCATTTAAATAGAGATCTAGCGCTAAAATGTTTTGTTTTTGAAATCAGAGTAGAGCGCTTGTTGCCGCTGCTGTCAGTTGCATGGATACAGTGTTCTCTGTGGCGCAGTCTTCACTCGGACGCGCACTGCGCGCACTTCAATCTATCGCCGTTACTGAGACTCTATTCATTTCGGTAAAATCACAATATAAATGTGTCTTTTGCTTGATTTAGAGACTGTAACCACTGATGAACATATTCTGTTTTGATGAGAAAAAAAAAAACTGTAGCGAGGGCGGATTACCGTAACCTCACTCTTGGCAAATTATCTACCACAAGACCATTGAAACACTCAAACAAATATTTGCGTATTCGATGCATTTATTTACGGGTTGAGCAGAAAGGCTGCACAGTTTCACAAGTCTGTAGGCCTACCAGGCCAGCATTTCCGAATATGTCTCTGTCCGCAGCACATTTCGAGAACCGACACCCGTGCTTAGGTGAATTTAGGGGAAGCTGGGGTTCCAACGTCTATGTAGGCTTATTGTAGGACATTTAATGGCTAATTATCACTCATAGGCCTACTTTAACGCAATAGAGCCGGACGCGAGGCGGGAGCGGACGCGGACCCGTGAAATCCCCAACAGCACACGGATTCCCCATCCTATTTCTGACCTAGTCCCAGCTCTACAGTCGCTTCAAGCACTGTGTTGTCGCATCCTGTGCATGTAGAAGACACGACGGCGTTCTTATCAATTTTACTCAAAATAAACTAACACCAGAGACCATGTCTCATGTGCTGAGAACGCTACCTAACATATAAACAAAATAATCCAGCGATTCATGATCAGAGTCAAGAGAGTGACAGCCTTTTGAACCACCACCACATTCAACTGGAAAACTTCTGCAGTCTCTCTGTTCGACTTTTCTGCGATCATCTACTCTTCCCTGTGGATGACCTGTGACCTACTTTCTATTAGACCTGAATTTCTGACATTGAATTTTTGACATTGAATTTTAGAAAACTGAATTTGAAGATTCGGAATTTTTTCAACTTGAAAACTTGAATCTATATTTTTTTTTAAACTGAATATTTGCGGTATTTGAATTCAGAACAAAAAATTAGCTGTTTGAAAATACATGTCTATAAAATTCAGCCATAAAAACCTTTCAGTTTGATAAATTTCATTCATTACAAAAAAATTCAAATTCAGATCTATTTAAACTACCACCTAAAATTCAACTTTGTTAGATTACACTTGCAAATAATTCAAATTTACAAATTCAAATTCAAATAATTTTGCCGTATTAATAGCTCCATAGAAGTCACTATCAGATGACTTCCAAAGAATTTATTTTTCCAACTATGATAGTAAATGGAGGGGAGTGAGATCTGTTTGGTTACTGACATTCTTCCAAATATCTTTATTTGTATTCAGCAGAACAAATAACTTTATACAGGTTTGGAACAACCTGAGGGTGAGTAAATGATGACACAATTTTCATTTTTGGGTGAATTATCCCTTTAATGATAACTATAATTGGAAATTTAAGTTAACAGCAATTGGTGATTCTTAGACACTCTGCAAAAGCATTCTATGGTTCACTACTGCTTATAAGTTTACAAACCCCTTGCAGAATATGCACAATTTTAATTTTAACAAAATAAGAGGGATCATAAAATGACATGTTCTTTTTTATTTAGTCCTGGATAAACAGGTGTTTACATAGACCAAATAATAACCAAATTTATTTTAAAAAATGCCTCATTAAAAAAAATGTACACACCATTGAATCTTTAAGGGTTAGTTCACCCAAAAATGAAAATTCTGTAATTTAATTACTCATTCATCTTCTGAACAAAATTTAAGATGTTTTTTGATGAATTCCAAGAGTATCATTAGTATTGTTAGTATTCCAAATGTATTCTAAAGTATTTACATTATGTTACTAATCTTGAGTAATCTACGGTGGCCAAGAGAGCTTAAAGCGCTGCAAATAGAAAAAACTCCTGCAAATTAAGAAAACAGCATCATCAATTTGAGACATGCGTTGCAAATGCTCACAACACAACCAAACAAAGAAACGTGCTGCAAATAAAATTCTTTATTTGGTTGCGTATTTCGCATTTTTTGCATCTACTGTCAAACTGATGATGTTTTCTTGATTTGCTGGTGCTTTGTCTATTAGCATGTGTTTTCTGGCCACCGTAATAATCTAATGAAATACATCACAAATTACTTTTTGATTTTGTAATCTGGGGTGGAATACATTTCAAAAGTAACCTTCCCAACCCTGGTTGTCTTTAGCTGAAGAAGAAAAAGGAATATTGCACTTCCCCCAAGCCCAACCAGTGGAAGGAGAGCCAAAAAACTTCCAGATATTACAGAGGTCCCTCCCAGCAGAAAATCTGCCCCTGGTAGAACTTCGAAACGCACTTTTGAAGAAGAAAAAACAAAGAATAAAGAGAAACCGGTGAGCAGAAGAAAGACCGATTCAGAGACCTATCATAATGTTTTACACAATAATGATTTCAAATGATCTTTTGGGGTTAATTTTGCCTAAATTGATGTGTGATTAAATTGTGATCATGTAATCT
>JAQIUQ010005646.1:0-185433 GCA_030378365.1 Hybognathus amarus | reverse complement strand
AATGTCTTCAGTTCAGTTCATATTGCTGACTGGCATTATTTGGTGTGGTTAACAGGTCAGTGGCTTTAAACATTTGTTGAAAATGCAAACAGTTTTTTTTTTTTTTTTTCAAGGCAGATTTGAATGAGATTAGAAACATAAACGTATCCTATCCTGATTTTAAATGCAACTTTAGGTGGAAAATTTTACCTCCAAAGCAGCAGACTTAAATTTAAAGGTATAGTTCACCTAAAAAGGAAAACTAAGTCATCATTTATCAACATGGGAACCGAAGAGGAGTTGATATACAACTGAACTTGGGAGCACTTTCACGCGATAGTAATATCGTTCAGCTCGTGAAAAGTCCTCTCCCTCTCCAGAGTGATGATATTACTACGCTAATTCCATATATACACTACCGGTCAAAGGTTTCAGGGTCGTAAGATTTTTTATGTTTTTTAAAGAAGTCTCTCTGCTCACCAAGGCTGCAATTTTTTTATAAAAAATACACAAAAAAAACACAGTAATATTGTGAAATATTATGACAATTTAAAATGACTTTTTTATGTTAATATATATTAAAATGTAATTTATTCCTCTGAAAAAAAGCTGAATTTTCAGCATCATTACTCCAGTCTTCAGTGTCACATGATCCTTCACAAATCACTCTTAATATGATGATTTTATGCTCCAAAACATGTATGATTATTATCCATGTTGAAAACAGTTTTTTACATTTTTATTTCAGGATTCTTTGATGAATAGAAAGTTCAAAAGAACAGCTTTTATTTAATTAGAATCTTTTCTAACATTATAAATGTCTTTACTGTAACTTTTTGATCAATGTAACTCATCCTTGATGAATAGAAGTATTGATTTCTTATTTATTTCCCCCAAAAATAAAATACTAAATTCTTGACTGACCCCAAACTTTTTAAAGGGTAGTGTTTAATGTAACAAAAGCTTTCCATTTTCAGATAAAAGCTGTTCTTTTGAACTTTCTATTCATCGAAGAATCCTGAAATAAAATGTAAAAAACTGTTTTCAACATGGATAATAATCAGTACATGTTTTCGAACATAAAATCAACATATTAGAGTGATTTGTGAAGGATCATGTAACACTGACTGAAGACTGGAGTAATGATGCTGAAAAATTCAGCTTTTTTCAGAGGAATAAATTACATTTTTAATATATATTAACATAAAAAAGTCATTTTAAATTGTCATAATATTTCACAATATTACTGTGTTTTTTTCTGTATTTTTTATCAAAAAATTGCAGCCTTTGTAGAGCAAAGAGACTTCTTTAAAAACATAAAAAATCTTGCCGCCCCTAAACTTTAACCGATAGTATATATGCGCGCCAAGTCGAAGTGCTCCCAAGCACTTGCTGTGGTATTCCGCCATACAATATAGTTATCCGCTTTACACGCTTAGAAAAAGCGACGTTTTATTTTGTGTCACCATTCTTGGTAAGAGCTATCTCTACTGTGTAACTGTATTTAAATAGGCAAAACATGGAGGTGTTTGCGTCGCTTTATCTGTTTGGCCCATATTGAATGAACTGGGCTAGATAAAGGAGTAGTTCACTTTTAAAAAAACGTTTGCTGATAATTTACTCACCCCAATATCATCCAAGATGTCCATGTCTTTCTTTCTTAGCTCAAAGAAATTAAGGTTTTTGATAAAAACATTCCAGGATTTTTCTCCATATAATGGACTTCAATTGAAAACAAACGGTTCAAGATCCAAAAGACACTTTCAGTGCAAACTGTTCAAAGGACTTTAAACGACACCAGACGATAAATAAGGGTCTTATCAGCGAAACGATCACTCATTTAATAAAAAAAAGTTTTATAAGTTGAAATGTTCTCCTTGTTCTGTGATGAGCGTTTGTGACTCTCCTGTTCGAACTCATTCATCAAAATGAACGAATCTTTTTTAGTGTCATTTGGTTCATTCAACAAAGAAGTTTTTGATAGAAATCTCTTCTGCTCACCAAGGCTGCATTTATTTTTAAAAACAGCAATATTGTGAAATATTACTCCAGTTTACAGTGTCACATGATCCTTCAGAAATGATTCTAAGATGCTGATTTTGGATGCAACATTAAGTTGGTTTCGAGTTTCAGTTTATTTTACAGGTACGTGCACAAAGTACTGGTAATATAAGGTTACTACATGGGTTAAGTAGGTTAAGGTTACGTTTAGAGATGGGTTCAGGGTTAGTACCTAGTTATTACCCAGTTATTGTAATTACTATAATAAAGTAAAGTAAGTATCATCGTATGTACATAGGGGGAGCAGGACTGTAAAATAAAGTGCTACCAACATTTCTTATTGTTATCAATAATGAAAACGGCTGTGCTGCTTAATATTTTTATGAAAACCGTGATATTTTTTTTTCAGGATTCTTTGATGAATAGAAAAATCAAAAATACAGAAATTATTCAAATGTAACTTTGACAGTAATTAAAATATTACAGTAACACTTTACTTGAAGGGGTGTGCATAAGACTGACATGACACCTTCATAACTATCTGACACAACATATGACTTGAAAATGAAATTGTAGGGTTTATGCAGTGTTTATGACAAGTGTCTTTCGCTCAATAATGACATTTTGAATGCAAATATGACATTGTTTGAGATGTCTTTGTTATGACACCTTGACATAAACCACATCATAACCTGTGCAGTGTGCTATGGGACAGCACATGAAATGAAGTTAAACTGTCATATGGTTGGCTTTGCAACATTGGCCTTCATGAGGCCATTATAACTGTGTAGTGAATATTTTCATGACCTCAACTACAGTGGTAATAATTGAATTTGTCATTAAATAGTTATAATGGCTTCATGACAGCCAATGTCAAAACCAACCACCTGACAGTTTAATGTAAATGTTAACCAATAAAGCTCAGGTGGTTTATTGAGTTTGATCATGTCATGTTTATGACAGGTTGTGTTTTCTTAGTAATGTCAAGTTGTCATGACAAAGACACTGACAGGTTATGATGTATTGGTTTATGTCAAGGTGTCATAACAAAGACATCTCAAAGTCATATTTGCATTAAAAAAGTCATAACTGGGCAAAATGACACTTAATGACAGTTGTCACAAATATGCATTAAACGTATGAAGGTGTCATGTTGATATTACAGCACACCCCTTCAAGTGTTACTAATGTTACTTTACTGCCACTTCTGATCAATTGAACATGTCCTTGCTTCAAAAACGTACTGACCCCAAACTTGAAACTAATTGTAAAATCTACATTTTTCAAATTTCAACTCTAAACAAAAACCACAGAGCCCTGTAGCTGTTTTAGCAACACAAGTGATCATTTCACCTTGAAACTGCACCAGTTTGGACCTGCAGAGATGTATTTCACACATTTAACAAAAATGCGTTCTGTTTTTTCTCATCATTACAGCTCATTTACATATGAAGTCCTAAAGGCACAGCAGCAAACACAGCCTGTTAAGCGTGAGGGTTAAAGAGAGGGTGAAAGAATGACCATGTAAAACTTCACAACATGCACAGGAAATCCTGAATGACATTAAGAGGGCTTCAGGGAAGAATAAAGTGTAGCACACGGGACTTCTTTTACTGCAGTAGAAACTTAATCAACTGTGTGAAAAAAGCATTGCAACATTTTAACAGTGTAATTTTCTTACATTTCGAGTTCCTCTATCACACCCCTAAGGAGCAGTGACTGTTATATTCCCTACGCTTTTATCCTCTCCTGCCCTGCCTTTTAAAGCACAAGCACCCAAGGGTCTACCCGCTATCAGCTAACAGAGCCGTGCCGGAGAATAAATCACTGGTTTATTCAGCTTTGGCTGTAGCATGTGCCTTACGAATACAGGGAGACAGTTTAGTTGGGAGAAGAACTGCAGTGACACTTTTCATTTCTCGACTCTCGTTAACTTAATCAGAAACAGCTGCAGGCCAACATCTGCAATATTAACCAACACTCGCTTTGAGGATTCAAACAACGAGCAGTCAAACAGAAAAGCACTTGAAGATTTCCTGGGAGAGCATTTATGGAGAGCGAGCACTGGCAATAAATAAAAGATGTGTTCAGTGCAATGTACTGATCAGTTATTTACTTTTTATCAGTAGACCTCAATATTTAAGGTCAGAGATTTAAACCAATCCTTAATCTTTAAAGGGATAGTGGTAACACTTTACAATAAAGTTCATTAGTTACTACATTAGTTAACATTAACAAAGAATGAACAATACTTCTTTCAGCATTTGTTAATCTTTGGTAATGTTAATTTTAACATTTACTAATACTTTATTAAAATCTTGTAAACATTAGTTAATGCACTGTGAACTAACATGAACAACAATGAACAGCTAGATTTGTATTAATTAGCATTAACAAAGAATAACAAATACAGTAACAAATGGTTAGTTCATGTTAGTTAATGCATGAACTAATGTTTAATAAATGAACCTTATTGTAAAGTGTTACGGATAGTTCACTTTGAAATAATTTTTGCTATGTTTTAGCTTACCTCAAGGGCATCCAAGATGTAGGTGTCTTTGTTTCCACAGTAGTTTCAATTTTGATATTTTTAGGTCAAACCGTTCTTCTCTCAGTCATATAATGGAAGTCTATGGTCACCACCTCAAAGAGCATGCATAGAGAAGTCCAAATTAAACATGATTTAATGACTCGTAAAAGTAAGTACACATTGATGGCCTAAGACACGAAACGAGCGGTTTGTGTGTGAAAACAAACAGCATTTATATAGTTTTTACCTCTTGTAACCACAAAGCGCCCGCGCCCTCAGATCACTTGGACGTGGCTGTGGTTACAAGAGGTGAAAACAATATAAATACTGTTCGTTTTCTCACACAAACCGCTCGTTTTCGTGTCTTAGGCCATCAATGTGTACTTACATTTACGAGTCATTAAATAATGTTTAATTTGGACTTCTCTGTGCATGCTCTTTGAAGTGGTGACCATAGACCTCCATTATATGACTGACAGACTAAGAACGGTTTTGAGCCTAAAAATATCAAAATTGAAAATACTGTGGAAACAAAGACACCTACATCTTGAATGCCTTTAGGTAAGCTGAAACATCAAAATTAATTTTCAAAGTGAACTATCCCTTTAATATTGCATGTCATTTGGCCTACAGTCGTGAATGATTCTTCAGATCATGTGTTTTGAAACTGGTGGATGATAAAACAGGCAGAACTTAGACTGAAGGAAGAACCCGACCAATAACAAAATACCATAAAGACTTGAACCAGTAACCAAATACTCCAAACCTGCCCTAGTAATCGCATCAAAATTCTGTGCCACAGAAGTGTGACAAATTAGGTTTTGCCCATGAAAGCACTATTTACATTTTACTTCAGAAAATGCAAAAAATGTTGCTTTCATTCTAAGTTATCTTGTGCACAGTACAACCAAAGTTACAGCTTCTTCTTTTCCAGTAGTGGGCAGTGTACTAACAATTTTCAGCTCATCTCCATCCTGTACAACAGGCATTGCAGATTGTTTTAGGTTCAGCTTTAACTGAAAGGAAAGAGCTGTACACTTTCATTTGTCAGAGAACAATACATGCCTAATGATGCCAACAATCTCTATATTTAAAGTCAACATGAAATCCATAGCAACTCTGTAAATAGTAGATTTACTCTCTAAGTGAGCCTTCGAAATGTGATTTGACTTGCTCTTTCTCTAAAATGACCTCTTTTTTGACTACTCCAACCACTCAAACCTTTGGGGGTCAGTACCGTTTTTTGGTTTTTTTGAAAGAAATGGTACAGCTTCATTTTACAGTACAGTACTTACAGTGTACTAACAGTGTACTTCCTAGAAAGTGCTGGCTAATATTTTTTACATTATTTAGATGAAGCCCCTTCTTCCAAATACAATGTGCTGTGACTGGTCAGCTGGCCCAATGTGTTGTGATTGGCAGCGCTTGCGCGTGTTCGGAACAATGTCCCACCCCTTCATAACTGCGAGATCTTCTCCTAGTGTACATATTGCGGATGGCATCAATTTCAAACCACAATTCAAGCCTGATTCAGACCCTGACAATGTTCGCAAACAACAGGATCGAACGAACAAGAGGACGCGCTTCAGAGTGGTATGATTTTTGTAATTTCCTTATACATTATAGATATGATGTTATCCAACCATTTAATCGTGATATTTGGTCGGAAAACTAAAGGTAACTTACAAGCAGTAATCGATCACAAAACCATGTTTAACAGACTTACTAAAGCGAAAGCTAACAGAAGACAAGCTGTTCTCCATAAAATGTGCCGCGGACAGATAAACGTTGGGGTTTTAATGTTCAGGAATTAAGTTTTAACCCTTGAAGGTCAAACCAACTGAATGTTGTGGAAAAAACAGCGTCTCTTTGATAGCGATAGCACAGCTACAAACAGGCCTCGTCGCTCTTTTGCCTTTTGCCGTGCGCGGATCATCTAAAATGAGAAACATTGTGATTTCATAAGATCTGTAAAAATTGCATTGCAGCCCATGAACAAGTCATTCCGTTGTAGATCTTGAAAAGTGGATTCTGATCTATAAAATATCTCTTGGAGTGGACTTGGAGCTTTGTAACCTTGCAGATCTTTTTTATGCTCAAACAGCAACATTACATTACACACTAAATAAAGTTGAAAAAGATGTTTAAATGTTAAAGTGTAAATGTTAAATGGATGTAAACTGAAAAAAGCACTGTTCTTTTCATTATTTGTTTCTACTGGTTGTTATTTGCATCTTTGTTCTTATTTTTAATAACAAAGATCAAATAAGTATATTGTGATTAGTAATATAGTAATTATTATTAATAAACGAATTGGAGAAAAAGATCAAGAAACGTTTTATAATCCAAATGTTACCCTCTGAATCTTAATCAAATCAAATAGTAAGGCAAGTGGAAATTCACACATTTATTTGATTTGACTGAAAATTAGGTAAAATTATTCCTCATATTCATTTTAATATGATGATTTGGTGCTCAAGAAAATATTATTATCAATGTTATGTAATATTTTGTGAAAACCGTGACACTTTTTTCAGGATACTGTGATGACAGCATTTCTTTGAAATAGAAATATTTTGTAACATTATACATGTCTTGACTTTCACTGTTGATCAATGTAACTTAATAAATGTATTAATTTCTTTGGTAACGCTTCCTTTTACAGTCCAGTTACCCATGTAAATACTATGTACTTAGTTTAGTAACTACAATTACTGGGTAATAACTCAGTACTAACCCTGAACCTACCCTAAACCTAAACCTAACCCTGTTCTATGTACTATGGGGAAAAATAATGCGTTTTTTGAACAGTCAACCATGGAAACATATTCTAGTACTGTACACCCCAAAAACAAAATCAGAAACTTCGTAAAAGGGGATAATAGGACCCCTTTAACAGCATTCAAGTAATACATATTACAGAAATTAAATTATGATTATTATCACATTTAAAAATGTCTTAAGTGTATTAATTGCAAATAAATAGATTATTATTAAAGCTATAACAGTTCTTCAGTCATGGGCAGTTGAGCAATCCGTTTTATCTTAAATTGTATCCAGCCTTACTAGTCGTAATTGTATTTTTACTAGTAAGAATTGAATTAGAGAGCTCTACAATTGAATTCTTACTCAGTAAAATCTACATTTGCAGAGCTCTCTAATTCAATTCTTACTTGTAAAAATACATTTTGAGAGCTTTCTAATTCAATTATTGCTGTAAAAATACATTTAGAGAGCTGTCTAATTCAATTCTTATTCTTTACTAGTAAAAATAAATTTAGAGAGCTCTCTAAATTCAATTATTGCTGTAAAAACACATTTGGAGAGCTCTCTAATTCAATTCTTACTAGTAAAAATACAATTAGAGAGCTCTCTAATTCAATTCTTACTAGTAAAAATTACATTTGCAGAGCTCTCTAATTCAATTCTTACTTGTAAAAATACATTTTGAGAGCTTTCTAATTCAATTATTGCTGTAAAAAACACATTTAGAGAGCTCTCTAATTCAATTCTTACTAGTAAAAATACAATTAGAGAGCTCTCTGATTCAATTCTTACTAGTAAAAATTACATTTGCAGAGCTCTCTAATTCAATTCTTACTTGTAAAAATACATTTTGAGAGCTTTCTAATTCAATTGTTGCTGTAAAAATACATTTAGAGAGCTGTCTAATTCAATTCTTATTCTTACTAGTAAAAATAAATTTAGAGAGCTCTCTAATTCAATTATTGCTGTAAAAACACATTTAGAGAGCTCTCTAATTCAATTCTTACTAGTAAAAATACAATTAGAGAGCTCTCTAATTCAATTCTTACTAGTAAAAATTACAATTAGAGCTCTACAAATGAATTCTTACTAGTCATATGTCTCCATTTGACTTCCATTAATTACAGAGCTCTCTAATTGAATTGTTTCTAGTAAAAAACAAAAACAAATTAAAGATATCTATAATTGCAGAGCTCTATGGCAAGCCTGTTTACTGTAGCTTAAATTGTATCCATGCAGCCTTACTTGTCGTAATTGCATTTGTTACTAGTAACAATTCAATTAAAGAGCTCTACAATTCAATTCTTACTAGTAAGAATTACAGTCAGAGAGCTCTCTAATTCAATTATTACTAGTAAGAATTACAATTACAGAGTTCTCTAATTCAATTCTTACTCAGTAATAATTGCAATTAGAGAGCTCTACAAATTAATTTTTTACTAGTCATATCTCTCATTTTTAATTAGAGAGCTCTAAAATTGAACTGTTACTAGAAGAATTACAATTGGAGAGCTCTCTAATTGCAATTGTTACTAGTCATAATTGGATTAGAGAGTTCTCTAATTGAATTGTTACTAGTAAAAATGAAATTACGAACGAGTAAGGCTGGGTACAATTTTAAGCTGAAACGACTTGCCATAAAAGGCAGCTGCTGTGCTACTCAGTCAATCATTTCTCAGTCATTGTTTATTTTAACTGAAGGTTCCTCCTCTTCCTTTTCCTCCTGAAAAACATAATGTTTAATGATCTAGAACAAATCCAAAAAAGTTGTAGAGACAACCAAGTGACTAGAAGCTGTTTTTATGTTTTCACAGACATGTTTTCAGACAGTACCTGTCTAAAGTTTCTTAAGTGTCTTATGATCACCAAGCCTGTATTTATTTAATCAAAAATACAGTAAAAACAGTAAAATTGCAAAATATTATTACAATAAAAAATGTTTCCTGTAATCAAAGCTGAATTTCAGCATCATTACTCCAGTCTTCAGTGTCACATGATCCTCCAGAAATCACTCGAATGTGATGATTTGCTACTCAAGAAACATTTCTGATTATTATTATGATAAACAGTTGTGCTGCTTAATATTTTTGTGGAAATTGTGATACTTTTTTTCAGGATTCTTTGACAAAAAGAGAGTTAAATCAACAGCATTTACTTGCATTTATGAATTAGAAGTCTTTTATAACATAAATGTCTTCACTGTCAATTTAATGACATCCTTGATTAAAACGTTTCTCTCTCTTTAATAAAAATCGAGAGCACAAATGTTTGAATGGTATCATTGTTCCCACAAAAAAGATGTTAAGCCTCTAAAACTATTTTCAACACTAATAATAATCAGAAATGTTTCTTGTGCAGCAAATCAGCATATTAGGATGATTTCTGAAGGATCGTGTGACACTGAAGACTGGAGTAATGATGATGAAAATTCAGGATACATGAATAAATTACATTTTACAATTAATAAAAATGGAAATGTATTTTTAATTGTAATATTTCACAGTATTTCTGTTTTACTGTGTATTACTGAGTAAATAAATGCAGCCTTAGTGAGCAATAAGACACTTTATTTAATTTACGCTGTAGTTACGCTTCACCTCACTAAGTAATTTACTTACTATAGTAATAATAGTAAATTATAAGTAACTAACCCTAACTATAACTCTATAAGTGAGTACATGTAGTTAATTAATATTAACATATTGTTGAGTATGTCTGAGTACAATGTAACTTAGTCACCTTAAAATAAAGTGTAACCCAAAACAAATGAAAAAACAGATAGTGTATATTCTGCCTAAAACCTTCTAGATGAAAGCATGTTGTTGAGAGTGAGTTCAGATTCGCCTTGGTGCCTTCCTACTTCTGTTCTAAAAATTTTGCAGGCTTTGATCCACTATTCAGTCCTATAATTTTTTTTGTTCTTCACCAGGAGCCAGCATGACTTGGAACACCCAAAAGTGTCTCACTGACTCCAGCAAAGACGAGCAGGCGTTTCTTCAGCGCCATTACCCGTCATTAGCCTCCCGCTGCGGCTCGCGATACCTGGCTCGCACCCTGAGCCGACTGCTAATGCATCACATCAGAGACTGCCTCCCCGAGCTCAAGACCCGAGTCACGGTGCTCGCCGCCCAGTACCAGTCCCGACTCAACAGCTACGGGCAGCCTGTGGAAGACCACAGCGCCACCTTGCTGCAGATCGTCACCAAGTTCGCCACCGACTACTGCAGCACCATTCGAAGGCACTGCCAGGCACATCCAGACCTCTGAATTGTGAGTACATGAGCCAGATCATACAAGTTCATTTAAAGACACCCTGAAATCAAAATTGACAATTCAAAAAATATGTATTTTTTTTATTTATATGCCCTCAATTGATTGATTGATTGCAGCCAGGATGGAAAATAAGTGAAAATTCTTCTCAAAGTGCTTCTATTAATTTATTTCCTAGAAAACTAAAACCAAACAACAGTAGGAAATAGGCTCTTAAAAAAAAAAAAAAAAAAATTGTTGTATATCTATACTGGGAACAAAGTTTTAAAAGGTACCATCTGGAATTCTGAAATCAAAAAATATTAAATTTTCCATAACAGATGGGGGCAGTATACCTCCAGAAATTGAGTTGTAACACGGCCGCACTCTCACACTCTTTTTCTCACGCATATTATTCAAATCATTTGACACGATAGTAAAAGGTTGGAAGACCGCAGTTTCACGTGGAGCATTTGGATATTTTTAGAGATCAGAGACTCAATGAAAAACATATCAACACTAAATGATGAAGACCGTCTCATAGACGCCTGTCTCAAAAACAAGCTGGTGCATTTCCACGATATGGGAAAATAAAAGCCTGGGCAATTATTTTAAGTTTACGGTATTCGTTTTGTTCATATTACACTTTTATTGTTAGTTTGAATTAATTTGACAGACAGCATTGGCTGATGTTGATCAAGCTAGCGCCATTCAGAGCTGACAACTCTCACGAATTCACCGTGAGACACACGCAATTAAAACTTAGCAAGCAGGTTAGTTAAGCTCTCAGATTCTGTCAATTTTATTACGCAATTCAAACAATAAATACCGTTTTGGCGCTTGTACATGTTACACCACAGATTGACTTCAGGTTCAAAGTACAAACATAAGACGCGCGACTTACTCGTGTACTGCAGTGTGCGGCTGGTGTTTATGTTGCCCGCCCGCATACCGCCTCCCATGGCCGAAACTGGTATTACGACACCTGACGGGCCGGGGCTAGTAATTTAGCATGCTAATTTAGGTTTATATCTCGGCAGCAATATAACTTTTCAGTTTTTTAATGACATCATTGCACTTATTTCTTCTCATTCTTTTGATGCGTGTAGCTCATTTTCTGTATATATTTACCTCAATAATCCCAGATGGCACCTTTAAAGTCAGCATGAAATAAAAATATATTTTCTAAATTCTTGTTGCAAAAGATCTTATTAGATCGTATTGCAAAAGATTCATCCATGTATAATAATTCATTACATTTATGTAGCACTTTTCTCGGCACTCAAAGCACTTTACATGGGGGAAGGGGGATCTCCTCAACCACCATATATTTATATTTATTCATTTAGCAGACTCTTTTATCCAAAGCGACTTACAATAGAAATGAGAACAATAGAAGCAGTGAAACTAACAGTAGGACAACAATGTGCAAGTGCTATGACCCCTCTCAGTTTAATCTAACACAGTCCATGTAAATATTTATATTATTTTTATATAAAAAAAATAGAATAGAAGAGGAAGTGTTAGTGTTACTGGATCGAGTGCTTGCCGAAAAAGATGCGTCTTAAGCTCTTTCTTGAAAGTGGCTTTGGTGGTTTCTTGGTTGAGTTAGGCACATCATTCCACCAGCAGGGGGAACAGTCATGGCAAATGTCTGAGAAAGAGATTCTGGGCCTCTTTGAGATGGCATCACAAGACGATATTCGCTTGCAGAACGCGAGTTTCTGGGATGGCACATGAGTCTGAAGTAATGAGTTTAGGTAAAAGGGAGCAGTGCCAGTGGTTGTTCTGTAGGCAAACGTCAGAGAATTTAATGGAGCGGCAACTGGCAACCAGTGTGAGGAGAGGAGTGACGTGTGCTCTCTTCGGCTCATTAAAGATCACTCTGGCTGCAGCATTCTGGATCAGTTGCAGAGGTTTGACAGAGGAAGCTGGAAGACCAGCCAGGAGAACATTACAATAGTCATGTCTGAGTAGAACAAGTGCTTGAACAAGTAGTTGTGTAGCATGCTCAGTTATGAAGGGCCTGATCCTCCTAATGTTGTGCAAGGCAAGTCTACACGACAGGGCAGTTCTAGCAATTGATTATCAAGTGAAGTTCAATTGAAAATTAATTACAACCTCAAGATTCCTGACTGACCTTGATTGAGGTATGGAAGACGAGTAGCTGAATGGAGAAGTTGGGATGAAGTGTTGGTTTGGCCGGGATCACAAGTAGCTCTGTCTTTGCAAGGTTTAGTTGAAGGTGGTAGTCCTTCATCCAGCCAGAAATGTGAGTGAGGCAGGCTGAGATGCGAGCAGCTACCGTCGGATCGTCAGGCTGGAATGAGAGGTAGAGTTGCTTGTCATCAGCGTAGCAATGATAGGAAAAGCCATGTTTCTGAATCGCAGATCCTAGTGATGTCACGTAGATGGAGAAGAGGAGTGGTCCAGCACTGAGCCCTGAGGCACCCCAGTAGCTAGATGTTGGGTCTTAGACACCACACCCCTCCACGACACTCTAAAGGATGTACCTGATAGGTTAGACTTGAACCCTGTAGCGGAGATAGCGTGGGTGCTTGGGTGCGGCCGCCCCAGGGCCCTAGTACCAATTCAGGCGTACGCCTATCCGATCTTGCGTTGCGCGTTTCCATTACAGATTTGCGCAAAACTTTTGTGATATTTTCCAAATGTCGATAAAAAACTATTGCAAAATGATGGTATTTCCATTAACCGATGTTATGCGACTAAAACTTATTTTTTTCCTCTCACAATAACTCATTCCAAAAATCGTGGCAACGGACTTTGGTAGGTTTATAACCTATTTCACAGCCATGCACCGCACTCAACATTATTATTATTAATGGAAGTAGACGTGGTGTGTTATCCAAGCATTAATGGTAGGGAAAGACACGGATTGGGTGTTTCTCCCTAATTTCTGCTTTGATGTCTTGATGGCATTTCTTTGAGGTTAAGAGAGGCTATTCCTGTAATTATTGTTTCTTTTTTTTATGAATTTAATAAAGAACTCCGTCTTGTATTATGTCCAAACGGTCATTGCAAAACGAAAAAATGAACGATTGTTTTGTGTTTTTAAAACGCAAAGTTGAACACCAGCATTTTAGTTTGACCACACCAATGCTGCGCTATATACATCTCAACGAATTTTCAGATATTTGTTTATGACTTTTTGCCAAATTAGAACCTGGATATTAATGATAGGTGAGTTATTATAAATGCGTCTGAAAAAATAACGAGCTAAAAACATAATCTCTGGATGCACATTTAGAGAGAACTGCACCTTTCATACGGATTACATAATCAGAAGCTATTAGTTTACGGTTCCTTACGATTCCGATTTCTTTTTAAAGTGGACATTTAAAGGCTATTGTTTCAGTTCTCGTGCTCCCAGTTCACGAAGATCATAAAGCGCGCCTGATTATTTTATTTTATTTGACAAAAGCACGTTTTCTTGTTAATGTGACATTATGCAAATAAAAGTAGTTGCGAATAATGTATTATTATTTTCTGTACAACCAGAAATGATAGAGTATTTTAAGTTGATTCCACTGTTGATGGGAAAATGAAAGTGTTCATGGCCCGTGCCTGTCTGCCATCCAGTGCGTGCTCTAAACTCTTGGATAAAACTCTCGCACACACTCTTGGATATTGGTCAAAATCGAGTGTTTATTTGTGATAATCTTAGCCCTATTATTGTCCAACCTGTACTACAGAATGAGATGTGATGAATGGCTTTGTTCCTTTATTGGATAATAGCGTCTTCTACATATGTAGCCTAATAAATGTTATAATAGGCTAATGATGATAATTATTATTTGCGGACACGGACCTAAAACACACTCCGTCTTCTAAGTCAGGTGACTGTAAATGCGCAAAACCCATTTCCATTGCAGTTTTGCAAAAAAATCCTTTTCGAATTGCTTGAAAAACCTCCTCATGCGAGCGTAAAAACGTTTTTGCAATAAACGGGAGTTTTTGCGAAATTGACGTGTTTCCATTGAGCGTGTTTTCATTTCGCAATTTCAATTTGCGCAAATTGAAGGGTAATGGAAACGCAGCTTTTTACTGACAGAAAAGGGTCCCAGGCAAAGTACAACCAGCAAACACATTTAGTTTGCATTTCTGCTATGGCAACTTCGCTGTCTGCGTGCTACGAGCACCATCGCTGTCAATGAGATATCGCTGTCTGTGGTGTGGTTTTCTTTGTTCGTCAATACAAACTTGTAAAAAAAAAATTGCCTTTTCTTTGTGTTTTATTTAACATATAAGATTACTTGGCTCAACAAGTGACACATTCTTACATATGCATTCATCAAATATTTTACGTTTTTTTTTTAACGGTTTTAATTTTAAAATGACTTGGTAGCAGAGGGCCCCATGATGAAGCTCCGCCCCCACTGTACTGAGAGTCTAGCTCCGCCCCTGCTTGAACCATTGGCATTTGGTTCCTGAGATGCCCTTCATCTTTAGGATTGACAGGAGGATCTGGTGGTTAACTGTGTCAAAGGCAGCAGACAGATCCTCCTTCTTTCTGTGCTTTGTTTACAATCGTGATCGTTTTTGGTCTGAATTTGAAAAGGTCTTTTTAAAGCCCCAATTAAAAGTAAGCACTGGCCATTTATTTGTAACTTCAATACAACGGTAGGCACAGAAGAAATTGCACAAAGCCAGCCAATTGAGCTTGGGAGCTCAAATTTGAGCGTGTGATCTTAGAGAGCTCTTGCCATTTTTTGAGCACAAAAATCTCAACTGTGATCTGTGGAGCCACTTACTACAGGCTGCCGTCTTGCACCAAGTTATCAAGTTTGACATATTGTCATTACCGGGGCTACATTCCTGTTGAATCATTCTTTCAGTGACTTCAGCAGCGTCTCAGTCTGTCATTTTCTCCCTGAAACTCTTGACAGATATCAAGCACACCATGTTTACTTTGTCTGCTTGGCTGAATTTGACAGACAGATAATCCTCAAGTCTGCCCAACTCCTTATTTACACCCTGTTCACTGTTGGATGAAATGCTGTTCATCTCTCATATCTGGCTAAGTCCACACCAGCTATCGATTAATTAAGTGCCTCGTATTGACGTTTTCTGGCTGGGACGGTTGGGTATGACTCCAGGCCTGTGTGAATGTGTGAATGTGCCAACAAGGCTGTGATGTCCAAAAGTGCTGCATGATTTTACATTTTCATGGATTGACTGACTGACTGTTTGAGCATTTGTTCATTGTAGGTGTGGAGGAGCTCGGATCTGTTATATGTTCCACGAGACATTTGGAAGAACCCTGCAGTCAATTGACCCACTGGGAGGACTCACTGAGCTAGATATTCTCACAGCTATCCGAAACGCTACGGTATGCATGCATGCATGTGTGTGTTAATAGATAAGCATATACAGTACTTTGCTCACTTTCTTAAAAATAAAGTGTGTATTTTCTACACTTTAAGTGTCACCAAACCAAATTGCCCAAATGATGACAGTTATTTTTATAACATTGACATGAAGAGTTTTAGAAACTGCAAATAAATGCTGATTCAGTTCGCTTTTCAATGTTCCCACAGTCACGGAAAACCTAGAATTGTAAAAGTGTGAATTCCAAGCCTAAATCTTAAAAATTAATAAAAAAATTTCTTAATAAATAATATATTTAAAATGAATTGAAAAGTCTATAGTGTTATTCACTACTGTTTAAAAGTCTCTTATGCTCGACTGCATTTATTTAATCAAGAATACAGTAAAACCGTATTGTAAAATATTATTGCAATTTAAATTTAATGTTTTCTATTTGAAATTTATTTTAAAATGTATTTCTGTGATGCAAAGCTGAATTTCCAGCATCATCACTCCAGTCTTAGATGTCCATGATCCTTCATAAATCAGTCTAATATGCTGATTTGCTGCTCAAAAAACATTTCTGATTATCAGTAAAATAGAAATTTTACCAGCCATGAAAAATAAATGAATCCTTACTAAAGTTACAAAAGTTATTCAGAGAAGTGAGTGATCTTTGTCTTTTTGTTGTTTGATTAACATTAAAAACACAGCGGCGGGAATATTAGGCTGCTGTCGCTTTAAGAGCTAATGCGCTCATGTACTGATGCACATGTGTTTTCTTTCTTAACTATTTAAGTTCACTTAAGATATAACTGAATATGTTTATAAGAATACTTGCCAAGATGGGCCTTTTGACATATTTTTGTTTGAATTTGTCTGTTCAAGCGCAATATGTTAAAGAGGGCTCATTTCAGTATTCACGTGCTGTCTGAGACATGCATTTCTGGGCACACGCTTCGGTAACGGGTAACGGATTGAGTTCCCTTTCGCTTCTTCTTGCGCTTGAATATTTGATTTGACAAACTGTCCCAGAGAGTCATTCTCGTTTGTTCACATTAATATTATTTTCACAACATTGCATTTTTAGAATTCATAAAAATGTTACCGGTAAATTGGTGATAGAAACTGTTTAATATACTCCCCAACGCCAATTTTTTTTACATGCATTTTAGGCCATGTTATCAATGTTCAAAAAGTTTTTGCTGTTTAATATTTTTGTAAAAAAAAAAAAGTGTGATACTCTAGCATTTAGAAGTTTTGGGTAAGTAAGAGTTTAAAAAAAAGTTAATACATTCATTCATTATACTTATTGATAAGAATGCATCAAATTGATCAAATGTGACAATAAAGACATTTGTAATGTTACAAAAGATTTATATTTCAAATAAATTATATTCCTTAAAGGGATCATTCACTTTGAAATTAATTTTTGCTATGTTTTAGCTTACCTCAAGGACATCCAAGATGTAGGTGTCTTTGTTTCCACCGTAGTTTCAATTTTGACATTTTTCGGTCAGAACCGTTCTTCTCTCAGTCATATAATGCAGGTACTATGGTCACCACCTCAAAGAGCATGCACAGAGAAGTCCAAATTAAACATGATTTAATGACTCGTAAATGTAAGTACACATTGATGGCCTAAGACACGAAAACGAGCGGTTTGTGTGAGAAAACGAACAGTATTTATATCGTTTTTACCTCTTGTTAACAGCCATGTCCAACTGATCTGAATCAGATGTCCAACCGAACTGAACCATGTCCAACATTCCGCCGGAAGTGATTCGCTTTACGCGTGTACGTCACTCGTTGAGATTTTCGGAAGTTTTACCTTTCACTGTGAAGATCTAAACATATTTAGATATACGGGAAATCGCAATGGAAGACCAATTTCGATATATCTAAATATGTTTAGTGAAAGGTAAAACTTCCGAAATCTCTGTGTAAATAACGAGTGACGTACACGCAGTAAGCAATCACTTCCGGCGTAACGTTGAACTTGGTTCAGGTCGGTTCAGTTGGACATCTGATTCAGATCAGTTGGATATGGCTGTTAACAAGAGGTAAAAACAATATAAATACTGTTTGTTTTCTCACACAAACCACTCGTTTAGTGTCTTAGCCATCAATGTGTACTTGCATTTATGATTCATTAAATCATGTTTTATTTGGACTTCTCTGTGCATGCTCTTTGAGCTGTGACCCCTATACCTGCATTATATGCGACTGACAGACAAGAACGGTTTTGATCGAAAAATATCAAAATTGAAACTACTGTGGAAACAAAGACACCTACATCTTGGATGCCCTTGAGGTAAGCTAAAACATACCAAAAATTAATTTTAAAGTGAACTATCCCTTTAAGAATCAGGAAAATAATGTATCATGATTTCCACAAAAATACTAAGCTGTTTTGGTTATTTTAAACTGTAAAATATATTTCACAATATTACTGTTTTTATAGTAATTTTAATCAAATAAATGCAGCCTTGGTGAGACTTCTTTTAGAAAACATTAAAATAAATCGATCTTTCAAAATGATGACCGGTAGTTAGGGTTGGGTATCGAGAATCGAGTATCTGATTGGAACCGGGACTAACTTTTAGTTTTTTCCGTGAATCGTTCAAAAGTTAAAATTTCGATTCCTAGTTTCGATATTCACAGTCCGCCGACCGGAAGAAGAAACCACTGAACAACACCAACGAAGAAGCGTCTACCGGAAGTGTTGGCATAACTGCGCGAGTTCGAACATGAGTAGCTTACGTCGGCGGTCCAAAGTGTGGCTCCACTTTCTAAGTTGGAGCCAGACACTTTTCTAAAAATAACGGAAATCTCAGCAAAATGCAAAATTTGTGACAAAAAGAGTGTGACAGAAGGAGTATTTCCTTCAGAAAGACCGTTGTTTAGCAAGGTTAGCTAAACTTTTTTGACCCTGACTCTTAAAAGAATCAGAATCGAGAATCGTTAGGAACCCGAATCGAAACAAGGAATCGAAATCGGAATCAGAATCGTTCAAATTCAAACAGTACCCAACCCTACCGGTAGTTAGGGCTGTAATCAACCAAAGAAATCCTTATGCCTGGTTCAGATTACACGTTTTAGCCCGATTTTGGCACGAATGCGTTTGACGTAGGGTGTCGTGGGATTCGCAAACGACAACGGGCGTCGGGACGCAAGATTCAATCGTATCATCTCGTATAGTGTGTCATAGTGGGAGACAACCTACGTCGCGTCTGCGATGCTTCAGCGACATCACGACAAAAAGACTAGCATGTTTAATTTTTGTAATGGTCGTTCACGACGCTTCCATCACATGTATGAGGTTGACCAATAGGAGCACATCTTTTCTGTACACAACTTTCAAAAATGGCGAAGCGAAAGAGAGACGATGGTGCTAACGTTAAAACTAAAAGTAAAAATATATAAGAAAACAATAGTTTACCTCAAGTTCTCTTTGGAGGATTGACAGCCCGTACTGTCCTCTTCGAGCAGGGTTCTCAAGTCTCACGCAATGGCCGTGAGACATACGCAATTCAACCAGTCCACACGCTCACACGCCACACCGTGTATCTCTCACGCTGAAAAGGCAATGCCGAGCAATCCAGTAACGTGTCCATTGTCGGGTTTTTCTGAACACAGGACAGCTAATACAACACTCACCGCTTCATCCATTGTTTGTTTACGTTCATTTCCTGAAGTCACGCGCTAGTTTCGCTTTCTTGATGACATCACGCGCCGTTAAAGACGGCATGCGATGACAGGTCAGGAAGCAACGTGTAGTCTGACATTGTGTCTTGTCCACGACACGACAAGATTTTATATTCAAAATCGCGTAATCTGACACAGTGACTATCGTAGCAGACAAAAAAAAACGTGTAATCTGAACAGGGCATTAGTCGACCAAGGTCTTGTCCTGCGCGACGATTAGTCGACTAAAAAAAAAAAAAAACGGATGTTTTGATTGAACATTTTTAAACAATTGTCATAGAGCATTTATAAAACAACAACGAAAAAACATCGAAAATAAATAAAACTATAATAATTATACAATTCTTTGAAAATTAAGTGATTTTTTTAACTGCAAGTGAGGAGCTCTGTCCTTGGTCTATTGACAGTCACAATCGCGCACCTGATCACACCACACGCTACAAAATAATATAACTGCTATCTGCCACATAATGAAAAATCTAAAAAAGCTCTCGTTTATACATGCTGTATTCTTCTTTACTTACAAAGCTATGGGTTAACTTTTGTCCAGCCGATCTGTTAGGCGTTTTAAAACAACAGACAAAATAGCCTAAAAAACAATCTGAAATCTAGGCTCTGTTGTAAGATAGCATATACGTTTAATACGTTTAATTTCGTTTTGTTACATTATTTAGGCTACTTTCAAATGAGTCAAGTGTACAAATAAAAACCTATTAAGAAAACAATCGATTGAGTCAGTATGATAAAGCCGTTAAAAGAGCTGCTCACGTCTTTTGCGCGCTCAAGTTCGATTTCAAATAGGCACGCGATGTGCGCGCTCATAATGGAGCAATGCGGTCGCCACCGTCGCCTACCTCCACAAAAATGTAGCCAGACAAAAGATTTAGATTTCTTGGACATTCTGTCGACTAAAGTAGCGTGAACTGAATGAATACAGCAAAACTACCTACCGGTACATCCATTACTGAGCGCGAGCAGCAGCGCAGCCAGTAGTGCGGTTCCCGAGTGTGTTATGTGTGTGCGCTAAACTGTGGCGCAGGTACAACAAATAGCCTAAATTAAAGCATTTAAAGATGGGGATAAAACATAGGCTAATTATATTTAGAATACAGTAATAAATAACTGCTTTATAAAGGAATAAATATCAAGGAGTAAATCATTGAAAATGTGTTTCTATTGGCAAAAAAAAAAATAAATAAATAATGCGACTGGTCGAACCAATAAGAATTTCAGTCGACCAAGACGGCATTGACTGATTAGTCGACTAAACGACTAAAGTGGACAGCCCTGCCGGTAGTATATATATATATTTTTGCTTAAATCTAAAATATTACTTCTAATTTAAATAGTTATTTGTGAGTGCAATCACTATTAAATTAAACCTTATCTAGTAGAATAGCTTGGAAAAGCAATGTAAAGTCATTGGTCAGACGTTGTGGAAACACTTCACGGATGTGGACTAAATGTGTTTTGAATGTGTTTGGCTGTTGTGATGGATGTAGGGTCCTCGGCCAGCGCTGTTTGTTCCTGAGATCAGCTTTGAGCTGCTGGTGAAGAAGCAGATCAAGAGACTGGAGGAGCCCAGTATGCGCTGTGTGGAGCTCGTACACGAGGAGCTTCAGAGGATCATCCAGCACTGCTCGGCCTACAGCACACAGGTGAATCACTGATTTTGAATATTTGATGCAGAAAAAAAACAGGAAATGGAATATTAGGTAGTGTAGCCAGTCTTAAAATATTAACTGTCCTGTCGGTGCTTTATACATATACATTGATTGGGTAGTTAGTAGGGCTTTGCAGAATATCTGGGAGAAAAACACAACATGGCTTAGTCCGATTGTCAAATTGCGCAGGAGGCTGGGATTTACTGTAAAACTGCACCATGAAATGTGGGATATGCATATTGAATTGTATAATATTATTAATGTAGACAAATTTGTATTAAATGACTAATGGAATATAAGTACAGTATTTAATAATGTATTTAACTGTTAGGCTACTGTTTTTCATACAAATACCACATAAACCATAAAGTTATGCAATGATAGTGAGGTGCTAAGTTATAGGCTATGCCTGGTTTTATCTGTGGTTATCATGATCTAAATGCATGAGACTGGATTTTAATACAACTCAAACTGTCAGAATATTACTTTTTACCAAAAACAAATGTGGTCGTTACATTTAAAACAGATGTTACTGTTTTTGTTATATAAACATAAACACAATTAACACTCTGGTTTATACAGCTTTCACTTAGGAGCAAAAATCTGCCTTTAAACTTGAAAGAAATAAAGATTTGACATATATCGTGATAATTATCAATATCGACTATATAAAAAAAAAATTATCGTGATATTTGTCAATTTTTTTGGCCATATCGCCCAGCCCTCTGAGACACTGTGAGCTGCAAACGTCTAAATGAATATACAGTGTCTTCACACTGCTAGCTCATTTATTTATTTATCAGCAACCAGTGGAAATAAATGCTTGATGATATAACATTTGAAAATGTGCAACGTACATGTAAGTATTGTAATTTTACAGTGAAATAAATTAATTGTATTAGTCTATTCAACAATAGCATTATGACAATATATTTCATATTTTGTTTAATATATTTAATAATCACAAAATCATTATAATTATTATTTTATAGTCATATTGAATTGCTCATAAACAAATTGATTATGGCCTATGAAACTCAGAGAGATATATTTTTTAAACTTAACGGTTTGAGTAAACCCAATTATAAACACCCAAAAGTTTCGTAAACTGCCAAGCCCTAAAAGTATTTCTCACTCAGGAATGAAATCTTGCATAAAGTAATCTATCCATCCATTAATCCGTACATACATTTTGTGCAGGGAAGCATTTCCCAAAAGCACCATAAGCCAACATAGTTATTACCAACATAGTTAAACAATTTGCTGTTTGTACAATAGCACGTCATTAACAACAGTCCTATAGGCTATTATTGAACTAACCTGGTTTAAACCGTTTTCAGGAAAGAAACTAGTTAATTTTCTACAATAATGCATCTTACAATGGTGGATAAGCAGTGAGGGAAGTCAGCGTCATTGTGCGGGAAATGCACCCCAGGCTAGTTAGATGTTAATGTTGTTGTGCCATCTATAACGTGATGATTTTTTAATGCCTCATTCTGTGGCTCAATTTCCATAAATGTTCTGAGTGACCAATGGAGGAAGATGCGGCCTGAATATTAGAGTGTGTCTGCATAGTGCCGTACGTCAAACTCTTATTTCAAACAATTAAGACATTTTTGTTTTCCCTAACAAGCCCTTATAGCTCAGAATTTCTACAAAATGAACTGTGAAGAGGAGAGTGAAAGTCACAGTCTCCACAGAGGCTCAGGACAGCCGGCATTAGGATTCTCTCCTCAGTCTGCTCTTATCTTCTCTGTCCTGCTGCCTTCACTGTGGACATTTGTTTTACATTAAACATTCTTTTCGCTTTCCTCTATAATGCACATAAGTCTAATGTCATAACGTGTGCTGAAGGGGACCGATTTGATGCTCATAATATTTGGATTTTTGAAAGTGTTAAAATGTTTTAAATAATTGACTAACCTGCTGTATGTACTGTATGTGTGTCTGAAGGAGCTTTTGCGGTTTCCCAAACTACATGATTCAATAGTGGAGGTGGTTACCAGCTTACTCAGGAAACGTCTGCCCATTACCAATGAGATGGTAGGAACATATGCCTGTGGCTGCACCTACACTACTTTATACTATCCTCGAGGACTTGTATTACAGGAACCTCATCAAGATTAAGGAATGTATTTGGACATGATGAAAAGCTTTTATAAAACAGCAGAAACAATACAGTGCCATACATACTGTACTGCCAATACATACTGTATTTTGAATACAGAATTGACTAAAGGATGTTGTTAGGCAAACGTTAAAGCTGCAGTCCGTAGTTTTTCCTCGTTGTTGCCATCTCTGTTCGGAATCTGCAATTGCAGTTATTCGCGAAATTATCAACTTACTTCACGCGAGTTGTGCCTCGGATCGACAAGCATGAGCATGGCATGAGCGTGGATGAACACAATGTTTTGAGGAGAGCGTGCCGGTGTGGATACTGGCATTCAGAATCACAGATTATACTTTTTGGAAGTATGATCAACATAAGAGTTTTCACCGGAAAATGTCGTAAGTAACAGTAAGTTTTGACCAACTAAGGGAAGAAATGCAGTAAATCGCGCTGATTAAATCTAACCATAGACATATACACTAGACCTCACCTTGGGGTTCTAAGCATGTGTCAAAACCGCGCCATCTTGGAACAGGGGTGTTGTCATAGGAAGTAGCTAGGTAATGCTGCTATCTCTGCCTTTACTTGGAATTAATAGGCTTTATGCACACCTTACTTCCGCATTCTGTAAAACAGGTGTCATCGCTTCCGGTTCTGGTCTTTTGTATGTGCTTCATGATTTTTTTGCGGTTTTACTCAAGATAACGTAAAAGGAGCGAGCAAAAATTAGCATAACCAATGTCTCTCACATGTGCATATTGATATTTAAACGTTTTATATTTTTTCTTCTTCACAGTATCGTTTAGATATTTAAATGGAATAAAACGCCAATAACAAAGTGAACTAGGTAGGTTAGCTGATTACCATAAAAAGCCATAGATATCGTAGTCAGTTCTTACGGCCGTTGACACATTCTCTGACAAGCGGATGCGATGAGACGCTTTTTCGGTTTGGTCACACTGACGCTCAACATAAAGCCTATTGATGGTGGCAGACTTTTGTGGTGTGGATGATGTTCACACGAATGAAATCTGAACTAGGAAGAATGTAAAAAAAAAATGTTTTAACTTTTTTCTGGAATCAATGATAAAGACATGTCTGACCATTGGAACGAACCAAAAAAATTAGAAAAATCGCATTCATGATGATTTATGGTGATTTTATTTCCGTTAGACCTTTGTCTACATTGACGCTGATGCATTAAAGAGGAGGGGCTCCCCTGTTCCAAGATGGCAGCTCTATTGGCTCATTCGTTCTAGTGAACTGCCGTAGCCAAAGCGATATCTAGTGTATATATCTATGAAATCTAACAATCGTTTATCATTTAGGGCCCTATAATTTCTGCGATCACGGAATAAAAAGCACACTCTTTTTACAACAAATATAACAGTAAAGGGTAAAAAAACGAATTCCCAAAAATTTAAATGGAAAAAACGGAATTTGCCAAAATTAAAACGGAAAAAACGGAATTTGGGAAAAAATAAAATGGAATTTGTTAATAAATAAAATGGATTTTATAGGGCCCTAATCATTATCAAACCGTGCAAATTATACTTTATTCTCAAATTGTTAATGTTAACGACATCGGCATTGCGTTGTTACATTTAAAGCCCTTCCGATATGTATCCTTGTTTTCGCATGTGTCCGGTTGCAGTCTCCTTTTTTCTGTATGCACTCCGAAGTCCGAACAAAGTCTTTTGCATTTTTACAACGGGTGAATCTTTTGTCACTGGTGATTGTTATTTGAACCTTTCTGGGTCCGCCATCAAATTGAAAAGTTTAGTTATATTTAGTTTAGATGTGACGTAATTCGGAAAATCCACCAGTACCACTGGAATTAAAAACATTATTACAAGCCTACTGTTTTAAATTGAGCTAAGGCAAGCAGATAGTTTTGAACACTGGCTGGTTTTGTACTTGCTCAAACATTTTATTTTGATACATTTTCATTTTTAGCCCAAAAAGTTACAGACTGCAGTAAAATTAAGTTTTACTAAATTAAAATAATTTTTTACAATTATTTTAATTAAATATTTAAAGTATTTATTAAAATTATTGTAGCCTCTTTGGGGCTTCTCCACACTGTAAATCCCACGGATGTGGGAAAGACTACATTAAGAGAACAATTTATGTTTTACATTGTCCACAGTCCAAGATTTGTACCAATGATGCTGTTGGCACCAATGAAACCAACATTTGGCATTTGCACAAGTGACCAAAGGTTTGGCTATTTCAGCCCGTCCATCAATACTGACTCTGTGGATCTCTCGACGAACAGTTTTGGTGGAGAGTCAAGGTTTAATTCTGCAGTGAGTTAGTCAGCTGTACCTGGACATCCCTTTAATGTACCTGGACATTAATGTACCTGGACATCCCTTTAATGTACCTGGGCATCCATTTAATGTACCTGGACATCCTTTTAATGTACCTGGACATCCCTTTAATGTGCCTGGACATCCTTTTAATGTACCTGGACATCCCTTTAATGTACCTGGACATCTAATGTACCTGGACATCCCTTTAATGTACCTGGGCATCCATTTAATGTACCTGGACATTAATGTACCTGGACATCCCTTTAATGTACCTGGGCATCCATTTAATGTACCTGGACATCCTTTTAATGTACCTGGACATCCTTTTAATGTACCTGGGCATCCATTTAATGTACCTGGACATCCTTTTAATGTACCTGGACATCCTTTAATGTACCTGGACATCCCTTTAACTGGACATCCTTTTAATGTACCTGGACATCCCTTTAATGGACATCCCTTTAATGTACCTGGACATCCCTTTAATGTACCCAGACATCCCTTTAATGTACCTGGACATCCCTTTAATGTACCTGGACATCCTTTTAATGGACATCCTTTTAATGTACCTGGACATCCCTTTAATGGACATCCCTTTAATGTACCTGGACATCCTTTTAATGTACCTGGACATCCCTTTAATGGACATCCTTTTAATGTACCTGGACATCCCTTTAATGGACATCCCTTTAATGTACCTGGACATCCCTTTAATGTACCTGGACATCCTTTTAATGTACCTGGACATCCCTTTAATGTACCTGGACATCCTTTTAATGTACGTGGACATCCCTTTAATGGACATCCGTTTAATGTACCTGGACATCCTTTTAATGTACCCGGACATCCCTTTAATGGACATCCCTTTAATGTACCTGGACATCCTTTTAATGTACATGTACATCCCTTTAATGGACATCCTTTTAATGTACCTGGGCATCAATTTAATGTACCTGGACATCCTTTTAATGTACCTGGACATCCCTTTAATGGACATCCCTTTAATGTACCCGGACATCCCTTTAATGTACCCGGACATCCCTTTAATGTGCCTGGACATCCTTTTAATGCACCCAGACATCTCTTTAATGCACCTGGACATCTCTTTAATGTACCCGGACATCCTTTTAATGTACCTGGACATCTTTTTAATGTACCTGGACATCCTTTTAATGTACCTGGACATCCTTTAATGTACCTGGACATCTCTTTAATGGACATCCCTTTAATGTACCTGGACATCTTTTCAATGTACCTGGACATCCTTTTAATGTACCCAGACATCACTTTAATGTACCTGGACATCTCTTTAATGTACCTGGACATCCTTTTAATGTACCTGGACATCCTTTTAATGTACCTGGACATCCTTTTAATGTACCTGGACATCCTTTTAATGTACCTGGACATCCTTTTAATGTACCCAGACATCACTTTAATGTACCTGGACATCTCTTTAATGTACCTGGACATCCCTTTAATGTACCCGGACATCCCTTTAATGTACCCGGACATCCCTTTAATGTACCCTGACATCCCTTTAATGTACCTGGACATCCCTTTAATGTACCCGGACATCCCTTTAATGTACCCAGACATCACTTTAATGTACCTGGACATCCTTTTAATGTACCTGGACATCCTTTTAATGTACCCAGACATCACTTTAATGTACCTGGACATCTCTTTAATGTACCTGGACATCCCTTTAATGTACCCGGACATCCCTTTAATGTACCCGGACATCCCTTTAATGTACCCTGACATCCCTTTAATGTACCTGGACATCCCTTTAATGTATCTGGACATCTCTTTAATGTACCTGGACATCCCTTTCAGACAGCTTCCTCTTGCATTGACAGTTACTCCTGTTGGATGTGGTTCATCCTACATGGTGGTATACTGACATTATCACAGCTCTTGATACACCTCAAAAACTCGCTCTCCTGGTCACAGATGAACCAGCAAGACACGCAACAACAATTTTCCCTCTTTTGAATTCTGATATGTCTCCCATTATGTCATGTGGATTGCAATATGTTATGTACAGCTGTGCTATTGCTCTGCTAATCATCCTTCACACTCTGCTCTTACTGAAGGAATGTAAAATAAGTGAAGATTGTGAAACCTCCAATTCTATATTGGCCAGTGTTTTGGTCTCATTGCCCACTGTATATCATAAATCAAAAATCCTTAGCCCATGTCACATTCAGAGCACACTTTTGGCTGATTCTGAAAATGTGTCATCATGTTAACTTGTGGAATGTGTTTACTTCCTCTCAGGTTCATAATCTAGTTGCAATCGAGTTGGCCTATATAAACACCAAACATCCTGATTTCACAGATGCTGCCCAAGTGTCTGCATCTGTCAACAGCCAGCAGGTACTAAAACTCTCTCTGCCTCTCTCTCTCTCTTCAAATCCACACAGGATTAGTCTTTGTTTTATCGTCTCTTTCGCAGGCGGAGGCAGGGGATGGAGGGAAGCGATGGAAGAACGAGAAGATGCCGTCGGAGGAGAAAGGCCCCGTTCCTGGGTTTGGGAGCCCCACCAAAGCCATCAACCTGTTGGACACGGTATGGCTTTGCTATCTCAAAAGTGCAGAACTGTGCATGCTCATTTGAGGAAAAACCAGGAAAGAACAACAACTCCTGGATATTTTTCTGTAGGCCGTGCCAGTATCCCGCAAACTAAGCACACGAGAGCAGAGGGACTGCGAGGTCATCCAACGACTCATCAAGTGCTACTTCCTGATCGTGCGCAAGAGCATCCAGGACAGGTCAGCACCTGTGTGTGTGTGTGTGTGTGTGTGTGTGTGGGGAGACAAACTACTGAGTTACCAGGAGCATCTGATCTTTTTTTATTTATCCACAGTGTGCCAAAGACGGTGATGCATTTCCTGGTGAATTTCGTGAAAGAGAATCTGCAGAGTGAGCTGGTCGGCCAGCTCTACAAACAGCGTCTTCTGCAGGAACTGCTCATCGAGTCTCAGGAAACGGCTCAGCAGCGCACAGAGGTTGCACAGATGCTGGAGGTACGTGTTGTGTGCGTGTGGAGTACATATACGCCTCATAAAGCAGGTGTGAAGAGATAATAAATACATACTAGGTTTTATTACAGAAACCACATTTTGCAAATGGGCCAAGACGAGCAAAAGAGATTTAGTTTTTGAGCAGTCACAAGAATAAATGCAAAGAATTTTGGTTTTCAGCTAATTCTCAGATATGTTTTTGTAAAATTTGATATTTCAAAGAATTTCTATTTTTTTATTAATAAAAATATAGTAATGACATGCAGTGTTTCCCTTACCATTGTTTTGGGGTGCGCCCCCTCCCCCCCTAAAATGCTGACGAAATCCAGTCATGTACATTTTTTTGAGGAATAAATAGAAAGCGGTTCAGTACATTTGAAATCAAATGTAGACTAGTGTGTGTGATTATTAAACCACAAAGAATCTTTGGGAGTCACGATCCGATTCCAGAACGATTCTTTGCTTCCCCCCTTATTAATTCATTAGTTTATATAATTAAGCAGGCCTACTTGTTTAACTTCAAAACCTACTTGTTTAAACTAATTTAACTTCAAAACATACAAGCAAGTAGCAAATAATAAAGAGGAGCATAGAAACATATAACAAACAACAAACAAAAAGTGCTTTCAGTATCCTATAGATTATCTGAACGTTTTCCATTTAAGAACTGTGAGTGAATTTTCTTCATCTTTAGCCTACTGTAGTTTTTTTTACTATGACAGACTGCTGCGGGAAATCTATTAAGCTGCACGCATCTCTTTTGAAATATAAGAAGTAATGTGGTTTGTCCTGTCCGTTTAATCCCTTAAGACATAACTGGCTGTGTTTACGTTAATTTTGCACAAGTACATTAAACCACGGAGACGCACAGCTGCATGCGCGAACAAACAAAGCACGCGTGAGGATTTGAAATTTAAAGCAGTAATTGAAAGTAGTCTTCCGTTATAGTGAGGTTCATATTTTAAATATATAAGTCCACTGCATTCCAAACCACATAAATGATGACTTCATAGAGCATTCGTGAGGAAAATATACCAATGGGCGAGACAGCACACTTCAAGTGTAACATCAAAGAAAGTGCGTGTCTCTCACACAGCATGTGCAATGAAGCCTGTGAATGTCCTCGTAATTCGCTTCAATATTTCCGAACTTTATGAAAGATTATTTTACGGAAGGTTCTGAATGGTGTGTGTAGGCCTATGTGAGGAATTGAAAACAAGCAGAATACGTGTTTCTAAAGCAAACTCAGCGTCATCGCACGTCTGGTTAAAAACTAAACTCAGAATCGATTCTGAAATTCTCAGAATCGATCCAGAATCGTTGGAGAGAGAATTCGCGATGATCGACTGGATCGATTTTTTTTTTTAACTTATCACACACACACACACACACACACACACACTGAAGCACGTGTGACACTCACATGCCAACCCTCCCGTTGGCTCCCAAATTTCAAAGCCCCTTCTGAAAATCATTCCCAAATTTCTCCCGAGTTTCCACCCAGACAACAACCATCCGTCACTGTGCCGTTTCAGACCGAACAATAATAGGGGAAAATGAAGAAAGAAGAGACCATGGCGAATAAAAAGAGAAAATATGCCTGCAAATTTCTAACTGAATGGAAAAATAATTCACATTCATCCAGGACAGCTCGAAGGGATTTCCCGGACCCCTGCCGGTTTGTTATTTTTCCATGGAAACTCCTATAATTTGCATGGCCAAAACTCCTTTATGAATAATCCAACCAATATGTTTGTCTAATGTTGAACAGTTGCCAGATTTGTTTAAATGCATTATATTCACACAATCCACAGACCATAGCCCTCAACTGAAGTTATTGCATTCAGAGGCCAGCCAGACAGACTCATGGAGGTGATTGGCATCTAACAACTTGCACTTTATTCCCAGTTCTAACCCGTGTCCTCGTTACTTAATAAACAAAATAAGATAAAAATGAGCATCAAACACCTTATTTGCAATTTTAACAGTAAAGCTCATTGTGCAGCATGTTATTTAACAAAAACTTTTTGATAAATGATAAAATTTGTGTTTTATGGCTTCATTTTATTACCAGCAAAAAGACAACACAGAATTAGTGTGGATTTTTTTTCATATATATATATATATATATAGTTAGTAATCTGACAGTCTGCTGTACTTTAGTCTGTAGGCTGTTTATACTTTCACAAAAGTTCAGTTGTCTTTAAATAAATCCTATCTAAAGCACTTACACTACAGTAATGTACATTCAGTCTTGGGCAGTTTGAGATACCATGTCAAGTTAAGAGTAGTCCAACTTTTTAAAACGAGAGACCTCTTCCAATCCAATGCACTTGATAAATCTGGTGTGTAAAAGCCTAGAAGCTTGCTTTTACAGTGAAGATAGGGAATATGACCATCAGTTCACAAGTGCTTTTGAGTTTGCTAACATATTAGACGTCCTCTATCTTTTTCCTATCCTTCGGCCAAAATCTCATGTTGTAAAAGAGGAAGTGTTAGACAGGTTATTTAAGACTGTTTACTGACTATATATTGATGACAAATACTAGAATAAGACACTCTTCTCTGCTTCTCAAATACATGAAACTTTAGCCTTTATAGACATGTTGTGTCTTGAGCAAAGAAAACGACTTATTCAAACAAAGATTTTTTTTTTTTTTTTTTAATTTACGCTTGCATAGCAAACAAGCAGAGACGGTCCAAAATGCGTGTGGCACTTCATGCTCAATAAAGGCATGGTGGAGATATGAGGTTTTATTGACATTTCATTGGTTAAATATTTGGAAAAGCCATAGTCAGACGTAAAGGGGGACCAACAATACTGATTTATGAAAAAAATAAAAATAATAATATAATATATATATATATATATATATATGTTACCAACGCTGCTCTTTCTGACTCCTCCTCTTTTAGGCCCTCAAGAAAGCGAGTAACATCATCTCAGAGATCCGGGAGACTCATCTTTGGTAGCCAAACGTTCTCTTGAACATTCTGTCCAGGAAAGTGTTTACATGTTTGTGCGTGTGATATGTGTGAGTGAATGACAGTTCAAATATCTGAAGAAATTCAATGCCTCTGCCAGCATGAACATTCAACAAAATCTGTACAGTTTTTCCAAATGCTCTTTATTTCTACTCTATATGCACTGATTACATAACTCTGTGTGTATGTGTGTGTGTGTGTGTGTGTGTGCGTGTGTGTGCTCGGTAGCTCAGATAAAGTCAACATATCAAGTCCATGTCATTTTCTTTAACATTGTTTCTTAAAATGTTTTTCAAGATTATGACAATTCCACCTTCTTTTAATATTATACGAACTGAGCAATGTCTCACATGGTACTAAGGACGTCTTAACACCAAATCGAGCTCTCATAAACTCACGTGACTGATAACAGGAATAGTCTACCAATGAAAAAAAAGTTGGAAATGAAAATTCAAAACCTGTGTGACGTCCTACTGTATCTGCTATAGAACATTGGAGATGTTTTGAAGAATGTCCACGCTGCTTTTTACATTCAGTGAAAACATTTTGTGCGTTCAAGCTCCAAAATAGACTAAAAGCATCATAAAGGCACTATAAATCATCATAAAACTAGTCCATCCACTGACATTCAGTCTGTCCCTTATTTTGTGTAAGAGACAGACTGAAATCTAATCCATTATTCACTGAACGTGGATGTGGAATGACATGACTGTGTGTGAGTAATTAATAACAGATATTTTTTTGAGTCAACTACTCCATTAATATGCTGTATATATGATGTTATTTAAGTGGTGTCCAGCTTTACAGTACATCTAGAACCGCCCCTTTATTAGATTCGGTCGAATTCATGCGTGCTTGTACGGTTGTACACAACTGTGCATAAGAACTTAAAGGAGTAGTTCACTTTAAAAAAATAAAAACTTTTGCTGATAATTTACTCAGCCATGTCATCCAAGATGTCCATGTCATTCTTTCTTCAGTTCGAAGAAATTAAGGTTTTTGTATAAAAACATTCCAGGATTTTCTCCATATAATGGACTTCAATGGGAACCAAACGGTTCAAGGTCCAAATGACAGATTTCAGTGCAAATGGTTCAAAGGGCTTTAAACGATTCCAGACGATGAATAAGGGTCTTATCAAGCGAAACGATCGCTCATTTAATAAAAATAACAAAGTTTAAGTTTTATAAGCTCAAATGCTCACCTTGCTCTGTTGTGTGTGACTCTCCTGTTCGAACTTTTTTCATGTCATTTGGTTCATTCAACGAACGAAATGAACTCTTGACTCTGGAAAAGATTCATTCATTTTGATGTAACGAGTTCGAACAGGAAAGTCACGAACGCCCATCACAGAACAGAGCAAGGCGACCATTTGAGCTTATAAAACTTAAACTTTGTTGTTGTTTTTTTTAAATGAGCAATCATTTCGCTTGATAAGACCCTTATTCATCGTCTGGAATCAGTTTAGAGCCCTTTGAACAGTTTGCAGTTTGCACTGAAAGTGTCTTTTGGACTTTGAATCGTTTGGTTCCCATTGAAGTCCATTATATGGAGAAAAATCCTGGAATATTTTCATCAAAAACCTTAATTTCTTTTCGACTGAAGAAGGAATGACATGGATATCTTGGATGACATGGGCGTGAGTAAATTATCAGCAAAAGTTTTTTTTAAAAGTGAACTACTCCTTTAAGTTGTCATTTTTAGGGCTGTGGAACTATTAATCGCATCCAAAATAAAAGTTTGTGTTTGCATAATATATGTACTAATTATGCATGTTTTATTTATAAAATATATATACATGCAAATATTTCTTAAACGTAAACATGCATATGTGTGTATTTATGTACAGTATGCAAAATAATTACACACACATCTATTATGTAAACACAAACTTTTATTTTGGATGCGATTAATAGTTGCACAGCCAATACCAGACATAATATTTAAATTACGCAAGTGAGATAGATGAAAGAAACTCAATCATCTATCATGTTACATTTCTAATCATGAATGATGTAACCCGTGAGCGATGTCTAGACATGGTGCAAATAAACGGTTAGCGCAGTGTGATGAGCCATAGAACAAAGAGCCATTGTGTTTAGTCGTGCTCTGAAACACTTCAAACCACGCTTGGATGTGCCGAAGACTTGACTGCCATGTAATATTTATGCTTGTATGAATATTTATTGTGAGAGTGAGTACGCCTGTGTCAAAGAAAGTCAAATGAGAAAGAACAAAGTAAAGAAAACATTCCAACTGTTTGAGGCATTGAACACCAAGAATGAAAATCGTATTTAGTGTCAAATGAAAGTGCAAAATTTGTGCACAAATGTTGCCAGTGCGGCTGTAGAGAATTCGTTAGTTGTTGTATTGCCAATATTAATCTATGTGTGTTTATTTTTTGGGGGGCAATGTCGCATATTTTTGCATTGATTTCTTGTGTTGGGACGCAGATAAACATGGCGCTCCTCTACCAACCAATCGACCATAAAAAATAGACGTTCCAGAAAGGGCGAGAGAGCCTATAGAAGTAGAGGGGAGTTATTGAAAATAATATAAACCTATTTATACACATTGGCAAGTCTTGATAATGTAATAAGCATGCATTTCTTGTTGACCTCAAACTTGATACCGCTAAATTGTGTCCTGCCTCATATTTGTGGAGTAATCCACTGGATATGTGTGACGCTGTAGAGATGGAAGAAATGCAAGAGATTTGAGCTTAGGCTGCATGAGCGCGGTACGATCCGTATCAAACTGATCTGAACGAGGCCCGTTGCAATCTCAGCACCTGATCACGTGATGCTGTGTGTTTGCTGAAGCACTGAATCTCATACTAAATCGTCTCGAAGCGTTCGAAGGAATCTTACAGAACCTGTCACTAACATATCCAGGTCAAGAAAGCATCAGCAAAGCCTATCTTTAAGAACATTATTTCATTCACAATTAAGCACATTTTGCCAAATTCCCATCACGTTAATGTAAGAAAACATCATGGTGACTGTGGTGATGGGAAACATATTTTATAACTTGCTTTATGACTGGCAAGATATAAAATTTTTTTCTAATTACCATAAAGCAATACAAAAAAATCGCTCTCCTATTACTCTAATAATATATAAGTCTATTTGTCATTACCATGATGTCAAAATGAAAAAAAATCGTACTTCAATACTGTAATAAAAGAAAGAAAAATGCATTCTCATTACAATAATGTAAGAAAAAAGTATCATTCTCATTACCGTAATGCATGAAAAAAATCTCATTACAATTATGTTGGATTTCTTTTTTTTACTTTTGAGATTATTATTTTCAATAGTCTTAAAAAAATTGTAATGATACATTTTTCTATTAGTTTATTACGGTCATTTTTTACTATTGCCCTATAACAAACAGCTTAAAAAAAACATAAATTGAACCCAGTACAACAAATCCTACCCTAAATGTCTGAAGCATAATTTCACATTACATTAATGAGAATTTGAGAGGAAATGTGCTTAAAGGGATAGTTCACTTTGAAATGAATTTTTGGTATGTTTTAGCTTACCTCAAGGGCATCCAAGATGTAGGTGTCTTTGTTTCCGCAGTAGTTTAAATTTTGATATTTTTAGGTCAAACTGTTCTTGTCTGTCAGTCATATAATGCAGGTCTATGGTCACCACCTCAAAGAGCATGCACAGAGAAGTCCAAATTAAACATGATTTAATGACTCGTAAATGTAAGTACACATTGATGGCCTAAGACACGAAACGAGCGGTTTGTGTGAGAAAACGAACAGTGTTTATATAGTTTTTACCTCTTGTAACCACAGCCACAAAGTGCCTGCGGCGGTTACAAGAGGTAAAAACGATTTAAACTCTGTTCGTTCTCCACACAAACCGCTCGTTCGTATCTTAGGCCATCAATGTGTACTTACATTTATGAGTCATTAAATCATGTTTAATTTGGACTTCTCTGTGCATGCTCTTTGAGGTGGTGACCATAGACTTGCATTATATGACTGACAGACAAGAACGGTTTGACCTAAAAATATCAAAATTGAAACTACTGTGGAAACAAAGACACCTACATCTTGGATGCCCTTGAGGTAAGATAAAACATATAAAAAATTAATTTCAAAGTGAACTCCAAAACGTAAAAAATAGGCTTGATTTTCTTAATGCAGAATCTAATTTTCTAATTCCTGTCTTGACTTGGTGTTGAAATGTGACCAGCACAGGCTTGATGAAACGCTGTCAGTCTCCCAAGTGGCGTCTCCACTACCTGTGTGTTTAGCACTCTTTCATAGTTCTCAAGTGTGCTTAAAGAAAAGTGTATTTTAATCATTTATAACTCCTTCAGCCGTCCTGTTGAGCATGTGTCCGCATCCATATGTGTGTTTGTGTGAAAGAGTAATTATACGTGTGAGAGTTCGCCGTGAATCATTTGAAATTACTTGCCATTTCTTGATGGATGCCTTTAAGAGCCTGCCTGCCATTTTATTTTTGTGATTCATGTTGATGTACTGTTCACTGTTCAGAGCGACATTAAAATCAAATGAAAGCCTCTCCTCTTTTCCCCTTATTGAAAGCAGCAATACAGATTTTTCAAAAGTGTGCAGATCTCACATTATTCTTGTTACAGTCACGCCGAACAAATGCTTTTTCTTTGCACTTACAGTCTCTGTGCTGAAATGAAAAAAGTAGCAAGTCATTTCCTACAAAGTCACACATTTTATCAGCATGCTCTGATTTTCTTTTTCAGGCGAATGCCTACAGGCACTAAAACGAAATGCAAAAGGAAATGCGTTATGTGTAGTCAAATCTTGACTTGTTCTTTTAGATAATGCGAAAGCAGGAAAACAGTAACTCTCTTTGCAAAATCTTTATGCTCCCTCATGGTCTGTGTGGGGTGAGATAAGCTTTTACTTCTCAAAGTATATTTAAAAATCTGCTTCATTCTGAAATAAAGAACATTACAGAAGTAAAATGGATTTCCAATCTTTAAGTATAACATTGACCAACGTTACAATCTGTAATAAGAAGAACAAAACTTCAATAATATATATCTACTTGGTTTAATTAGGTCAGACGAACATATTTTTGAATGTATTTTTAAACACAGAGCGCTGGGGTTTCGGAAACCCAAGCATATAAGACACTTAAGTTTGCATTAAAGGGATAGTTCACTTTGAAATTGAATTTTTAGTATGTTTTATCTTACCTCAAGGGCATCCAAGATGTAGGTGTCTTTGTTTCCACAGTATTTTCAATTTTGATATTTTTAGGTCAAACTGTTCTTGTCTGTCAGTCATATAATGCAGGTCTATGGTCACCACCTCAAAGAGCATGCACAGAGAAGTCCAAATTAAACATGATTTAATGACTCGTAAATGTAAGTACACATTGATGGCCTAAGATACGAAACGAGCGGTTTGTGTGAGAAAACGATCAGTATTTATATCGTTTTTACCTCTTGAAACCACAGCCACGTCCAAGTGATCTGAATACCAAAAAACACATTTTGCCAAATTCCCATCACGTTAATGTAAGAAAACATCATGGTAACTGTGGTGATGAGAAACATATTTTATAACTTGCTTTATGACTAGCAAGATATAAAATCTTTTTCTAATTACCATAAAGCAATACAAAAAAATCGCTCTCCTATTATTGTAATAATAATAAAAAAAGAAAGTCTATTTCTCATTACCATGATGTCAAAATGAAAAAAAAAAATCGTACTCTCAATACTGTAATAAAAGAAAGAAAAATGCATTCTCATTACAATAATGTAAGAAAAAAGTATCATTCTCATTACCGTAATGCATGAAAAAAATCTCATTACAATTATGTTGATTTCTTTTTTTTACTTTTGAGATTATTATTTTGAAATGTCTTAAAAAAATTTGAATGATACATTTTTCGATTAGTTTATTACGGTCATTTTTTACTATTGCCCTATAACAAACGGCTTAAAAAAACCCATAAATTGAACCCAGTACAACAAATCCTACCCTAAATGTCTGAAGCATAATTTCACATTACATTAATGAGAATTTGAGAGGAAATGTGCTTAAAGGGATAGTTCACTTTGAAATGAATTTTTGGTATGTTTTAGCTTACCTCAAGGGCATCCAAGATGTAGGTGTCTTTGTTTCCACAGTAGTTTAAATTTTGATATTTTTAGGTCAAACTGTTCTTGTCTGTCAGTCATATAATGCAGGTCTATGGTCACCACCTCAAAGAGCATGCACAGAGAAGTCCAAATTAAACATGATTTAATGACTCATAAATGTAAGTACACATTGATGGCCTAAGACATGAAACGAGCGGTTTGTGTGAGAAAACAAACAGTGTTTATATCGTTTTTACCTCTTGTAACTACAGCCACAAAGCGCCCGCGGTGGTTACAAGAGGTAAAAACGATATAAACACTCTTCGTTTTCTCACACAAACCGTCTCGTTTTAGTGTCTTAGGCCATCAATGTGTACTTACATTTACGAGTTCCTCTCAAACTCCCCCAGCGCTCTGTGTTTAAAACTAACCGTATTTATATCGTTTTACCTCTTATAACCACAGCCACTTCCAAGTGATCTGAATACCAAAAATTAATTTCAAAGTGAACTATCCCTTTAACAGAGCTGAGATGACATCTTCAAACTGAAAATGCAAATGAGTTGATAATCATCCACCACTCGAGTAGTAAAATCAGGTTAACCTGGAGAAGTTTTCATATAAAACTCATCTACTGGTGTCAATCCACGTAAATGTAATGCACCGACACGTCTGGAAAGACAGCAGCAATTAATCACATCTGAATTACACACTCACTTTCCAGAAGCTGATATGGATATGGAGTAATAGGGGAAAAAAGGCATGAAGTAATTGCGACACAAGGCAAACATGTGGGAAAGCTGTCATGAATTATGATAAGGTGACTGAAGGAGGCTGGTGTCTTTTCTCACTGATCTGGGCCAGCCGTTGATGTTCTATCCTGCCAGCATTGCTTATTTATGTCGGAAAAATCCAAAGTTTGGTTTGATGTGGGCAAACTTGAGTTACAGTCTTCAGTTTAACTTTTTATTTGGAGACTGTGACGAATATCAAACATTCTTTAAAGCGCACTTTTATGGAAAACAAGATTCGGCTCATTCAGAAATCCCCTCATGTGGATCCAAACGCATAAGACGAATGTTTGAGATTAATATTTTGTAAATAAGTGTTTTGAATTGAATCTAATTTTGTAAAAACGTTTTTATCCCCAAACTTCTATCTCAGCCAAAAATTTGTTTTTGGTGAACCTTTTCATATGAAAGATGTTGACGTATATTCTATTTTATTTTCAATTACCTTCAATTGTAAGACTTTTCTATGGTGTAAAAATGTTTATAATATGCTTGCGTGCATTTAAAGGGGTGGTTTACTGCTTTTTTTCGTAGGCGTAGGTTTGATTTTGAAATTGGTGGGGACGGGGATATCAATGTTAGGGCTGGGTATCGATTCACATGTTCAATTTCGATTCGATTATGATTTTGAAAGCTCTCAGATCGATTCGATTTCGATTCTTGATTTCTGATTTGATTCTCAATTGGACTATAATGAATATAGATGTAATACAAGTCCTATATTTATTACAAAAAAAACAGTGGACATAATTTACTAGTGGTTAATTAATACAAAGAAATTAAGAGCCACAAACCTGTACATAAAACACTTTAATTTAGGTACACTATACAATAAATGCATACAATGAATAGACAGGATTTTGAAAAAAGTCAGAACAGTCGCACAGCTTGATCAAACAGGATCGGGTTATTTTATGTTTAAGATAGATATAGATAAATACATATATAGATATTTAAACATTTTTATTACATTGATCTTACCTAAATGTTTATGTAATTGTTTTGTTAAGAGTTTATGCAACAAGCTTGATTTCAATCTTTGAATTAAATTAAAAAAGTAGCACAAATAAATACAATAGAATAAAGGCACAAATACAGAGACATTTTGGGGTAGTCTTTTTTTGGTATGCCAGAAATACTACAGAAACTGAATAAAGTAATCCAATGTAAAACAGTCTTTTTAGTCCAGACTGAATTAAATACATAGGCTATTAATTCTGATTGCTTACAATTAATGTAAGTTAATTAATTTTCAGATTCGTCATAAAATGTATTTATTCGTCAATTGATGTTATTGTTATTTTCCCTTCACTTCCTAGCTGCAACAGTTTGTTATAAAGAATTATGTTGTACAAATCTTGGATTTTCCTTCTCCTTTTTAAGTTTTCAATCTCTGATTGCAGTTTTGTCTTTTGTAGCTGTAGGACGTCTCTCTTAGGGCTGGACCAGAATATTCGAATATCCGAATATTCGTTCGGTGGGTTGGTATTCGATTTGAAAATGTGACATTCGAATAATCGTTTTTTTTTATCAATCTAAATGAATCTACTGCGAGACTTAGAGATTTTACTGGGACCTCACGTCACAATTTCGTTTTTTTTTTTTAATTTCGTTTTTCTATATTTAGGCCTAAGTTATTCGTTTTCATTTATTTAAATTTCATTTTTATACATTTAAAATGAGTTGTTTTGTTTTATTTATTTAAATTTTGTTTTTATCCATTAAATTTATTTTTTATTCATTTAAATCTACCCTACTTTGTTAGTGAGAATACTATACCTTATCAAAAATATTGCTTAAGTTAAAAGACCTGTGTGTGTGTGTTTTATGACACAAATGCAGTACGTGTCAGTTCTTGGAGCATGTAATCCCTGCTCGCGTGAGGCGCGCCGCTTCTTTATTTAAATCTGCCCTTATTTGTCAGATATTTGTTAGTGAAGTATAAGTTAACAGACCTGGGAACAGAGAATCGCTGTTCTCGACATAACAAAAGATAATGTCGAGCCCGCCTGATATATATTCCGTCATTGGTTTTCCCTGAATAGAATTAGGCTACGCTGTTGAAAACGAAAGTGGGAGACACACATTCATTGCGTTTTACCGTGATGAGAGTTTCTGTTTCTTATTAAACTCAACACATTATAATGATTCATCTGTCATCCACTTTTGATTAATTGGAATGTTTTATTACTTGGCCTGCCCTGCCCGTCGATCCGCACATCACTATCGGCAAACTATAGTCTATTTGAGAATGGACATGGGAACCCGCAACAGAACGGTAACGATGGGGAAAGGGTATCTGAGCATTTGTTTGAGTTTTGTCAAGAGCCGGAGGCGTCACGAAATTTGATGGAGGCGGCCTGTGTGTGTATTTTATATCACTAATGCAGTGTCCGTTCTCGGAGCATATTCCCTGCACGCGTGAGGCGCGCGCCACTTCTGTATTTAAATCTACCCTACTTTGTCAGTTATTTGTTAGTCAGTTATAAGTTAACAGACGTGTGTGTTTTGCAGTGTCCGTTCTCGGAGCATACTTTCTGCTCGTGTTAGGCGCGCCGCTTCCTGCTCGCGCTGTTCTGTAGTTTTCTGAATGTGTCGCGTCTCGCCTGTCAATCTATATTGCACCATATAGAGATTCCGAAGCTTCGAATATTCGATGTTTATTACTACCGAAGCTTCGAAGCTCAAAAAATGGTATTCGGACCAGCCCTAGTCTCTCTGCAGTTCCAGCACTTCTTCTCTAGTAGAGGCTGGAGAGGGTTGCGTCTTTCTGCAATTCACAGATGTTTTGGAGGAATTATGAAATATAATAAATAATATTGGGGCTGTTTCTTAGTCAAATGAACAAAACTAAAATAATTGTAAAGAATAACTCACTTTGCTGCCTGGTTTGGCGTACTGCTGGTGCTCTGTCAGTGTTGAAGCTGCTTTGATTGCTGGAAAGGTCTAATGCGTGAAACAAAGAAATACCAATCGAAATGGATATTTATATACAAATAAAAAAATATTTGTTACGCTTGTCATGATTTTCATATTTTTATCCCCGTAGAAATACATTATATTTGATTTAAGACAATAATGTTCTCTAACTCCATGTCATATTCCTCTGGTTGAGTCACTTCACTCTAAGCCGCCAGGGATTCCAGCCAGGACAGGTGAGTCCGCACCAAGGATGTCTCTGGACCAATTTAGTCATCTCTGACAATTCTGTTGGCGGTGGTCCTCCACCTAAGTGACAGTTTTGTTATCGTTAGCTCTCGGTGCGTGTGAAGAAAATAGAGAAAAACTAAGAGTGTTTTTTTTTTCTTACCAGTTTTGTTGGACTCCCTCTTATGAAGGCTTATTTATTTTTTTGCCTCCACAGAAATGTTTTCATATTTTTTTCATTAACTCGGAAACCGTTCTCTTTACTCCTAAGTTCTGTGCGTTAATTTTCTCAGTTATTTCGGTAAAAAGTTTTAAATTTGGTTCTTAAAATTCCTTTTCTTTCCCATATTCATCTAGAAGATGATTCTTATCCTCTTGTCCAACAGTTTCCCTTACTAAGATTATATGCAACACCCTTAAAATCATTCCCCTTAGTCAGAGACTGTTCCAGGTTCCGTCTGCTGCGTGTCAGAGACTGTTCATGTCACGTTTGCTCAGTCAGAGACTGTTCACACCAGGTCTGCCCGGTCAGAGACGGATCAGGCAGATCCCATTTGCATGGTCACTAAAGACACTGCTGGACTATTTGGAGCATCTGGGTCAGATTTTGGACATGCCTGTGTCTGTTCCTGAGCTGGAGCTAGTGTCTATTTCGGAGCAAGTGTCGGTTATCGAGATTATCTATTCTATGCCCACCACCACCCCCTTCACTTGAAACGACAGAACCAGTGTCTGTTCCAAAGCTGGAACCATTGTCTGTTCCGGAGCCAGAACCAGTGTCTGTTCCAAAGCCGGAGCCAGAACCAGTGTCTGTTCCACAGCCGGAACCAGTGTCTGTTCCTGAGCTGGAGCCAGCATTCTGTTTCTTACTTGTGCCCACCACCACCCCCTTCACTTGGAAGGACTCATGCCTGTGTTCGCTGTTCCAAAGCCAGAACCATTGTCTGTTCTGGAGCCGGAACCATTGTCTGTTCCAAAGCCAGAAGCATTGTCTGTTCTGGAGCCGGAACCAGTGTCTGTTCCACAGCTGGAACTAGAGTCTGTTCCTGAGCTGGAGCCAGCATTTGTTTCTGTACTTGTGTCTATCTATCTATCTGATTATCTGATTCATTTATTTATCATCTATTCTATTTATCTATCTATCTATCTATCTATCTATCTATCTATCTATCTGATCTATCTATCTATCTATCTCATCTATCTATCTCATCTATCTATTTATCCATCTATCTCTATCTATCTATCTCTATCATCTTATCTATGCCCACCACCACCCCCTTCACTTGGAAGGACTGATGCCTGTGTTCGCTGTTCCAAAGCCGGAACCATTGTCTGTTCTCGGAGCTGGGACCAGTGTCTGTTCCAAAGCTGGAACCATTGTCTATTTTGGAGCCAGAACCAGTTTCTGTCCCAAAGCTGAGCAGGAACCAGTGTCCGTTCCTGAGCTGCAGCCAACATTTGTTTCTGTACATGTGTCTATTCTATCTATCTATCTATCTATCTATCTATCTATTCTATTATCTATCTGATCTATCTATCTATCTATCTTATTTATTTATTTATCTATCTATCTATTTATTTATTTATTCTATCTATCTATCTATCTATCTATCTATCTATCTATCTATCTATTCTATCTATCTATCTTATCTATTTATCTATCTATCTATCTATCTATCTATCTATCTTATTTATCTATCTATTTATCTATTTATCTTATTTATTATTTATTTATCTATTTATCTATTCTATTTATCTATCTTATCTATCTATCTATCTATCTATCTATCTATCTATTGATCTATCTATGCCCTGACCACCAACCCCTTCACTTGGAAGGACTCATGCCTGTGTTCACTGTTCCAAATCCCGGAACCATTGTCTGTTCTGAAGCTCGGAACCAGTGCTCTGTTCCAAAGCTGGAACTATTGTCTGGTCCTGAGCTGGAGCCACTGTATGTATTTTCTCAAATATGTATTTTGAATCTATTTTCAACCCCCAAAAAAGCTACAGACTGCAGCTTTAAATAATCTTAATTGAAAAATAAATATTATTTGAGATTTCTAAGTAACCGTCAATGACTGTTAATAATCTATTTTTAAAAATGTGAAAATGTATTTTATTTTTTAACATTGCTGATGTTTTCAGACTGTTGCGGTAATCCAGACTGATCGCATGAAGTAGCGTGTGTATGACATGCCAATTCGATATTTTTGGCGTTCTATCAACACGCATAATCGCTTTTCAGCGTGTTTATGAACGCTGTTGACTTAACGTTATTACTGTATATATAAATATATGACTTACCTCAACCTCGTCCCTAAACCTACCCGTCACTGGGGTTAATGGCATTTATGACTGTTCCCTTACCATCCTAGGAAAGAAAAAGATAGCTCCCCAGATGCAGATTTACATTTTGCTTCGTTTCACTCGGACATTTGATGGCGTGTACAGAAATGCGGAATCACTCGGACGTTAATGGCATAGACATACACGCATACACGCGGATAGCTCAAAATGCGTAGAGATAACACGGCACTTGACTCTGAAAGTGGCGTGTATGTTTACGCAAAAGTCATGATGTCATATTGGGTAATCTGATTGTTTAGGACTTTGTTTTGGAAATTATGCTCAAAAAGGTCTTAAATTGTAAGTAAATGTTTTTAAATTAATGTTCACAAATCCTCCAGACTTTGTTTCTAATATTTGATTTTCTTTTTGTTATTTTTCTTTTTTGGTTACTTCAAGCTTTTTTTTAATTTTCATGTTTTGAAATTTTTAAAACCAAGTTTTTGTGGGAATTCACCCAAAATATTATAGCACATGGCAATCTGCAATTGTGAATGCTAAACAAAAAAAACAGAAAAGGCATAACAACAATCAGCAATCAATCAATCTGACTGACAATATAAGAAATGACAATCTACAACTGTAAATATTAAACATGCTGACAAAAAATAAATAATTATAACAAAAATAAACTGTCTGTCTATCTATCTATAAATGTATTATAACATAATATGCCATTGTGAATGCTAATCAAAAACATAACAATCAGCAATCAATTAATCTGACAATTTTAGAAATAACAATCTGCAACTAAACTAAAAATGATAACAAAAAATAAAGTATAATGAAAATAAGCTATCTGTCTGTTTGCCTGTCTGTAAATATTATAGCACATAACAATCTGCAATTGTGAATGCTCAACAAATAACAGAAAAACAACAATCAGCAAACAATCAATCTGACAATATAAGAAATGATAATCTGCAAGTCGTTATACTAAACATATAAATATAGCAGAACATAAATAAGATGTCTGTCTGTTTAACAATATATCTATAAATATATTATAACAAATAACAACCTGTAATTGTGAAAGCTAAATAAAATGACAAAATACAAGAGAGGGGAAGAGAATGAAAGATAAATTAGTTAGATAAAAAAGATAGATAGATTATTTAGAAAGAAAGATGGATAAGTTAGAAAGAAAGAAAGATAGATTAGTTAGAAAGATAGATTGAGATAATTAGCTAGACAGAAAGATAGATTAGTTAGAAAGAAAAAAGTTAGAAAGAAAGATTAGTTAGAAAGAAAGATAGATTGATTAGTTAGAAAGAAAAAGATAGATTAGTTAGAAAGAAATATATATTTGTTAGAATGAAAGAAAGATTAGTTAGATAGAAAGATGGATTAGTTAGAAAAAAGATAGATTAGTTAAGAAATAAAAATATAGATTAATTAGAAAGAAAGATTTGTTAGAAAGTAAAAAAGAAAGATAGATTTGTTCAAAGAAAGAAGGAAAAAAAGATTAATTAAGATAGATAGATATCAGTTAGAAATTAAAAAAGATGGATTAGTTAGAAAGAAAGATTAGTTAAAAGATAGATAGATTAAGTAAAATTGAAAGATAGATTAGTTAGAAAGAAAAAATATAGATTAGTTAGAAAAGAAAGAAAAAAATAGATTAGTTAGAAAGAAAGAAAAAAGATAGATAGATAGATAGATAGATAGATAGATAGATAGATAGATAGATATATATATAGATAGATAGATATATAGATGATAGATAGATAGATAGATAGATAGATAGAAAGATACATTAGTTAGAAAAGAAAAAGATAGATTAGTTTGAAGAAAGATTAGTTAGAAAGATAGATAGATATAGGTTAGTTAGACAGAAAGATAGATTAGTTAGAAAGAAAGAAAAGATAGATTAGTTAGAAAAGAAACAAAATAGATAGATAGATAGATAGATAGATAGATAGATAGATATATAGATAGATAGATAGATAGATAGATAGATAGATAGATAGATAGATAGATAGATAGAAAGAAAGATACATTAGTTAAAAAAGAAAAAAGATGGATTAGTTAGAAAGAAAGATTAGTTAGAAAGATAGATAGATTAGTTAGACAGAAAGATAGATTAGTTAGAAAGAAAGAAAAAAGATAGATTAGTTAGTTAAGAAAGAAAAAAAGATAGATAGATAGATAGATAGATAGATAGATAGATAGATAGATAGATAGATAGATAGATAGATGATATAGATAGATAGATAGATAGATAGATAGATAGATAGATAGATAGATATATAGATTAGTTAGACGGAAAGATAGATATTAGTTAGAAAGAAAGAAAAGATAGATTAGTTAGAAAGAACGAAAAAAGATAGATAGATAGATAGATAGATAGATAGATAGATAGATAGATAGATAGATAGATAGATAGATAGATAGATAGATGATATAGATAGATAGATATGATAGATAGATAGATATAGATAGATAGATAGATAGATATAGATTAGTTAGACAGAAAGATACATTAGTTAGAAAGAAAAAAGATAGATTAGTTAGAACTTGACTTGACTAACTTAGTCATTTGCGTCTTGATTCTCTGAGCTCAAAAAGTCTTCACTACTGACCTCTATGCTACTGACAGACTACTTCATAAAGACAGTCTTTGCCGCCATCCAATAGCGAAATAATGTAAATATAGTTTTGCCTACCTTTGATGCCAGTCACAACAGTGACGTGCCACCACGCCAGTATCCTAGGATGGAAAAATTGTGAATCATGGATAATAAGTTCAAATTTAGCCTTCAAACAATTAGATATCCATTGTTTTCATCACGTGTGAATGTTTTACATTACTTTTATATAGAGATTTTGATTTACCCTGCCAGCTCTAGACTTTCAATTTAAAACTGTGAAAATTCATTGTAAAACTATGATTTTAATAGCCTGTTTATCAAGTGGAAATTATTTCTTCAAAAGTTAGTGTTTCCAGTTACCAAAGAGTCAACATTCAGGTAAACAGTAGGCTATACATAAAAAAACAGGCCAATTTCACATATAAAATATTTGTATTCTGCTGGTTTTATCTATGATGCAATTTTTGTCAAATTATGCACAAATTGAAAGATAATTTATTAGTAGTTTGTTCAATTATTTGTTTATTCATTTGTCATCTTGTCAATTCAACACTGAATATTATCAAAAAGAATACATGTTTTATTTAGTCCAACATTTATAAATTTACTGTGAATATTCTGTCAATTACAAATTACAAAAAAAGTTTATTGTTTATTATTTTATTTGTTATATAATAATAGGAATAGTTTTGGAATTAGTTATTAAGCAATTTTATACTGATGCTGCTAACATTAAATACTTAACTGCCTAAAGATACATTAAATTATTTGCATTTCATTTAAAGCAAACAAAAAATATATTAAAGTCCCTGTAAAGGCAATTGGCTTTATGCCACCTGCACTACTTCCTGAACTTCAGCCAGCTCCTTGTTTCCTGTCTGCCATTATTGGCCAAATTGATTAATTCAGGTGTGTCTGAATATTGTTGCCATGACTACTGAGGTCAGGCACACCTGAATTAATCAATTTGGCCAATAATTGCAGACAGGAAACAAGGAGCTGGCTTAAGTTCAGGAAGTAGTGCAGCTGTGCATAAAGCCCATTCTTAAAAAATTCTAAAAACATTATAAATGTAAGAAATGTATTGGGGCAATTCCAGTGTTATGGATGTGACATTTGAACTCATAATGACAGGTGAAATGTCTCAGAAAAACTTCTTACAATATTTAATTTGGAAATGCATATTCTCAGAGCACCCAATCTGGGGAATTGACAGGCAAAATATGTTTTTCTAAAATATATTTAAGCTTCCCCAAAAAAGGTAAATATAAATGCGTTTATGGATGTGACGGGAAATGACAGTGTTTTTGGTATACTGTTCAATTTCCTTTAAAGTCTGTGAACTTTTAAATCCAATGTATAAATATTGCTATCCACATGGTGAAGGGGCTTAGCTGAACATAAAAATATCAATATATATTGATATTTTTATGTTCAGCTAAGACCCTTCACCATGTGGATAGCAATATTTATACATTGGATTTGTTGCCATGTATTGCAATTGCCTAAAAAAAAAAAATATATATATATATATATATATATATATATATATATATATATATATATATATATATATATATATATATATACGTTATATATAACGTTATATATATATATATATATATATATATATATATATATATATATATATATATATATATATATATATATATATATATTTTTTTTTTAGGGGGAACACAGAATCCAAAAATTCTCGTGACAGCAGCATTTGTCTAAAAAACAATCCTAACCAATAAAGTGTGCTGTAAGTGCAACAAGTCTGTCATATAGACTGTAAGACTGTAAAACTGGTTGAGGAACGACCACAATCACACACATTTGAACTACCCCTAGGGAGACGAAGGTCTACTCAAAAATGAGCTATATCAAAATTTGGATTTAGATTTATCTGACAACATATCGGTTATCGGCTTTCAAACATAAAGAATTATCGGTTAAGGTTATCGTATCGGCCACACTTTTTCATACCAGTGCATCCCTACATAAAAAACCTACCCATCCCAGAAAACTTTCTGCATTTTATAACATGATTTAAAAGCCGCTTTAAAATATCCCCACAAGGACAAGGATTTTGGATATTGCCATCTTTGTGGAAACATTTACCTCATAATGTAGGGATAACCAGTACACACACACAGGGTGACAACTTGTCCATGTTTAATTGGGACTTTTATTTAAGGAGTTTGTTTTTTTCCCTCAAATCAGCACAATGGCAATGTTGACTTTATGCAACAGTTGAATAAACAATAGTTTAACATAAAGTAACTTACATTTTCTTTCATTGCTCTATTTCTCCAGCGAAAATAGTTTTCCAAACAAATCCACAGCAGAACCGCTCTGCGTCGTCGAGCAACAATGATTCAGCGTTTTGAATGAATCGTTGAGTAAATGATTTAGCAAATAAACTGCTTGCCATTTGCTTCATTTCTTAATGAATCAGACCCATAGAGCGTGTAAGATCACGAATTGAATGATTGATTACTCAGTATTTAAAAGGGACCTTTTTTACTTTCGTGTGTAAGTTCATGTTTAGAAAGAAAAACAAGAACATACCACTCTGTCCGGTGAAATCCGTGCTTGGAAAGTCTGTAGCTAGTTGCTTGAAATCGTTCTGCACAGTCCTCTTGTTTATTATCATTATCCGTTTCCACGTTGTGCTCAACGGTTCTTATTCTGTGCCGACTCTGTGCATGCAGAGAAGCGTGTGTCTGACTCGCGGCAGATCTTTGGAATGTATGCAAACAAACACTCGTTGCCATGGTAATATTTACTTATTGTATAGAGCTGGTAAGTCCCGCCCTTCCAGCTAAACTCCAGCTGGACCTCTAGGTTGAAAAACCGTCAGTGCAAGTGAATGAGAGAAAATAATTATTTTCTAATCCCGTTTGAATTTTGCAATGAATGTAACATATGTTGTCTGTGAATTTTTTATATAATGTTTCGTGTAAAGAATGCTACAATTTAGCTTGTAGAATTTTCATACGGTTAGACTTTGTGTGAGAGCACTTTGTGGACTACAACTCTTTCGACGTGTTTGATATACATCACCCCCACTAGCACACGGATCTCGCTAAACATGCCTGTGACTTTGGTGCACTTCACCGCCTTCTTTCAGGGAGAGGACAAACTAGTTGAGCGTGGTGAAAACCGTGATTTGTGGAGGGAAAATGTGCTAATGCGACGCTGCCACATATGGGACGTGTAGTCTTTCTCGTTATGTCTATTCCACAACTGCTAGCCAAAGAATCATACAATAAACTGTCAAACTTGTTACATGAGAAATTATATAAAAATTCACAGACAACATATGTTACATTCATGGCACAGTTTCAAACGGATCAATCAAGAAAATAATTATTTCTCTCATTCACTTGCATTGACGCTTTTCAACCTACCAGCTGCTGGTAAGTCCCGCCCATCCGTAAACTCCAAGTGGACCTCTAGGTTGAAAAAGCGTCAATGCAAGTGAATGAGAGAAAATAATTATTTTCTGATCCCGTTTGAATTGTGCCATGAATGTAACATATGTTGTCTGTGAATTTTTTATATAATTTCTCATGTAACAAGTTTGACAGTTTATTGTATGATTCTTTGGCTAGCAGTTGTGGAATAGACATAACGAGAAAGACTACACGTCCCATATGTGACGTCGCCGCTTAACACATTTTCCCTCCACAAATCACGGTTTTCACCACGCTCAACTAGTTTGTCCTCTCCCTGAAAGAAGGCGGTGAAGTGCACCAAAGTCACAGGCATGTTTAGCGGGATCCGTGTGTTAGTGGGGTGATGTATATCAAACACGTCGAGAGTTGTAGTCCACAAAGTGCTCTCACACAAAGTCTAACCGTATGAAAATTCTACAAGCTAAATTGTAGCATTCTTTACACGAAACATTATATAAAAAATTCACAGACAACATATGTTACATTCATTGCAAAATTCAAACGGGATTAGAAAATAATTATTTTCTCTCATTCACTTGCACTGACGGTTTTTCAACCTAGAGGTCCAGCGGGGTTAGCTGAAGGGGCGGGACTTACCAGCTCTATAAGATGTACAGTGCGTTGTTATGGAGAATGGTCCAATCAACGCACACTGGGGCAGGCCAGCTGACCAATCACAGCACATTCCTATTCGGAAGGAGGGGCTTCATCGAAAACGAAGCAATCAACACTGTTATTTGTTTTTAATGTGGGCTCAATCAGAACGGGGGAGAGGAGCTGCCAGTTAATAATGTTAAATATGAGAAATCATAATGCTTTTTTTTAACAATCAGGCATGAAAACTTATTCTAGTGCACCTCAAAAACAAAATCAAAGATTTCTGTAAAGGCACAATATGACCCCTTTTTAAAACCTATAGTGATCTGCTTCCACCTACTGGCGGTTTAATTTCATTTAATATATTTTCGATACTTTTATTTATTAACAAATATTAAAGTAGCCTATAGGCTATTAGTCTAATAAATTATTTATGACATTGTAATCACATTGTAAATTAATTTATACTCACATCTGAGCTTCATTAAGAAGTGTAATCAACCTCTAAATGCCAGCTTAGATTATGTGCTGCTTCTACTGTGATAAGATTTTATTCTTTTGGTGAAAATGATTGTAATTGATTTTTAGTGGAATTTATTGATTTATTAAAATTTGATTCGATTATATATATATATATATATATATATATATATATATATATATATATATATATATATATATATATATACAATATATTTATTATATTTTTAATTTGTCTTTCGATTTAAAGTACAGAGATTAAAAAAAAATCTTACTTCAGTACCATTAGCTTCATGTTATTTTATATAATTACCTTATATTCTGTGGAGAAAGTAGTCCTTAATTTCTCTCTAAACTGGCATTCATTTGACCAAAATACAGTAAAAACAGTAATATACATTTTAAAACATTATTTATTCTTGTGATGTAAAGCTATTTTTTTAGCATCATTACTCCAGAGTCATATGCATCCATCATAAATCATTATAATATGCTGATTTGCATGCTGAAGAAACATTTCTTATTATAATTAATGTTAAACACAGTTGTGCTGCTTTAATATTTTTGTGGAAAATGTGATTTGTTTCAGGATTATTTGATTAACATAAAGTTCAAAAGAACAGCATGTATTATAAATATACATTTGTTTAATATTCATTCATTTCATAATGGTCTTTTTTATCAATTTAATGTGTCTTATCTTACGTATTTCAAACTTTTAAATGGCAGTGTGTTTCATGATTTCCAATAATAATAATAAAAATAAGCAGCTATATTTCAACACTGCCTTTATGTATTTTAATCAGATGAGAAAATGTTCATGTTTTACCCAGATAAGTGCTTCTCAAAAGATTGAATGATATCAATATCCTCTGTTCTTTCTGTTTAGAGAAACCTAAAGTTCACTTTACTTTTTATTAATTAATGTAGGCTATTTATTTATTTGGATCTGGGGTGTATTCCAGAAAGCTGAGTTAATTTACCATCTAGATTAACCCTAAACTCTGGGTTGATTAACCACAAACCTGCTTACTCTGGGTATGTTGGTTCCAAAACACCGAGTCTAGAGACTTAATCATGGCCTGGGTAAGTCACATAACCACCTTTCTGGAATACCCCTGCTCTCTCACAGTGACATTTTGGTGTGACGTTTGTAATTTTATCAAATGTTATGTGAATCCTAACTGTGATTTGTTCATATGATACGAATTGGTTGGTTATAAGGTTTAGGTGTCTGTCTGAGTGAACTGGGTGAGTTCGTATAACGTTGGGGAGAACGTCTTCAAACGCCGCCAGGTGTGCATGTGATGTCACAAGCTGGCTGGCGGGCAAGAACGCCGTTCTCCAGCAGGTCATGAGGCTAATGTTAAAACTACTTTGTATGATTTTTACCCCATCTAGCGATGAAAAGGTATATGACCAGCCAGTGAATATTAGTTTCTGTTCCACTCAATTTCGATTTCGTTTTAACTCCTACGGTGGCCAATGTAGTCCAAGATTAACATGGCTTCAAGTTCGACCTCGTCCATGAGTGTTAACTCGAACGTGCGAAAGGCGAAGCTTGAATTAACGGGTATGTCCCTCTATGGCTAATGTACTTTCAAGATGGAAGGCAACATGGCGACCGACATTAGAACCCCTTACCCATATGTATTTTCAATGGCATATTATACACTCACGAGAATACTTTATTACTGGAACGAAGTAAATATACATTAATGAGCACATATATTTTTGAAAGAACTCTAAGTGTTTTTATCTAAGAATAAACTAAAAGAGTTACACAGTGTAGCTTTAACTGTATGTTCACAACGCTGCCGCGAGAGCGGCAAAATTCATTGAAAAATGTCTTCTGGGCACTTTGACGCTCTCGCCGGTGGCGGTGTAAACACAGAGCTGTCAGATTTTGCTAACAACAACAAAAGTGAGTGATAGGTTGTTTTGAGGCTTGTTGTGATATTTATGCGTGTTAATTATTTGTGAATTATTACTGCTCAATTATATATATATATATTAGAGCTGTCAAAAGATTAATCGCGATTAATCGCATCCAAAATAAAAGTTTTTGTTTACATAATATATGTGGGTGCATTGTGTATAGTTATTTTATATATATAAATACACACACATGCTTGTATATATTTAAGACATATTTTTATTTATATACTGTTTATAGATTTATATGTAATTTATATTATATATAAATATATATATTTTATATATAAATAATATTTTTTTCTTAAATATACATGCATGTGTCTGTATTTATATATATATAAAATAATTATACACAGTGCACCCAAATATATTATGTAAACACAAACTTTTATTTTGGATGCGAATTAATCGCGATTAATCTTTTGACAGCCCTAATATATATATATATATATGTAAATCTTGTCTGCTTTACACAATTGTACTACCTTCACCTTGGAGTTAATCCTAGTCCATGCAGCTAAACTAGAAAGACCTGGAACTGAACCTAAGTCTGAAAAAACCCATTTGTTGCCCGCAGGAATCCATGGTTGTCACGTGACAGGGTCCCTACGCAGTGTTCACTGCTCCCTACTCCCTGGACACAGTACATCAGTTGATTAAGAACTTCATGTACTTTAGCCCTCTTAGAATATATTGTTTATTTATTACTCACTATCACTCCAGAAGCTGTTATTGAGTAATATTTTTTTTGCCATCTATGCATATGTATTAATCAATCAAAAACATTAAGCGATTTTGGATTCAGAATATTTGTTTTTGCAGGTTGTTGCAACTTTGTTTCATAACAACTTTAAATTGTTTAATTGTACAGTCCAGAGAGACAGTGGAAAATAGACTAAATTCCAAATGTTTTGGTGCAATAAAAAACACAGGGAAAATAAAGTGCAGGTCCATTAAAAAAACTACCTAATATTTAAATTATCCCTTGGTAAACATAATGGTATTTTAATTTATATTGCAGTGCATTATTTGCTTTCTCTCATTTGCCTTTCTTTAGCTTAACAACAACACAACCAAGGTCGTGCATTCAATTCCCAGGGAACACACAGACTTATGAAATGCACTGTAAATTGTTCTCCATACAAGCGACTGGTAATTACCATAATAAATGCGATAATCCTTGTATTGCACTACAGACACAAACAAAATCACCTCAAAATACAAATGACTTTCAGGATGAAAGTAGTCTATTAGTCCACAGCTAATGAATGCAGTGATATCTCGATGTGCCTGGTACAATGACACTGGAGGGTTGTTCCATAAAACAAGATTAGAAAATAAGCCAGGCTTATTTTGGTTAGTCAAACTTATTGTCTGTGAATTCTGTTTCATAAAGCAAACTTAAAATAGTTCAAACTCAGTTACCCTGGAAACTTATGCTGGGTCTGAGTTCAGGCTTAACGCATACCATTTATACTCACCTGCTGGTATTTCGATGTCATTTTATTTTACTTAACCACTATTAATACAATTTTTTCAAATAAATAAGGAAATGTACTTTACTAATAAATGTTACAAATTATAAGGTATAAATACACTAAGAAATGTTCAAAACTTGTGTATTTAATTGGTGAGTTTGTTTAATGAGAGAATCCAAACTTAACCATGGTGTGTCCTTTCATAGATGAGGTGGTGGATGAGGGAGCTATAGTCTTGCGAAGGTGCATTTCAAAGAGAGAGAACTTTCAGAGACAGATCAGACCCATTTGGCATTAAATGACAGCTACCTGTATGAACGATATAGATTCTCAAGAGATGGGATTGCATATATTTGTAGATTACCAAGCCCACACATATGCAAATAATTATTTTGTTTAATATGGTCTAAACCATGACTGTGTAGCCTTTAAAATTTTCCACTGGCCCCTCAACTTTCTCCTTAGTTGAACAAACACACAGAAGTCATAAGTATTTAATTTGTCTTTATTCAGAGTGAATCTGCCTGTTAGGGATGAAAACACACAAATAAATGTTGTGAATGATCAAAAAGGTATTTTTTTTTCTTTTCCTTTAAAAAAAATGGTAGGTCTACTTGCATTTTTCTGTAGCTGTTGAATTTCCAGCTCCAACTTCCTCATCTTCAGTTTTTTATACTGGATGTCGATATTAATTGCTTCCATTTGTTTAAGGCAGTATCGTTTATACTCTCCTTTTATGTTTTCTGGGTTATGTAGCAACATTTAAGTTATTTCATTGAATACTCTTGTCACATTGTTTTCATTTCTTAATACTCACTTTGTCACATGTGGTCCCAGACTGAGAGGGCTCTAGAACAGTGTCAGCATCCTGAAAACACATTATGATCATTTTATCACACAAGTACACTTTTTAATATTCAATACAGTATAGCATGGATAGAACCTGTGTACCCCCTCCTTGAACATACAGACACAGTCTCCTCATCCTCCTCAACTGATGGGCCTTCTCCCTGTGACCACTGATTAAACTCAGTTAAACTCATTAGCTTACATGACTGATTTTAAAGGTCTCACACTCACAGGCAACATGATGTCTGGTGGATCCATAGAGCATACAGAATCTTGATAGAAAAAAAATACATACATACATACATACATACATACATACATACATACATACATACATACATACATATATATATATATATATATATATATATATATATATATATATATATATATATATATATATATCAATTATACTGCAGCATTACAATAGCACAAGTACCTCTACATGACATTACTGCTATGATAGGCCTACAATGTCTAAAGGAAGAGGAAATCAGTTAGTTATGAAGGAATAATGATAATAAAACACACAAAAGTGTAGGACAATTCCAAGGGCCCTGACTGACAGGGGGCCCATCAAATAGGTAAAAACTTTTTTGAAAAAAAAATATATATATATATTAAATATCATCATTGAGTATATTACAATTAATAATAAATTGAACGATGTCTTTGATTTGACTTATTTTGGTAATAAAAGTTAAATATCCCCATTGACCAGAAAAGTAAATATCCATATTCAACCGACCACCCCCATGTATCCGCATGAAATGGTTTGGTCCTGCCTAAGCGCGCGCATCGTTGATGCACGGTGAAAGCGCAGGTGCGCTAAAAATACAGAGACAATGATGTCAAATCAGTAAAATAAAATCTGGTTTCCAGAAAAGGAAGAAAGGAAGAGAGAGAGGAAAGACTAAATAAAGGCTGTCGTTCTGTAGCCCAGTTTTTCACAAAGAAAGGTGAGTAGCCTTTAGTCTGTGAGTGGTAAACCTGTTGTCATAGTGAAATAAGTTTGCTAACTTAGCTGCAGGCTAGTGTTAGCCTACATTTTTATGAACATTTAATAAGTGCAGGGAAACGTTTAGCAGTATATTCATATTGAATCATCCCCCTTTTAGCAGATTTAGCAACAACAACAGATGAGTCAGCAGCATCCCAGTCTCCCCATACTAACTGCACCCTTCCCTGTCCCTGTCCCAGTGAAGAAGGTGAGCAACATTGTGTTGACTTAGCATCATTCCAGGGAGTATTTGTGGGGTTCTCTGTCTCTCTTGCTCTTTTTTACTGTACCAAAAATATGACAATCTCCTGTCTGTACAGTAGATACAGTTAGAAACAAGAAGTAGCTTACCTCAACATGCATGTAAGTTACAGACAGTATTAAAATAATCCAGTTTTGATCTGTTCATTTAGACAGAACTTTGGCCGTAAATGACATCTATACAGACTTTATTATTTTCTATCATGAAGGGCAATTTGTTTGAGAAGCTTACACACACACATTGTATCTAATGTATTTGTGTTCAATGTTCTGTAGTCTTAGTGTTACTGGTGTATGGCATATTTTAATATATATATATATATATATGTATATGTATGTGTATATGCGAAAGTTCAGTGCAAAAGCCTCTAAATGCCATTTGAAATTTTCTTCTAAATGGCCATTTTTATCAAGCTTGTATATTTAAGTTCAGTAATTTCACTTAAAATGACAATTAATAGGTAATCTTCATTGCCATTTAAATGGAATTACTGAACTTAAATATACAAGTTTGATAAAAATTGTCATTTTGGAAGAAATTTCAAATGGCACTTAAGAGGCTTTTGGCATCGTAACTCTTGTATATATATATATATATATATATATATATATATATATATATATAAACATACATTTATATATATGTTTTATATACATATATATAAAAAAATAAATAATAATTATTTTTTTTAATAATAATTACTATAAAAAAAAGCTTAACCCTTGTGCATCAATTAAAAAAAAGTTACACATAGGTACATAGAGGACAAAAAAAATGTCAAAAAATGTGACGCTGGGACTTAGCACAGACTTAAGTTTGGTATCATTTTAAAGAAGACCCTTCGCAGATTATTGCTGAAGTAAAAAATAATAAAAAAGTTATTTAGGTATAAGTTTATGAAAATTATATTTAAAGTAATATTTTATATAAAATATATATTTTATAAATCAGGTTGAACTCAAAACGGCAATAAAATCAAAGCCATAAATCAAATAGGTTGTGTTCCAAATTTGAGGATGATATCTTAGAAAAATGAGCTTTCTGTAACAGTTTGTGGCGCAGGAACATATTTCTCCCATTGGGTGCCAACAAAACCCCCACTGGTGCTCACAGTGATTTGGATCGGTTATTCTGCAGTTTCTCTCTAGTATTACAAACACACACACACATATTTTTTTATAACACATACTAACCACACTCTGACATCCATACCAACACACCCACACAAATATCGCTGCATAATTTATCCAGTTGGCTCTATGAAAGCAGAAAACCGAATATAGTGATATTTTTTTTATAGGCCAAACCTAAAAAAATGGCACCATCTGATAAAAAATGGTAAAAAATAAAATTTTATAGCCTTGCCAACAGAATGAAAACCTCTTAACAAAGATTACATAATTTTATAATCAACTGAACTACAGGGATTAAAAACTGCAGTTTCAATGGGGCATACTTTGTCCGAAAGGCGCTGAAAGGGAGTATTTTTCGTATCTAATGCATGGTGAAAGGTAAATTCAATAATACAAATACACACCTGTGGCAATTTATCTGCAGTTAGCTTTAACACAGGCAAAGTGATGAGAAAACTGAAAAGGAAAAATGTCCATAGCAGGATGCACTAAAGGGTTAAAGGTATCACTTTGAAATTAATTTTGATATGTTTTAGCTTACCTCAAGGGCATCCAAGATGTAGGTGTCTTGTTTCCGCAGTAGTTTCAATTTTGACATTTTTCAGTCAAACCGTTCTTGTCTGTCAGTCATATAATGCAAGTCTATGGTCACCACCTCAATAGACAGCATGCACAGATGAAGTCCAAATCAAACATGATTGACGTTATGAACCAGTAGGTGAGTAACACATTTATGGCCTAAGACATCTGAAACTGAGCGGAATTTGTGTGAGAAAACGAACAGTATTCATATCGCTTTTACCTTGTGTGCACGTCAACAGTGACGTCCAAGTGATCTGTGAATCAGATGTTCCACACCTGTACTCGAACTGAACCATGTTCCAGCGTATGCGTCAGCTAAGGACGCTTGCGTGTGATGTCACTCAATATTTACATGGAGATTTCAGAGGTCTTTCCTTTTACTAAACACATTTAGACATACTAAATCGTCTTCCATTGTCGATTCCCTGCACTATCTAAATATTCTGAGCGCAAGGTAACACTTCCTAGATTCTTTGCGCATAAACAAAGAGTGATGCTAGGCGCACCAGGCTCCAGACTGAACTTTTTTCACCTCCGTCCTGGAACCGTCCTGAAAAACAGTTCTGGACTCGTCCTGAAGTGAATGCTCAACTCGTCCAAATTTAAAATGTTGTTTCTGTACTTTGTTATTATCATCCATAGCTGTCAGATAACTCAAACAATTCACAGTATGACTGGAAATATAATGGGTTTAGTAAAATTGTAATGCATTAATTTAGAATTTCTCTAAATTTTCCAAACCTACATACTTCCAGAGAAAAAATCTATTATCCAGATAATATGAATGTTTCTAAAGTTTGAAACATGCAATACGATATACATGATATTAGCGACTGTGACTTAAATAAAATACCTTAATCTTTGCCAACGAAAATTTATCATTGATCTTGCCCTGAATGTTTGCGTCATTGCATTTTTACAATGGGGTAATGTTGTTAACACTACACACACAAAGCTTTATCTAATTGTTCAATAAATTGAAAAAGTTGCACAAATAAAAACAATAGAATAAAGATACAAATAAAGAGAAAAGTTTTTGAATAGTTCTAACACTATTATTCATAGAAAGAAACTGAATAAGAAATCAATGGAAAATAACACTGGGATAGTATTTTAGTCCTGAGAAATTAAATACGTATTAATCCTGATTACTTTAACCTAAGTCTCTTTTATTGTTTTGACGACAAAATTAATGACTTGACACATACTGATGTTTGCTGTCACTTTAAGAGCTAGTAGCACGATCCTGTGTTCATTATACTGCTGGCATGCTTTTATGCTTATTAAGACAAAACGTATACGTTCAGACTATTACTCACAAAGACCAAAATAGACACAGTTTTGCGGTGTTGAAGCAATATAATCCTGAAAAATAACTTTTGTTGCGCCAGCGTTCTTGAGGCGGATTTTCAATGAATGCGCGCAGAAAATCATCCCAGAGAGCGCGTGAGCACTGATTAGTTTAAAATCGCTTTAATGTTTAAACTGGTGAGTCTAAAAATACGTGCAAATGTAAACTTCATTCATCGATGCTACTGCTGGCCACACTTGTGCTGGTGATATTCCTGCCATGTCCCGAGCTCCTACCGCCGAGTGTGTCCATCGCGGCAGCGCTTGATGCTTGCCTTGGCCAACACATTTTGAGAGAAGAGAAGGCGCGGGCACCGCTGAACACTCACGCTGTTTGTGAAATTGCGTCTGGCAGATAGTTATTAAAAGAATGATTTGATTTTATATTCTGTGTGAATTGCTGGGAACATCCAACATTATACATAGACCTGCGGGAATGATTATAATTTTCGTAACACCCGCCTTTAAATTCCAAGCCCTGTGAACATACATACAAAATGTCTCTCGTCCTGTAGGTGTCCTGGAGAATACTTCTGGTTTGTCCTGAAACACATTTCCCATTTGCCCCCAGGACGATAGGACGCCGTTAGTCTCGAGCCCCTGAGGCGCACAAGCGATTACTTTTGAGATTAGACTCGAAGCGCCTAGGGTGAACCCCCTTAACCTCCCAGTGTATGACTGAGAGACAAGAACGAGTTTGACCGAAAAAATATCAGAATTGAAACTACTGTGGAAACAAAGACACCATTGAGGTAAGCTAAAACATATCAAACATTTATTTCAAGTGAACTATCCCTTTAATATCAAAATCCCCATTCAACCCTAAAGGTGACCAAGTACTGAAGGTGTAAATCCAAAAACATTCCCTCCTTGTAATGAATTTATTCTCATAATTTCCTTCTTGAGGGTTTTGTTACTTTTTGTATAGTAATTATTACTTCTATATATATATATATATATATATATATATATATATATATATATATATATATATATATATATTCTTTTTTTCATTTTAGCTTACATTTAAGTAGTTGACTTCATACATTCATGTATATTTTGCCTGATGAAGACCTGAGGGTTAAACGTCGGAAGTATACTGCCAGTATGCTGTACTTCACATTCTTTATTTTGTTTACTTCATTCAGTTGTCCTGCACCTGAGCCCAATTTGGGTGTTTGGGATGTGCACACCAGTTTTGTATTTCAGAAGACGTAAGACAACACTCGGTCCAGAAACACTTCCTGTTTCAGTTTGTAACTGTTTCCTCTTATTTCACATGTAAAGAAAACATCTTAAAGATGTTTGTTTAACTTTTTATTCAGTTTAAAATGTTCTGTTGGTTCAGTATTTTATTCTTTCCTAGCTTTTATGTAGTGTTAAAAAACTGAAACAGGAATTGCTTCTGGACCAGTGTTGTTTAACATCTTGTGAAATGGTTATACTGGAGAACGGCCTTGTGGTGATGCCAGCATAAAATGTCGTCTTCTCCTCAATGTGTGCTGAAGTATTTAGCATGCCAAAATTAGATTATAGAAATCGAGGAGAAACCAGACCTTGTTCCGTGCTGAAGTAAGACTCTTTCCCTGAGGAATAGTGCAAACATCCAAACATAACAGAAATCGCTGAGTCAGCACTCATGTCAAGGCCGTAAGCATACAGGCTATTTTTTGCCCATCATCAGAAAACTGGTGACTTATTGCAGTCTCCACACAAAAACAGGAATGTGTGCTTAACCAGTGTTACGTTCATGCAGCATCTATGGTGCTGAAAATTACAGGTATTTGGATTTTGCTCTTAATACTTATTTCTGTTCAAAAACGTGAGTGAATTCCTAAAGTAATGTTACTTAATTGATGTATGTAAGAATGTATGCAACTCAATGTTGACAATAGTCACAATTGTACTTTTGAGGTGGGATTATTTTTTGTGGTGGAAGGGTGGCCTGATGATTTGTCGCTCTTTGTATCAGTCTGTGTTTGTTCCAGAGAAAGTATGTTTATATTATTATATTAGTGGTGGGAGTTTTTCTGTGACCAGACACACTAGAATTAAGAAATACTCTTGTGTATTTATTAGGGCTGGGCAAGTTAAGCGCGTCATTATTCGCGTTAACGCATTCATTAATTAATGCCGATAATTTTTTTAACGCGTGTTAATCGCAGTTTTCCTATATATACATTTTTTTAAAGTCCGTTGCTCACTGGCTCTGAATAACAGGCCTACAGTCAAACCATGGATCACAGGAGGGGTGGGATGTTGGTCAGCCAGCAAACCACCCAAACAAGCAGTGGAGAGAGGCTTTGGCAGGTTCTCTCAGGTGAATATGAAAGGGAGACAGCGCTCTGCGAGACGAGTGAATGACAGGCGCGTGCATAACGAACGGCTTCTGTGTGCATACGCAGCGGTAGCCTTTTAACTTAAATTAAAGTGATATAACTTTACCTGATAGGCCTGTGTTTAGTTGTTTAGTTTAGCAGGGGTGCTCTGCCATGTGAATTCTCTTCTGTTGATGTCCCTGAAAACTATTTAGATTCTGGAAACTCACAAACAGCAAACCGAGGATCAGTCTCTCTTCCAATGATTTGTGTTGGCTGCGCGTCGTAGACAAAAAGTTGGACAATTCAACGTCGGCAACAGGCGGGCGGGCACGTGCGTGAGAGGCGAGCTTGACCGCAACAGTTTCACAGGAACTGCACCCGCCTGTCGCCTGCACCTTGTGCTCGACCACTTCACCTCACTCTAAATGCTGATTTATTTCTGCGTCAGACCTGACGCCGGAGCCTCTTTGGTTTTCATTCATACTTCTGCGTTGTCTGTCTGCGTTGACGCGCAATTATGGGAGCATGTGAAACCCGGGGAGCGATTCTCAGCAATTACAGCGCTTGAGGTACGCGTATTGACGCGTTTGTTACATTTTGGAGAGGTGCACGTCAGGGTACGCGCGTGCCACACACAGCCTACGGCATAAATTCGATGCAGAATTATAATGGGCTTTACCTCTGTTTAATGTAGCCTAATCTTAGAGTACGTGGGAAACCATGGCATGATCAAACTTAAGCTACTATCAGAGAAGTAACGTAGGTTCGAGCTTATATCTGTAGTGGTCATGACCTCTGACTACATTGACTCTTTTCTGCTGCTCCCTGATAAAAGAGACCTGTTGAGAAAAAAGAAAAGAAAACTGGACTTGTTTTAACTAGATAAAAGGTAATCCCCTGTGCCAAATAGCTTTGTTTTAATATTTGATTTGATTACATTAATGTTTAAGTTGAGATTTGGAATAAATATTTTATTGCTACTGTGTAAAAGAGAATTCTGCTGGTATAAAGCACCTTATTTGTTTAAAGTTTTTGCAAACCACATGTTATTGCACTTTTATGTGTATAGCAGTACATTTAAATCAAAAAGTGTGCAATACATTACTTTAGAATTCATTTTTCAATTTTTCGCGTACAATGTGATTACATTAATTCGCAAGAAATTCATGCGATTAATCGTGATTAAAAATTTAATCGTTTGCCCAGCACTAGTATTTATACACCTGGTTGTGTTCAGTTCTTTGTTCGGTTTTACACTTTGATATAAAGTGTGGATAAAGTGTTAATTCCCCTGTGCGTATCTCTCTGTGATTATTTAAAGTATTTCTCTTAGACCTCACTTTACAGTGCGCCTTACAGTGTATATATATATATATATATATACCATGTTTCAATTACAATTGAAGTCATTATGAATTTACATATAAATGGCGCACTGTAAAGTGAGGTCTAAGTGAAATACTTTATATATATATATATATATATATATATATATATATATATATATATATATATAATATGGTTGATGGATAGATATTTTTTAGATTGCATTTGTTTCCTGTTTGTCTCAGTAAATCCTGACAGTTTATGACCTGGTTTCGGATTGACTGGGAATATGAGACTCGGTTATTTCAGCTCTGAGGCTCTTGTGGGATCTAGGCGGTGCCCATTATGACAACTGACATCAGTAACATGCCAGTAAATGTCAATCCCATATTGCCTAGTTTATTTACAGAAATGAAATGTGTTTGATGCTGCAGAATGAAACAGTGAAGATGTAGAGTAATTGGACTGATAACCCCATCATGCAACAACAAACCTTGTTACTGATCTCGAAACCTCTCCCTTATGTGCACTATATATGGTATTAAATACTGAGAAGATCGGAAATCAGCTGATTTAACTATAGCATTATGGGATGGGGTTTTAGGACCTACAGTTTAGAATCCTTCATTCAATTTATATTAAACAGGATGGATTTTTTTGAGTGACACAAAACATCTAAGACTGCGATTTCACTTTTTTGATTTTAAATAGTGTGTAATGTTGCTGTTGGTGCATGAACAGTATCTGCAAAGTTGCAGCACTGAAAGTTCATTGTAAGCAGAGATATCGTCTTTTAAAAATCAGGAAGTAATTGCCTACAAAAACGACTCGATTGGGACTACAGCTAGGTTATGGTACGTCACTAACCTACACATTTGCATTAACCCTCTCTCAGAATATGCAGTAAAGGCATGCACATATTTCTGCGGTCGAAGTGAGTTGTGTTCACGCAGCTGTCAGGTCTTCTGTGTTTCGGGCTTCCCACGGACGCTATACTTCGACAACAATGGATACAATTTATGTTTGATTATATTCCTGAAAGTGACGATGGTAATCTAGCTCTCTCTCTGTGCTGCGCATTAACGGAAGACAGCTTCCAGAATCTCCACGAGTTCAACACCGGATTCAACAACAAACTGTTACTAAAACATGACGCAGATCCAACTTTAAAACAAAAGTCAGCAGTTGTTGGGCCACAACCTGTAAGTAGGCTAAGACTTCATCATTTTAAATATATTTGCATGTGTAATTCCCGACGTAGCGTTGTGTTTTTTTTTTTTTTTTTTTCAAATGCAAGCGCTGGCTTTGTAGGCTTTATGGGCTACTAGTTAGGCTATTTTGTGTCTACGGCAAATGCGTACAAACATTATGGACCTGAATTTTGTATAAGTACTAATATTTTAAATGTATTTTTCATGTATATATGCTTCATGACTTTATTTTCATATTGATCAAGAAATCGTAAAATTGCCAACGCTGTTTGAGTATAACATTAGTAGCCAGTCAGTTGCTATCGTTGCCAGTCAGATGCTATTGTGTAAAACAAACGTGTATATGGTAAAAAAGTAGCAAATTATCTTTCAGAAACCTTTATTAAGAGCAGTGTGTGGTGAGGTTCTGCTTGACTCGATTTCATCCTGCATTTCCCGTCTGATTCTGCCTCACTGATACTGCAGCTCGACATCATTATTTACGTGTATTCGCCGTCTATGGTATCCACCTTTGGCATGCCCGTTTCGACCGTAAAGCTAATGGGCGTTAACCTTCCGGACAACGTGAGCGACAGTTTAGCCAATCACAACACACCGGGCCAAACGAACCAATCTGAGCCCACTACGTGATTCTGAGGGAGTGTTTTCATAGAATCAGGAAGTGAACCGCTCGTTCAGGGGACAGAGGAGAGCACGGCTTACAATAAAGGTGAAATTTATGAAAAATAAGACTTTTTAAAAAAGAAAAACCACGGATACATGTTATATTGCACCCCATAAACACAATCATGCAAAGAAAAAAAGCAGTCAACCCCCCCTTTAATTATTTTGTACTATTTTACACAGGTCAATATGAAGACTATTTAATAGTATTTCTTAATAAACCTTCATTTTCAGGTTGGAATAGGTGAGAATAAAAGTGTACTTAAACAGCGTTACACAATCATAACAATGTTTTCTTTCTACACATTTAAAAGGGCACTTTGTAATGATGTCAGATTAAGTTTTACTTTCAAGTGCATTTTAAATCATGATTTTAATGATCACTTATTGTATCCTGCTCATTTTGATGTGATGATGTGTTGACTAACATACTAAAGCACATGTAAAGTACTCGCTTACGCTTTTAACTCTAGTGTGTTCAATATTACAATGCAATATATTTATATTAAATTGCAACTTGCCATTACAATTGTGTAATTACAAATATAATTAAATACATGACACAAGTAATAGAAATTACATTAAAGTATATTATGATACTACATATAAAGATAAGGCAGGCTTAAAAACACTTTAAGTTCCATTTACGTGCATTAATATATATTTAAACTATAATACATTTTTTATTTATTATTTTTATATATTAGCATATTTCTGAGTCATATATAGACCTTATAGCTCCACTCCTTTTCAGCTCTGCGCTCCTTGTGTTCTGTCTTCCGGTTTTTATTTTTCCACAGCATGAAGGACAAGATCTTTACAAATGAAAGCACGTCTTCAAATTTAAAATCTCCCCGAGTCTACTGTTATTTGTAATTGTAACGCTTTAGGTTCCATTGATGAAGAATGTGTGTGTAGGGGATGACCCAAAGGATGAGCTGTCACTCAAATATAGGCCTACATATCATCGTCACCCCTTATTAAATTATTATATTAAATAAACATGAAGTAAATACTGAGGAACTTACATTTTAGACAAGATTGCCAATTACTGTCACTGTTGTGCATCTCTGAGCAAACACACAGACTGACAGTTTTCTGGAACATTGAAGCGCTGCAGATCTGATGTATATCATTACTCACAAAACGCTGCTCATTAAATCAGATTAGAGAGCCGTTACTGTTGTATAAAGTGGAATGCAGCTTTCTCGACAAAGGACATCATAATGACAAACCAGTGTGTTTGTACAAGGGTAAGATAGAGCTACTGTGTCAGGTGTATTTTTAGTATCCTCTTTATGATTTCTGCAATAAGTAGAAAGTAGTAATAAGCATGTAGCCTACTGTATGTTTTTTTGTACATTGATTTTTTTATTTCACAATCTTTGTTGATGCTTTTGTTCATTGCTATACACTATAGTGGTGTTTTCAAGGAAAGCATCACTATTACTATTGCTCATACTTATAGTAAGGGAATTGAGCAAACCCCTCAACGAATAACTCGTCTTGCACATGAATGATACCTCAAATTGCTTGCTGAGACGAGGTGCTGAAATTATTTTTGCTTGGTGGACAATAAAACAGCTGAGAAACCCTTGTTGAAAAGTTGAAAATGCATTATAGTTTAAATTGATATAAAGTATAATTAAAGGTCCAATATGTAAGGATTTTGTAATAAATATCCAAAAATCACTTGCACAGTGTGATATATTTCCTGCAGTTGTGTAATTACAATATCCCAAAAGTCTCCAAAGTTCTTTTATTTCAGAGAAATTCCTATTTTAAATAAGTGGCCGTCCCGGAAAAAATGTCGCCTGTCAAATGACGCAATATCCGCGCTATCCTCGGCTATCCTCGTTTCCGCTCGTATTGCCATAGCCATGACTTAACCATGGCGACAGATAGCGGACAACTGCATAGTGAGTAACGTTTGGCGGCACCCAGTTCTTGTTTTGCTTCAATCATAGAACCGATGGCAAGCAGACTTTGGGACAACCAAGGAGAACTAGAATGAGGATCAATATCAGCTGTGATGTTTCTGAGATACCTGTAGAGCTAGCGTCCGAGACTGACTTCCACTCTACACAGAGAGCTAGCGTCCATGACTGATTTGGACTCTGACACCAGAACTTCACGAGTCATTGACTTTACAGCTTTATTAGACAGGTGAGCAAAGTACATAAAACAAATCAATTTTATAGCGTTAGCTCACATGATGAAATGTTAGAGTATGGTCAGTATGTTATTCTTATGTCTGATCAAGCTGCTAGTTTCGTATCTGCAAACATAAACACGTAACGTTAGAATAACATTATAACTTTCAACACACATTTAAATGCTGTTTAGTGTGATAGTGTACCGTTATTCCAAGTGGAACAGCGCTGCGTTTCCCTCACAAGTTTAATTCATCTAATAAACTGACCTGTGTGAGTAATCCAGCACTTAGCGTGTAGTTCAACAGGATGAAATTTCCTTATTCCTTTATATTCGGGACTCGCGTGTGCATATATGTATCTTATTAGCAATCGCGACCTGCTTCATACCACTGTAATGTTAAAAAACATGAGTGTTTTCACTAATCCTTAAACATTATTAGATCCATCAGCTTGACAGCAAGTCCCATCATTCAGCTCGTTACTGCGTCACATACATTTGCCTTTGTTATTGTTGGAAAGCGGCGCCCTCTTGTGGCCACTAAAGTTACATATTGTAGCTTTAACTGAACTTAAAAGTGCTTTTTTGACTCAATAAAGAAGGATTTAAGGACATATAATTTTATTATCACTCCTCTTATCTTTGAAATATGGCTAAAATGCACTGCCGAATGTACTGATAGTCAACTATTCACTTTGTGTTCATTAAATAAGTTAGTATCTCATATTCTGTGTCAGGATTCTGTTAACAACCATGGCAAGCATGACAAAAGAAATGACCTGAACGGATTATGAGGACTGCTTTTCACAAAACTGCCTGTCGCTAGGATTATGTGGAGAAGTACCTGGTAACTCTCTCACAAGGCGAGCTGTTGTGAAGAAACTTTGAAACAGCATTTCTGGAGCGGGACTGGATGATATCCCCGGCCTGATGCTGCTGTTTGGGGAGGATCATCCGTTCATTGAGTTCATCGGCTACGCCTTGTGGGTGTGCGGATCCTCCTTGAGAACAATGACTCCATTAACTTCAACTTCCCAGGACTATCAACACCTCCAGCAGCCATCTCTCTACCCGCTCCAGAGAAAACACTTCGTTCTAACCTGGAGTGTCCAGAAAAATACAGAGAGACCTCCGCAACAGATCCAGAGATGATACCCATGCCCGCCACAGAATCAGAAACCTGAGCCGGTGCTCGCCGCGGACCACCAGTTAATGTCTAGAGTTTATGGTAGATCGCCACATCCGTTCAGAGGCTGGATCCGATCACCAGATCCAGCGAGGAATAATGTCCGGTGAGACAGTTCTCCTATCCCAAACAGCAACATATTGCTAAACCCAGATCCGGGCCACAACTGGTACATGTGGATTTCACGCAAACCAGATGTGGGCCGGGATGCGGTACGTTGGTATGATAGTGGGACATCACTTATGAATACCCTTTAAAGGCGCGGTTGACTGCGATTTCACTTTTTCTTATTTTAAATAGTGTGTAATGTTGCTGTTGGTGCATGAACAGTATCTGCAAAGATGCAGCGCTGAAAGATCAGTGTAAGCAGAGATATCGTCTTTTAAAAATCAGGAAGTATAATTGCCTAACAAAAACGACTCGATTGGGACTACAGCTGGGTTATGGTACGTCACTAACCCACACATTTGCATCAACCACTCCCTCCGGAAAATGCAAAAAAGTGCATGCGCATTTTTCAGCAGCTCCAGCCTCCAGCACGTCGAGTGTGTTGTGTTCACGCAGCTGTCAGGTCTTCTGTGTCTCGGACTTCCCACGGATGCTATTCTTCTTTAACAATGGATACAATTTATGTTTGATTATGTTCCTGAAAGTGTCAATCGTAATCTAGCTCTCTGTGCTGCGCATTTTATGGAAGACAGCTTCTAGAATCTCCACGAGTTTAACGAGTTCAACCCCGGATTCAACAAGAAACTGTTACTAAAACATGAAGCAGATCCAACTTTAAAACCAGAGGCAGAAGTTGTTGGGCCACAACCTGTAAGTAGGCTAAGACTTTTCCATTTTAAATGTATTTGCATGTATAATTCCGGACGTAATGTTTTAGGTTTAGTTTTATCAAATGCCAGCGCTGGTTTTAGCCACTTAGTTAATGCTATTTCATTGTACTGACAACCACGTACAAACATGAATTTTGTATAAGTAGCAGCTACTAATGTTGTAAATGTATTTGTCATGTATATATGCTTTATGACGTTATTTTCCATTTGATCAAGAACGTAAACATGCAACGCTGTTTGTGTTTAACATTCAGTAGCCAGTCAGTTGCTATTGTTGCCAGTCAGATGCTATTGTGTAAAACAAACGTGTATAAAGTTAAAAAATGTAGCAAATTATCATTCAGAAACGATTTAGTAAGAGCCGTGTGTGATGAGGTTCTGTTTGACTCTCTTCATCGCGGGCTTTCTCGGTCTGATTATGCCTGAAACTGATACTACAGTTCGACACATATTTACATCTGGAACCAGAGCTTCATGACGTGCCCCTAAAGGTAATGGGCGTTAATCTTCCAGACAACATGAGCGACAGTTTAGCCAATCACAACACACCGGGCCAAACTAACCAATCTGAGCCCGCCACGTGTTTCTGAGGGAGTGTTTTCATAGAATCAGGAAGTGAACCGCTCGTTCAGGGGACAGAGGAGAGCGCGGCTGACAATAAAGGTGAAGTTTATGAAAAATAAGACTTTTTAAAAAATAAAAACCACGAATACATGTCATATTGCACCCCATAAACACAATCATGCAAAGAAAAAAAGCAGTCAACCCCCCCTTTAAATGCATGGAAAGAAAACCTGTTTTAGATTTTCTGAAGGAAGCTGCCTTGTTGGGAGAATATGCATTTTGATAAGCTCTATACAGATAAATTTAAATTAAATTGAAACTAGCATTGTGGCACAGGCAAGCGCCGCTCACATTTACTTCAGACACATGAATTTCAAAACATGAATTGTTTTAGTGATGATCATGCAGAACAAACAGCTCAGATCTAGGCCTCCTATGAATCTGACTGAAGAGCGCTTGTGCTCACATTTGCCTCTTGAGGCTGCGACTGTTGAAATCAAATAGCGGTAATGCATTACGACTTTTATCCAGGCTGTTTTTAAGTCTCTGTGGGAATAACAGAAGCAGCTGCATAAGACTTTGTTATAAAAACAGCACTTTCTGAAACATCATAACAGTTTTAAAGTAATTAACAGCTTCATTATTGGTGTTGAAGCTGAATCCCATGGCAACGGATCAATGGAACATCAATATGCTGCTTGATGTGGCTAAATGACCAATAGAAGAAATTTATTTCTGCAGCGCATTGATTCGGCTAACTTTTTATCCTGACTGGTTGTAATTTCTGCAGTTCTGTAAATGCACGCAGCACTATGAGTGTGAGGTCATATATGGGTCTGTTTTAAATTACCTCCATCTATCAGCTCCGAGTGGCATTGGATTCCAGGTATTAGTGATTAGGGCAGACGACAGATCCTGAGAAGAGAGATTTAAAGGCAATCTCACTAAAACTGCAAGCTGGAAACTTCAACATTTTATTTTCCTCAGCATCTAGAATCTTCCATTCACACATTCTCCCACACATCCCATTTTAGTCAGCTCTTCTCTCTCATACATACACATTTGCCACATTTGAGGCGTAACAAAAAATAAATTAAATATATACACTCACCGGCCACTTTATTAGGTACCCCATGCTAGTAACGGGTTGGACCCCCTTTTGCCTTCAGAACTGCCTCAATTCTTCGTGGCATAGATTCAACAAGGTGCTGGAAGCATTCCTCAGGGAGTTTGGTCCATATTGACATGATGGCATCACACAGTTGCCGCAGATTTGTCGGCTGCACATCCATGATGTGAATCTCCTGTTCCACCACATCCCAAAGATGCTCTATTGGATTGAGATCTGGTGACTGTGGAGGCCATTTGAGTACAGCAAACTCATTGTCATGTTCAAGAAACCAGTCTGAGATGATTCCAGCTTTATGACATGGCGCATTATCCTGCTGAAAGTAGCCATCAGAAGTTGGGTACATTGTGGTCATAAAGGGATGGACATGGTCAGCAACAATACTCAGGTAGGCTGTGGCGTTGCAACGATGCTCAATTGGTACCAAGGGGCCCAAAGAGTGCCAAGAAAATATTCCCCACACCATGACACCACCACCACCAGCCTGAACCGTTGATACAAGGCAGGATGGATCCATGCTTTCATGTTGTAGACGCCAAATTCTGACCCTACCATCCGAATGTCGCAGCAGAAATCGAGACTCATCAGACCAGGCAACGTTTTTCCAATCTTCTATTGTCCAATTTCGATGAGCTTGTGCAAATTGTAGCCTCAGTTTCCTGTTCTTAGCTGAAAGGAGTGGCACCTGGTGTGGTCTTCTGCTGCTGTAGCCCATCTGCCTCAAAGTTCGACGTACTGTGCGTTCAGAGATGCTCTTCTGCCCACCTTGGTTGTAACGGGTGGTTATTTGAGTCACTGTTGCCCTTCTATCAGCTCCGAACCAGTCTGGCCATTCTCCTCTGACCTCTGGCATCAACAAGGCATTTCCGCCCACAGAACTGCCGCTCACTGGATGTTTTTTCTTTTTCGGACCATTCTCTGTAAACCCTAGAAATGGTTGTGCGTGAAAATCCCAGTAGATTAGCAGTTTCTGAAATACTCAGACCAGCCCTTCTGGCACCAACAATCATGCCACGTTCAAAGTCACTCAAATCACCTTTCTTCCCCACACTGATGCTCGGTTTGAACTGCAGGAGATTGTCTTGACCATGTCTGACATGCCTAAATGCACTGAGTTGCCGCCATGTGATTGGCTGCTTAGAAATTAAGTGTTAACGAGCAGTTGGACAGGTGTACCTAATAAAGTGGCCGGTGAGTGTATATCCTTGCCTCTTGTTCAGTTTAATTAATCAAAATGAGCTGAAACAACTTAACTTCATTACATTCTACTCACCTGATATATTTACCTAACGTTTACTTAATCCATTTGGGAGTTGGGAATACATGATTCATTTTAGTTGCATTAACTGAAACGGGACAGTTCTTTGTATAATTAGGAGAGTAAATGTTTAAATTAAGTGTAATATTATGGGAAAGACCTGCTAATGTTTAATGATCAGTTAAGTTTGACATTTAAAAAGTTTATGTCAAAATTTTTGTGGTTAACATTGTACTGAAGAGCAGGGCTTGCAATGCACTGTAAAAATAAATATGCTTTATCTAATCAATAGGCAACAGATTACAAGCAATATTATTAATTAAATTTAACAAATTAGAATTATAAACAAATTATAATTAATCAAATTATTCCTTAAAGGTTAACCATTTAAAATGAGTAAAGTTTACACCAAAAAATGTAACAAAAATATCTCACTAACAGACAGACATCTAAGATTAATTAAGAACTCTTTAGTTTATATTGTCAACATTGAAGACACCATGATAACAAGCAGAAAACCGTAATTTTAAAACAAACCTAAAACAAACACCGATCACCATAATGGTGACTTCAAATTTTTTTTTGGTTGTTGTAAGTTTTAATCATTTTAAATGTTTAACTTTTAAGGAATTAATTTGATTAATTATTACTCAATTCTAATTTGTTAAATCTAATTAATAATATTACTTGTAATCTGTTGCCACAATTTTTTTTGATTAGATAAAGCATATTCATTTTTACAGTGTATAACTCAATATTGTTATGAATTAATCCACTGGAGGCAAGCTGAGAACCCAAATGCAACCTTACTTCTCTCTCGTGTTTGCCGTCCTGTGCTTGATTGATGTCTAAAATTGACTCTGTTCTAGTCTAGCCCTGCTGTATCTTGTCCTGTCCTGTCCCGCCTTGCCCTCCCTGACCTGGTTTTTGTTTGTTGACTTTTGCATCTATGATCTCTCTTTCAACCTCAAACCTGACAAACTGATCTCAGACTAAAAATCCAGCAAGCCAGTTTATAATAAAATAAAAGTCACAGTGATGAGTTCTGGACATGACATCTGTACACAGTGTCTCTCCATAATCACATAATATAGACAGGTGTATTTTGGCAGACAAGGTAAGAGAGGCTTGGTATGGGCCAAAACAAAGCCTTGATTTCACCTTCACTTTTACGTTTGCTAGGTAGTAGTTTTATAAACGTGCAAGTAATGTAAGTGAACACATTTCATTCTTTTCATCTCACAAAGCTTTCAGCTTCTTGGGATAAAGCTTACAAAAGGAAATGTACTATACAGTAGTTTACGATATTTTGATGTGCTTTTTGGAGCTTGACAGACATGATCAGCATCTTCACACCCCATATTTATTTCCTTTTGTGTTCCACGGGTGAAAAATAATACGAGTTTGGAACAATACTGGGGTCGAGTAAATGAAGATTTTTCATGGTTTCATGACGCTCCAACAAAGCAGTGTAACTTCTTTATTTCATATTTTAAAAAATAATAAGTTTCTATAATTAAAATATGTTGTGTTTTTGCAAATTTTACAAACAGCAATTTACACCTTCAGAAAGCTAATTCTTTAAAAAGACTACTATTGTCACGTGTCAGTGTGTTTTAGTTTTGTGATCTTGTTTCCCTCGGTCATTGTGACTTTTGGGTTAGTCCTGTTAGTGTTTCCTGCTCTGTTTAATTAGTATATCCCTTCACCTGTGTTCAGTTAACTATCCCATTAGTCCCTGTTCATCTGAGGCTATGTTTACATGGAAACGATTCTGAAGAGAAAAACGTAAAAGTGACGTTGTGTTATCACTTTTTATTCTGCGTTTAGACGAGCGTTTTGGGTGTGAAATCCGTGTGCAGATGGTGATGCAAAAGTCTGAGAAATTCAATGTAGTATGCACTTCAGGCGGCTAAGAGTGCATACTACAACACCAAGCCCGCGCGCCTGCGTACAACCATCACTGTCAAGCAGACTTTTGCGTTTTTACTGTTTACACGGGCACGCGGAGGTGGAGCGTTTTAAAGATTTCCACTCTGGAGGGTGGTTTCACTCTTTTGCGTTTTTAAGCCCCAACAAATGCCTTCGCCGTGTAAACGAAAGGCACATCCAGAAAAATATTTTTACGCTTTTCACCCGCGAGTCGATCTCGTGTAAACAGGGCCTAAGCCCTGTGTTTTCCCTCAGTGTTTGTTGAGGGGTCCTCACCGCCACGGCCGCCCCGAGGATCCAGAGCTCCGCCCGGCCACGCCACAGCCTGCTCCGCCCCTGGCCATGCCCACAGCCTGCTCCGCCATGTCCACAGCCCGTTCCACCCCAGTTCCCGGAGCTACTAGCTCCGCCTGGAGGCTTTCCTTCCTGCGCCACCATGCCCACGTCAGCATCCAGGCGCCCACCCTCCCACCCCTTTGGATGTTATACGGCTCAAGGACGCTCCCTCGGAGAGGGGGAGGTTCTGTCGTGTCAGTTTTTTTGTTCTGTTTTGTGATCTTGCTTCCCCCTGCTATTGTGACTTTTGGTCCTGTTAAGTGTTTCCTGCTCTGTTTAATTCAGTATATCCCTTCACCTGTGTTCAGTTAATTATCCCATCAGTCCCTGTTCATTTAAGCCCTGTGTTTTCCCTCAGTGTTTGTTGATCGTCGTCAATGTTTGGTTGAGTGTGTTTGAAGTCCTGGGAAGTTTTCCTTTGTTCCTGTATGTTCCTGTGAGTTGAGTTGTTGACCTGGTATGTTCCTGTGAGTTGTTGTTAAAGTTGTTAAATCAACTATACTTCAGTTCCCGTGGCCTCGTCTTCAGTCACCTGCACTGAACCCTGATACATGGGCGTCAGTTTGGTTTGAGATGTGCTGGGGACAGAGAGGTATTCGGAAGGGAATTTTCAAAAGTGCTGGGTACAATGACACATTCATTCTTTTTTTTCTCTTTCGAGTAGGTTATGTTTTGAAAGACGATGTCCTGTAGCTTCCTGATGTACAGAAATAAAAATTAGCACAATGTCCGAGTATAGTGAGTATATAAAGTATATACGCCCATTATTGCATGTGTACAGTGATGGTGCAGAGGTAGAATTTTTGCCTAGCGTGTCGGGACTCGGGAAGTTCCAGGTTCTAATCCGCACTCGTATAGTTTTTTTTCTCATCAAAACCAATAATGTTTTTCAAAGGTTGAATTGATATGTTTATCAGTGGTTGTTTACGTTTTGATGAGGGGAAAAATATACGAGAGCGGATTAGAACCCATGAGAAACAGGGACACGTTTGTGCGCATTTTGATTTGTGTTTTCACCGGAACGAAACTACGCAACGGATTTGAAGCGCGTTTCCAGAGAAGACAACACATGTCAGTGCTAGATCGACTGTTATTTAACAAACAAATGAAACGAATGCTGTTAACTGGAGATGTTTTATTTGTATTGGTACATCTGTGCCGCTAGATGTTTCAAAAGTGGTGTGGACAAAACGACCCTGGCAAAAAGTGGTGGGGACATGTCCCACCCGTCCCCCGTAAATGACGCATATGCCCTGATAACTATAGTGTTTAAACTCTTATCATGAACTTAATGAAACTATAATTTGTTTCATTTGTTTAGAGTGTGAACATGAATTTAGAGTGTACTTCAAATCATTAAAAATAGTTTTTTAACTGTACTTGCAAATAATATAATATTAATGAAATTAAAGGCAACTATATTGCAACGTCATCATAACAAATGTACAGGCTAATTGCTAATCAGTTAAATACATACAATTTAAACTTGGAAACTTATAATTTAACCATATTTCAAAGACAATAGAATTATGAAATTACATATAAAGATTTAAAGGTTGAAAAACACATACAAGAAAATGAATCTAATTGCATTTTATATACATTTTCATTAATTGCAATTAAATTCCAATTCAGTGCCTGAAAACATTACTTTTAATTCAAACTTGTGCGACTTGTTGAGAACTGTACTTAAAATGTTTTATATAAGATATTTTTATTTTACACAAAAAAACAAAAAAACAAAACAGAAAACGTGCACAGAAATTGACAAGGTTGGGTGGCAGAACACAGTGTGACCATCACTGATAATGGGGCACAGTAATAATTCTATAACAGCCAAATTGGTCAGTTAATCAACCTGCATGATATATTGGTATATTACTATACAAAACAATTCAATTTGTCATAATATCAGCAATATAAAGATGCAATTATTCTAAAACACCGCCCAGTCACAGAATAGAAAAAGTGTTCTCTTTTGATCCATTCTAGTTCTACAATTTCTGTCCTACTAACAAGTTTTTGCTCTTTATGCAATATCCCAGCCCTAATAGCAATTCCATCATCATCATCTGAGTCTCACACACTCCAGTGCTTAAACATGATGAAACCCAGAGAGATGAGACATTTCACCATGGTGGAGGCACTGAACAAGTAGAAGAGGTGATTATACATGCAGCTTCTCTAAAATAACATATGATGAAGTGTCATAATGGAACTCATCACTTTTTTTATTAATAATTTTCCTTGCAAGTGTCTTCAAATATCGCACCCTTAAGTGTTGGTGCAGTATGAAACATTTCTTAGTGTTAATGCCATTTTATGGAAAAATAAGAGCCACCATCCTAATACATAAACATATGCAGTTACACAACAGTTTTTTTTTTTTACCTATCCAACATATGTATCCATAACCCTATAGGCATAATTAAAATAATGAGTAACTGGTAAACGTGAAGGTTAACGGATAGTCATTTCTTCGTAAGGTCATATGAAGGGCTACATTTGCTTTAGAAAAAGGAAGATGCTTGTGGGTCTTTGTATCTGCGGTGCTCCCACCTTCACAATGGCAGTTTCTTTAATTAAAAAGCCAGCAGGGATCTAAATGTCATCCTTCTACCAAATATGCTGTTTAGCATCGTGAGGGATACCGTTTGTCTGCATGTTTGTGGATGTTTCTGATGTATGTATTTAAAACAAGTTAAGCTTTATAAACGCAAAGATTTAGTTCATGGTTATGCAAGAGCATGTTTTAATAACGATGTACTAAAAACTAATTTTACTTAGCATTTTTTAAATGTTTTATGAACAGATGACAACATCAAAAGAAGTCAAAACAAAACTAAAAATGCTTTATTATGTATGCCAGGCCAGTAGTTGGCGATGTGACTTTGTAAAGAAACACTTGGTGCCTGCGCACATTCCTCTACAGTGAGGTGAATACAAACAGTAAAGATGGCGAAAGCCTCTAACGATTTTGTGGACGGACGAGGATGTTGGTTTATTACTACAAGTGACCCCGGACTAAAGCTGCAAATTGTCAGGAAAATGTAGACTGGGAGTCAAAGTACTCGCAGATGCTTATTGACTAAACACACATGACGTCACCGTTTCCACAAATCCATGTTTTTGTAGTTTACACGGGCATGATAATGGTATTGTTTTCAAAATAACACTTTGAAACCTGTTTTCAAAAGTTTGCATTTTCAGGCCCCTAAAACAATGTTGTTAATTAATGGCCAAAGCGCTTTAAAAAGTTTGCTGTTTTTATCTTAAAAAGATAATGTGCAAATGAGGACTATTTTTAGCCAACGGCATGGAACCGTGCGTATCACAGCGAGGAAACTTATTTGGCCAACGCACAAAATCTGCCAGACGGCAACCGTCGGCTTGGTGTGTTCCGGGCTTCAGAGATGGGATTACTGTTCTAGCTGGGTGAGCTTCTGGTTACTGATGTAATTCCTGTGGCTGCACTCACTATGTGGATATATCACTTCTGCCTGTGCTGGAGGGATTGACTGTTGACATCATCTTGGCGCCCGTGGCTTTAAATTCAGTCTCCACATATCTCATGGAGTACGGGGGAAATCCTGTCCTGGGGGAAGAGATGTTTTGGAGAGTGTCTACGTCTGACCCTCATGGACTAATTCTTCCTCAGGCTAAGGCAAACTCTCTTGCTCCTCTGCAACTGGTTCAAGTGGCCTCATATGACCCAGGAAGTGCAACATAACATACATAAGGTCATCCCACCTGCACCATATCCAAGTCACCAAACCACTTCCCTGAAGGTAAACTTCACCCTCTGCCTATACCACACCGACCCTGGTCTCACCTAGAAGTTGACTTCATTACTAACCTCCGAGTCATATTCTCTTACCTGTGTTCTAGTGGCTGTCGACTGGTTCTCCAAAGCATCCCTCCTGATCCAAATGAGGGCCTCCCTAATACCATGGAAGTCGCAGAAGCCCTGTTTAACTTTTCTTCCAAAACTTTGGCCTACCTGAAAGATATTTTTGACCACAATTTATATCTGAGGGTATGGAAGGCCTTTTCCAGCTCCCTAATGCGTGTCTATTCATCTGATTACCATTCCTTAGTCTAATGGGAAAAGCTAAATTATATTACAGGAGATTGGCCGGTTCCTGGGGCCATACTGCCACAGTCACTAACACAACTGGAGCCAGTACATCACCTGGCCAGCGGTGCGCACATAACTCCCTCCGACAACCCACCACTGGTCGCACTCCCTGTGCGGAACTCGACTTCCAACCACTTCCTGTTTCCATGATCGGGTTTCCATGACTGGTTTAAGGAGAGCGAGAGGGTATTGGACACAACTCATGTGCACCTGCATTGAGGCACAAGAGGTAGGCCGACACCAGGAGATCTGACACCCAGTATAGCATCTGGTATAAATACCATCTTGCTCTCAACCTGGGACATCTGCCTCCGAGCTGCCCTGCCCATTGCCAAATCAATCAAAGTGTCTTACCAGCCCAACTTATCACGTTACTACCACAGTGCATCTATGTCTTCCTCTTTAAACCTTACCCATCCTTCTTTTGTCCATATTCCCACAAGGTCTGGCGCTGCAGATGAGCCTCCTCATCTATCTGGTGTTAGATGAAGGACCGGTGTATGCTGTCCATATCATCCTCGACTCCCAACAATGGGGCGGCCGCCTAAGAACAGTGGTTTTCAATCCTGGTCCTGGGGACCCACAGCTCTGCACAGTTTGTATTTCTCCCTCTTTTAACACACCTGATTCAGATCATCACCTCATTAGGAAAGAGTTCTATGAACTGAACTGGGTGTGTCAGGATAAAGGAGACAAATAAAATATGCAGAGCTGTGGGTGCGGACCAGGTGAGATGACCACTGGCCTAGAACACCTATCAGACTGGAAAGACTATCAGACCTGAGGAAAGATTTTGGGACCTGTGTCACGACATCCTAAACCCGGCCCTCCTAAAGAATTACCCGCTCAACACCCAGATTGCGCAGCACCTAGAGGTAGAGCCCGTCCACATCGTCATGCACACCGGTCCTCAAGAACTGCCCGTAGGGAGGGGATACTGTCATGATTCCTTCCGATCCCTAGACACCAGACTCCTCAGCTACCCCCACTCGTTCCCATTCCCCAGAACATTAACCACATGTACTGTACCTGCTGTCATCAATTATGAACTGCTATTTAAGCCACTCTCAAACTCACACTGTTGTCAGGTCTTGTTGCTTGTACCTGCAGTGAATCACCTGACTACTTATCTGCCAACCTGACTTACCAGTTATCTTTGTCCTCTTCCCTGTCCGGCAGCCTCAAGATACTCTTCTGTCCTGGGACCTGAGAAAAACAGAAATGGACATGGACAGACTGAATACAATGCTAAGTTACCTTTGTGGGTTCTTTACCTTTGCCTTCCGTTCTTATCATGGTTTGTGTTTGTTTTTGTTTGTTAATTTTTTTTTCTTGTATTCATGCTCATTGTCATGCTATGTTAGCCAAGCCAAGCCAAATCAAGCTTTTGTTTGTTTTATGGTCACTCATGTTTTGTAAATAAAGCTGTTCTTGGGTTCTACCTGCCTGCCAAATTCTATCAAGTTGAAGGCTAACCATGAACCCAGCAGTTGCCCTCCTTCGTCAAGGAGACTTGGCCATTGAGGACTTTGTTTTGGACTTTTTAAGTTACTCTGTTACCATAGATTTTAACTATGTCGCACATTTTTACATAAGGACATTTTTTCTCATGGGTTTGAATGGACCCGTTCGTTCACAGATGCCAGGGGAAAAATCTTTTTCCACAATTCCACAATACCCTCCACACTAGAGGTTTCCTTCAGCCAAGACGACCTCCACACCTGAGTCTCTTCACATCATGGCCGCCAAGCCATTTTGCTCTGACATGTTTCTACAGTGGCCCTAAACAGACAAACTGCTCTACAGAGCATGTTTCGTCACTATATTGTTCTTCGTGCAAAGAAGCTATGGCTGAAGTCAGTGAATAAAACACGGACACAATGATGAACAAGTAACAATAATGTTATAGTTTTACTGAATAATTTAGTAAACATAATTTCAAAATGTATCTTTGTAAAGAAACCGCATTGCTTAACTGGCAATTCTCTGCTGTTTCAGACGACAATCTTTTCCTGTCGGCCACCAGTATCTTCTGTTGGTTGCAATTCGCAACCTCACCACTAAAATTTACACACTGCACCTTTAAATTCTTCAAAATATCTTCTTTTGTGTTCCACAGAGGAAAAGCAAGTCACACAGGTCATACATTTTTGGGTGAACTATGTATTATACTTGTCAAGAAAATAATGTTACAATGTAAAGTCTTGCCAATATGCCTTGTACTTGTCACGCTTCAGCAAAGTGTGGTGAACATCAATGAAGACGATTAATGTTAACAGACTTTATTAACAGAAGCAAAACATAACCAAACTCAGCGTAAATGTTATAGAAACCGGCAGATGAGAACTGAAACACAGGCATATAAATACTAAGGGTAAACAAAGATGATTGAATGAACACAGGTGTTGCAAATGAGCAAACTAATGGATAACACACAAGATTGCAATGAGTAACCAAGACAAACAAGTGGCAGAAAACTGAGAACAAAGGAGACATGTGACTAAAGAAAAACAAACTAAGAGTCCATGAGGGTGAATCTAAGCATAATCGTGACAGTAATATTAAATCTTTTGCTATTATCCTGTGTTCACATTTAGTTTCTCTGTAAAAAGTGATCATTTGACTTAACTTAAAAAAGAAGGAAACCGGTTCACATAGAATAATGAAGTAAATCAGCTTTGTGCGTAACTGAAAAATTAAATTATGTGTAGTTGTCAAGTCTATTACGCATTAAGTTTCCTTAATTATTTTAAGTCAACTGATACACTTTTTACAGTGAAATTATTACCTCATTATCATTGATAACACTTTTCTGTATGTTATATATCTTCATCCAGTCTGTCTGCCTCTCTCTCTCTCTTTCTCTCTAGGTAAGACCAAACCACCCTCGTTTGTACAGGGGTGCACATGTCTTCTTAATACAACAGAATCACATTATACACAGCTTTTGCTTTAGAATTACCAAACCATTCATGTTTGTTCAAGCTAGTAACATCAACCATGTTTTTGTCGTTTAGTTTTTCCTCACAACCACTTGATTGTACACAAACATGTCTCCTGTCTCCCCCTCTCTATGTTGCGCTGATGAATCAGCTTGGATGGAGGAATGAACAAAGCGGAGAGAGAGAGAGTGAGCGGACGAGTGGTGCTGAGGAGAGTGGAAGAGCGCGTGAACTCAGTGAAGCTGTCGCCAGGACAACAACATACAGTACAGACACACAAAAGAAGAGGTGCAAACAAACAGATGCCAACACAACGCAAAGACAATCCAAATCCCCTTTAGTGACTGAAATATAAGGAGTCTTGTGTTATACTAAGATCTGATGAAGTAGTTTGTGGTGTTTTTTACATTAAGAAAGAAAGACAAGTGCTTTCACTGCAGCGCTGACTCGCTGGCATAGAGGAAGTGCAAACCTTCACATCAATCCAGAGTGACTCAGGTAAGACACTTTCTCTTTTTAATTCACTTCAGCTTTGTTCAGTTCAAAAGTCAACAGAGTAAAGACATTGTTCAGATATCTCTCAAACCTGGATGGATCACCAAGGTGTGTTTTCATCTCATCCGAAACTGCTTCTCATCACTTTCCGTATCACTTTACATTGACTTCTATAATTTTATAGTAAGCTAATGATTTTTCTTTTCTCGAAACCTAACCCCAGAAACCTTTCTGCATTTATATATTTTCATAACCCCTTTATTTAGAATGTTTATCAAGCCTTATTGATTGGAACTATCGGCTTTCCCTTAATTATGCAGGGGATCTCTGATTTTACCATGTTTGTGAAGCCATTGGGTCAATGGAAAGTTCTTTAAAAACACAATATCTCCACCTTCAGATCTGCAAACTCTCTGTCTCTCATGCAGAATCATTCATCCAGTACAAGCTGGGAGCGCTTCATCTAATAGACGTGGACACATCCGTAAGCAAGCACTGCCACGGTGCTTTAATCGGTTTATCTCTGTCACGAAACAACACACGGAAAACAGAAAATCCAATTGCTGTATATTTAATAATAAGGGCAATCCAAAATCATAGTCATCGAGGGCAGGGGTCAGAAATCCAAAATCAATCAAAACATAAGAACAAAAACAGGAACAAGCAGGGACACAGACCTCAGAAGTGGTGACCTATTACAAGGACTCCGTAAATGAACACTCGACACAGACAGGGAATATATACACACAGATCTAACAATGTGATGGGAAACAGCTGAGTGTAATGAACTGATGAGTGACAGACAGAATGCTGGGAAATGAAGTCAAATGCGAAAGACACTGTGAGAACGAGGACCTCTCAGTGACAACCCAGGGAAACACAACCAGACACTGTGACAAACCCCCCCCCCCCCCTACAGAGCGGCTACCAGACCACAACTCTCACGACAACTACAACACAACACAAGAGTTCAGGAGGGAGGTGGAATGGTGGATGATGAAGAGGGAGGGATGGTGGGCCAGGTCCATGAAAAGAAACAGGAACAAGGGGTGATGGCTTAGCTGGCGCCCAGGGCGAAACCAAAAGTCCATGGAGCGGCCAGGGTGAAGCAGACAGTCCATTGGGCAGCCAGGGCGAAGCAGACAAACCATCGGGCGGCCAGGGTGAGACAGACTACCCATCGGGCGTCCAGGGCGAAGCAGATGACCCATCGGGCAGCCAGGGCAAAGCAGACGACCACTTGGGCGACCAGGGGGATGAAGACCCCTTCAGGCGGCAAGGGCGGTGAAGACCCCTTCGGGCGGCCAAGGCGTTGACTCTGGGACAGACACTGGCTCTGCCTCTGGAACAGACACTGGCACTGGCTCAAGAACAGCAGACACCGGCTCAGGAACAGCCACTAGAACAGTAATGGCCCCAAGGACAGACACAGAAACAGGCAGTGGCTCCGGCTCTGGAACAGGCACTGGCTCCGGCTCCAGCTCTGGAACCAGAGACACAAAAGGTCTGAAGGGTCTTTCCAGGATCCGTGCCAGATGCTCCAGATATTTGCTCGGTATTCCCCCGGCTACGAGAATAGGTATCTCCTGATCTGTCTCTGGCTCTGGAACAGACACTGGCTCCAGCTCTGGAACAACAGATAGACACCGGCTCCGAGCTCAGGAACAACAGACGCCGGCTCAGGAACAGCAAACACTGACTATGGTTCTGGAATGGACAATGGCTCCGGCAGTGGCGGTTCTACTTTGAATTACACCCAGGGTGAGACCCCCTTTCGAGCGCCCCCAATAAAGATACATTCCTGACATGTATAATGCACAGTAGCTTATCTTTTATTATTAATAGAAAAATTCATACCGATTTTCCCATGGCTGTCGCTATAGAACCATGCACTCATTACACTGCGCTCTCCACAGACGACAAAGAAGTTTTAGTAGTTAATGTATTTCCACCACAGAAAAACGCTTGCTGTAATTCTGCTAAAAGATTTATTTACGGAAAAGAGAAAAAACAACCAAGTGTTTGGGTGCACATGCACTCCCATACTGAAAAGTTTATGAGCGTGCTTCCCGTGCGCCTATTTGAAACATAGAGGATTTGAAATAATGACAGAGCGCGCAAAAGACGCGATTCGTGAACAAATCAGGAGATCCCCTTGACATCGCTTCTGTGCACGGCACCTTCTCAGCAAGCAGGGTGACATTGCCAATAATTGAATCGAAATTATAAAAAAATAGAAAAACTTCCCGGGACAGAGGGTTAACTGCTCGTGCCGCCCCATGTGACATGAAGAAATGCCGCCCCGGGCGATTGCCCAGTTCGCCCGTGCCTAGAACCGCTACTGGGCTCCGGCTCTGGAACAGCAAGCACAGGCATGTCCAGGATCCGAATCAGATGCTCCAAATGCCCTTGTGGCCACACGAATGGGCATCTCCCTGATCCGTCTCTGACCGGGTCAGATGTGGCGTGGACAGTCTCTGGCTGAGCAGACGGGACGTGAACAGTCTCTGGCTGGGCAGACGGGACGTGAACATTTTCTGGATGGGCAGACATGACGTGAACCATCTCACTGACTACCTCTTCCACTGCAACCTCCACAGGTCCTGCGAAACTTGACCAACTGGGTCTCCTTAAAAAACTCCCTTCTCTCCCGCTCAGTGGCTGGGGAAAAGATATTAAAAAACATACCACTGGATCTGGGTTTGACGGAGTCTCTGTCACGAAACCACACACGGAAAACAGAAAATCCAATTGCAGTATATTTAAAAATAAGGGCAATCCAAAATCATAGTCATCGAGGCAGGGGTCAAACATCCAAAATCATCAATCAAAACATAAGAACAAAAACAGGAACAAGCAGGAACACACACCTCAGAAGTGGCGACATATTACAAGGACTCCGTAAATGAACACCGACACAGACAGGGAAATATACACACAGATCTAACAATGTGATGGGGAACAGTTGAGTGCAATGAACTGATGAGTGACAGACAGAATGCTGGGAAATGAAGTCAAATGTGAAAGACACTGTGAGAACGAGGACCTCTAGTGACAACCCAGGGAAACACAACCAGACACTGTGACAATCTCTGCCACACAAAATTCCTCGGCCACACACACATTCACACTGTCACGCTGCATTTGATAACATTTAATAGACCTACAGGAGACCGACTAGCTTCTCCGACTAGCTTTGCCTCCAGTACGTCTCTGTCTTTTGGAAACAGACGGGTGGTTATATATACTTGTGAACTTTCCTGATTTTGGAGAGAGGATGGTTGAATGAGTCACTGTTGTTCATAAGTCATAAAAGACGGTTGAGATGGATGCTCGTTTAAACTGTGCTGCTGCACACTTCACTCTTCAGTGTGTGTGGAGAGTGAGACTCACATATGAGGTGGTGATGAAAAAGGTGAGCAGAGGCAGGTGAAGAAGAAAGAAACAAGGAAGGGGAGGGGGCTCGACTATTTTTAGCTTCCATCTGATGAGAAGGTTATATAGTCTGCCACAGACGTGAGATTCGGTTTATGTGCACATATAAACACCTTCGAAATGCTTGGGATGGTATTACAAAACATTCAGAATAATTTAAAACAATGAGGTTTTTGCATGAGTCTTATTATATTGATATTGATCTCTGCCGCTGCTTTATTGAATTTCCTTTATGAAGGGACTTCACTGTTGCAAAAATCAATGTTTAAAACATCAGCATTCATAAACTCTAGTGGCCTACTGCTGTGGAAAGTGTTCAGGTGGTTGTGGAAACTGATTCTTTTTATACTGAATATATATGATATGAATGTAGTGAGGGTCATTTCTGATTGAATATGGATAGCAGATGGATTGACTGTATATTTGATCATGTGCAGAGTTAAAATTTGGACTGAAATGTTATGTTCACAGTGGTATGGTTTCAAGATCAGACACGGACATTTAAATCAGTTTGTGCTGAAAGTGTGTCCTTTGAAAGGATAATTCACTTTCCTGAAACACAAAAGAACATGTTTAGAAGAATGTTCATACTTCTCTTTTCCATACATGAAATAATTTATTGTAACCGGGGGTTTTCATGATACAAAATTCAGCCTAAAAGTATTCTAATTAGGGCTGGGGGTTGATTCTATTTGATATCAAATCATTTGGATGACATTAGATGACAAATTAAAAAGAATTGCTAATGCTGTAAATGATACAGGGAGTCAGATTTTATAATAATCTATATGTACATTTTTTTGGCGGTTTTTGATAAAAAGGTTTTTGATAAAATCATTCCAGGATTTTTCTCCATATAATGGACTTCAATGGGAACCAAACAGTTCAAGGTCCAAAAGACAGTTTCAGTGCAAACTGAAAACTGTTCAGAAGGGCTTTAAACGATTCCAGATGATAAATAAGGGTCTTATCAAGCGAAACGATCGCTCATTTAAAAAAAAAAAAAACAACAACAACAAAGTTTAAGTTTTATAAAATCAAATGTTCGCCTTGCTCTGTTCTGTGATGCGCGTACGTGGCTCTCCTGTTGGAACTCATTTATCAAAATGAACTAATCTTTTTTTAAGTCAATTGGTTTATTCAATGAATGAAATGAACAAGTTGATTCTGGAAAAGATCCAAATTGAAAAGAGTTCAATTTGGAGCATCACAAACTCGCATCACACCCTAACCCTAACAGAGCAATGTGAGCATTTGAGCTTATAAAACTTAAACTTTTTTTTTTTTTTTTTTAAATGAGCGATCGTTTCGCTTGATAAGAACCTTATTCATCGTCTGGAATCGTTTAAAGCCCTTTGAACAGTTTGCACTGAAACTGTCTTTTGGACCTTGAAACGTTTAGTTCACATTGAAGTCCATTATATGGAGAAAGTTGGAAATATGGAGGTTGTGTTTTCATCAAAAACCTTAATTTTGTTTCGACTGAAGAAAGATGACATGGATATCTTGGATGACATGGGGTGAGTAAATTATCAGCAAAAGTTTTTTTTAAAAAGTGAACTACTCCTTTAACAATACGTGACTTTGTAGCTGTTTTACTGACGTCTTGAAACACTGGTTGAACGATTACATGAGACATGATACAGATTTTGGTAAGCTGATATACTGTATCTTTCAACATACCTTCTGATGTTTATTCATGTTTAATTTGATCAGTTCACGTGCACTTTGTGCTGCTGCTCGATATTTATTGTTTGAATATCTTAATAAAATGGACAAAGTTTTGAAATGACATGAGGATCAGTAAATGATGTCAGATTTTCATTTGGGGTGAACTATCACTTTAAATTGAAATCTGCTCCTCTTCAGAAGACTTTAAATGCCATTGGTAATCATATCCCCATTGACTTTTAATGTATGGTAAAGGGCAGCTTGAACATTCGAACAAAATATCTCCTTATGTGTTCCATGGAAAAAAGTAATACAGGTTTGGAGCGACATGATTATGAGTAAATCTAAATCTCTTTGTGTGGCCCTTTGAGAATTCTGAAGACATTAATCTGTTTGAGCATGAACAGAATTTGAAATACATTCTGTTATATAAAGAGGTTTAAATAAAATTATTATGCTAATGTGGATAAGTGTGTTAAATTAAAAGTAAACAACAACAGCGTTTCAACACTCTTAGCTAACAGCAATTCCATTAAGTAATCCCACTTCTGTTTCGAAAATGCCAACAAAATCCCTGGTTAATATTTGTTTGCAGACTATAATAGTTACACCTAATCTAAATATCTGCATATTTGTTATTTTAATTCCTATGGGTGGTTCAGCTGTTACCTCGGATAGCGATTTAAAGTGAAATGATCCTGCTTCAGGTGTTTAGTTTAGCTGGTTATTGATGATCATCCTGAGGGATATTAGAGACAAAACAGAAGACAACAGAATTCTGCTTCCCTTATACAGATCTAAAAAATAAAGAAAAGGGGGTGAGGTACTATGTGTGTGTTACATAATTAACTATGTTTTGGGTATAAATTTGTACCTCATTTATTCATCCAAGTCATTCATTCATTCAAAATATTGTCTGTCAGTATAGCAAATTAACATATTAGTTTTGCAGAATTGTGTATAGTACACACTTTGCAAAAGGAGGAGATTGAATTGGGTCCTTATTCTAAAAGTCCTTGGCTGCAATTGTGACCTCTTTCACGCCTCATTATTAACGAGTTAATTCAGAAAAACAGAGCAAAAAAATAATAATTTCCATGAAAAATTAACTTGTTAATTCAGAAAAACAGAGCAAAAACTTTTTTCCATGAAAAATTATCTCGTAATTCTGAGATCATTAACTTTTTAATTCAGAAAAACATAGTACATTTTTTTCTTCAAGTGAATGCAATACGCTTCCGTAGTAACCTAGCAAGATCATGTGTAGCATCTTACTTTGAAACGTGTATTGTTGCATGATGTATTCTGTTTCGCTAACTTTTTTTTGTATAGCTGGCAGTGTATAGTCTTACACTTTCGTCAAACATCGATCATGTTGCCCTCTCACCATGTTTGATTCAGCAACTCTGGCTGTGTCTCTGTTATCTTTGCTTTGCTTTAATTATTTAAACACAGCAGTAGCGAATAGTGAACTCCCAGATAACCTTAGATATTTCAGAGCCGTATATCACATGAAAAAAAAAACACTCTTCAAAAGCAGAACTTCTGTGATATGAAAAAAAAAACACTCTGCCTGTCAATGTAAGGCTCTCTGCGGGGCCGCAACCTTGACAGAGATTTGATTCCGCACCATCCATCAGTCTGCTATGGCCCAGGGTTTCTCTCTAATGCTGAAAGATTCATTTTAACCTTTTGGAGAAACGACAAGAGTTCTCTGATCTGATACAGTGGGATACTCCTGCAAACTCCTCTGAGAGTCTCCATCATGAACAGAGAGCATTGTTAGTCACGGCCTCAGGATACTGCCTGATGCATATTCAAAAGTGGCAACGGTTATTTCAAAATGGGATGCTCAAATCTGATTTGCTGGCTGTGTGCAATTTCTGGGAGTTGTTATGCACAGGTGTTTATCAGTAGCCTGACTTCGTCATACTCATTCTAGTAAGACTGTGAGTCTGATACTGCTCCATAGAGCATCACTGTCCCGCCCACAGCCAGTGCCGGAAGTAAAAATTCAATACAATTTCTCCATTGACAGTTGGGATATGAACCGTACATGGTAATTTAAACATAACCATTTATGGTAGACTTAAAACCAGCTACGGCTGTACTAAGTGATTGTATATGCTCAAATAAACGCCAAAAGTTCATGGGGCACTAACCTTGTTTAAAGATAAATACCTTTTATTTGCAATGTTTTGGATAAGTACTTCATTACCCACAATCCAACAGTGATGCATCTGATTGGTGGAAGGTTGGTCTCAAACCCCGCAAAGTTACGTGACATGGAAGATCGTGTAATGACGTAGGGCTAAGTTCATTGGTCGCACCTCTGAGACGCCCCGTGCCATTGGATGTGCAGTTGCCGCAGCACAGCCTATGAGCGAGCCAGATACTCAATGTTTTAGCATGTGCAGCTACAAATGCGTTTTTACATATACGTTTCAGTAAATCAAGGAAAAGGAGTTTCCCTGCACATTTACTATATAAAATTCACTGGAGGAAAAAGTTCACGTGGCCGTCGTCAGATTTGGAAGTCACTCAAAAGGCTCTTTGATGGTGGCTTTAGTTGACTTCAGTGAGGCGCGGTGGTTAATTGGGAGGAGTAGTTCCTTTGCTCGGAAATTAAAATATGTACACAGGCTTGTACTCTTGGCTTTTTTTTGGATTTTCTCAATTGTATAGTAGACCAGATATAATAATTGATCCTTTTGATTTTTGTTATCTTGTTTTTCATGAATGTACAATACAAAGAGCAATGTGTAAAGTTTGACCAGATTTAGTGTTACACTTGTCTTGATATTTGTTCCCCACTAAATGTTTTTTTTCCCCCTAAATGTTCAGATTTTATTCAATATTGTGCACTTGTGAGTTTTCTAGACTAAATTGTACTGCTGAATTATCCATTAATCTAGTTTATAATAGCATAATAGTTTATATAATAGTTTATAATAGCATTTTTGTCATAGATTATGATCATATTTTTTGGGATTTGTTGTTTTTCTTTATAATGAAGTTGTATTAATTAGATTGTGTTTAACACACAAAAGAGTTATAATAAGTTCAACTCAGAGAGTTATAGAAATTCTACTTGATAAAAAAAAAAAATCGAATCGTAAATCGAGTTTTTTATAAAAAAATCGCAGATTTTTTTAAGGGAAAAAATCGCCCAGCCCTAACTGGTGTAGGTGACAGTTGTCGTGAGGTCAGATGATGAGTGACAACCCGGGGAAACAAGGAGCAGGGTCGGGGACAGTCACGCGTTTTGTAACTGCGAGTTTTGCATCTCACACGGGGGAAGGAAGGAATTATGTATCTTAGCACGAGAAAGCGTGTTTAGCATGGTATGAAAGATTGTAGAATAGGATGACGCTAGACAGCAGAACTGTTTGCTCTACTCTCATGTAAAATGATGATGAACCACTGTGGCCCAGCCCACAAATACACTCCTTCCAAAACAGTCTTAAAGAATGCAAAGTCTGCAACAAATTTGTACAATAACTCACTAAAGTAAAGAAAGTTATGTGAAATGAAAAGAAAAACTGTAAAAGAAAAGCAATATGAAATGAAAAGAATGTGTGGAATGAAAATAAAATGTAAAGAAAATATGCAAATAAGCCTTTAAATAAATGCTCTTCATAGGCTACCCTCATGTGTGTGTGTGTGTGTATATATATATATATATATATATATATATATATATATATGGGCTGCCCGTGGTGGGCGCCGGAAAATTTCCCTTATTTTCAAATCCAAAACTTGACAAGTATGAGCCAAGGTGAGGTCTAGTGTATGTCTATGGCTTATCAACGCCTACTTCAACACGGCCGGTTTAGCCCCGCCCACCGATTCGCGCATTCACGCATAGGTAAACAAAAGCATACCTCGTGATGACAAACGGAGCGAGCTACCAGCAATAAACATTCCGTTGACAAAATGTTGCGCCGTGCCTGGCTGTGGAAGAAGACAGTTTCTGCATAAGCTTCCTCTGGATTCCAATATTAGGAATGCCTGGTTAAAATTTGTTTTTAATGACGTTCCTGTGGATGAGTGTAAAACATTATCCTTATTTTTGCTTCATTTCACCGAGGATTGTTTTCTGAACAAGACACAGTTCGATGCTGGATTTAAAGACCGATTAAGAGAAAAGAACGGTGATGTGCCGTCTATATTGGATCTGACAGGAATTGTGCAACACACGGACTCTGGGTCGAACATGTATGGGTGAATCCGGTTGCCATTTGACAACATTGGACGTTTTCCCTCACGTGCACCGACGGGTGAGTTAAATCTCATTATAATAAAGAGGGAGAAATGAAGACGACACAGATATGCATTTTGTGTATGACCTAGAAGTATTTATTCAGCGATCTGCAGTTAAAGTTAATCTGTACGGAACATCGTTGTTGTACGGAACATGCTTAGTCTACGTTACCTTCTATATTGGATCCAACAGGAGTGGTGCAACACACTTATGTGAGTAATATTTTTATTTTAGAAATAATAATCTACTCGGCTAGCATTGCTTTGTTACAGATCGTTTGATATCTAATAATTATGTGTATGTGTCTACAAGTATCCGTTGTATTTGAGGTGCTGTTGGTTCATTGTCCTGTGATTCGGTATCGGACTCTGGGTCAAACATGTATGGGCGAATCATTCCGGTTGCCATTTTACAACAGTGGTTTTCAAAACAATTCCCACGTGTATCTGACCAAAAACCAACGACAGAGTTGAAGCTCATTATAATATGCAAAACTGTTATCCACTCACAGCAGTGGGCGTTTACTTCCTAGTCTTCAAAAGAGAATCACAGTCCCGCCACAGCCGGTGCCGGAAGTAAAAATTCAATACAATTTCTGCATTGACATTTGAGATATAAGCCATAAAAACGTAACCATACATGGTAGACCTAAAACCAGCTACGGCTGTACTAAGCGATTGTATATGCTCATATAAACGCCAAAAGTTCATTGTGCACTAACCTTGTTTTAAGATAAATGCCTTTTATTTGCAATATATTGGATAAGTACTTCATTACCCACAGTCCTGAACAATCCCACAATCCAACAGTGATGCATCTGATTGGTGGAAGTTGTGTCACGTGTCTGAAACTCCGCGAAGGTACCGTGAAGACTGAAGATCGCGCAATGACGTAGGGCTAAGTTCATTGGTCGCACTTCTGAGACGCCCGCTGCCATTGGCTGTGCAGTTGCCATAGTTTAGCTAATGAGTGAGCCAGATACTCAATGTTTTTGCATGTTGAGCTGCAAATGCGTTTGCTTCAGTGAATCGAGGAAAAGGAGTTTCCCTGCATATTTACTATATAAAATTCACTGGAGGAAAAAGTTCACATGCCCGTCGTTAGATTTGGAAGTCGCTCAAAAGGCTCTTTCACTGTGGCTTTCAGACGACTTCAGTGAGGCGCGGTCGTTTATGGGAGGAGTAGTTCTTTTGCTCGGAAATTAAAATATGTACACAGGCTTGTACCCTTGACTTTTTTTGGGATTTTCTCTTCGTTTTTTCACTCGAAAATGATGTATGCTTATGAGTTCAGCCGTAGCTGATTATCCTCAGACATGCTCTAATACTCTTTAGATATGGATTTTACAAAATGTCAATGGGAGAAATTAATGGGAAATTTACTTCCGGCACCAGCGCTCTCTCGGGCTGTGGGCGGGACTGCGATACGCCCATAAAATCTGAGCATTTTTCAAGTAGGCTGAAAACTAGGGAAGAAAATAGCCCATAACTTATTCATTTTTATGTTTTTGAATGTAAAAGCGAACGTCATAAGTTGACCTCAGACAACAAAACAAAAACATTTAAAAAGCCAGTTCATGACCCCTTTAACGATCTGAAAAGCAAGTATCAAGCGCAAAGCGCAAGTAACTCTGTGGGCGGGTCATGGGCATTGTTGCTATTTAACCGGCGGTGATAAATGACTCTTGTGCTCGACGCAAATCTAAACGAGGTTGGTCTGAAGTAGCTTCATTATTCATAGGTGTGGTTTGGACGTAACATGAAACAAACCAATAAGAGCATGGTATCACATTGCCTTTAAGAGCGTGATGAACGAGGTGTGCTTGCTCCATGGCGCAATACTATTATAACGGCGCATTTATCAGACACGCTTCATACGCGCAACACGTCACTGACTTTAGACTAGGGTTTTTCTGGTCAGTGGCGCAATTGTTTTCTGGAACTGCAAAATAGCACCAGGGAATGTTTGCGCCGAAACACGCCTCCTTTTTAATGCTGAACTGCCCAGGGGAGCACAAGTTCATTCCCTGAGTTTGCCCGTGTGCGTCTATGGAGGGAAAGGTCTGCTTTGCGCGGGTGCAAAATAGGAATGATAAATTTGTTGGTGTACAAAGTCATTTGCGCTGGTTGCAAGATAGGGCCCCTAGTTTTATTGGTCATTACTTCTGAAGAGAAATGGTACAGACACTGGACAAGGAATAAATCTTAGTGAGCAGATGTCAAGCACCTGTGTTTGCTTTGCACACACTATTAAATCAAGTATGGCTAATTGAAAGGCTATGGCTATGTTCACACTGCAGGCTGAAACGACCTAATTCCGATTTTTTTGCCCATATGCGACCTGTATCTGATTTTTTCATGACAGTCTGAATGACACAGATCCGATCTTTTCAAATGCGACCCAGGCCACTTGGGTATGTGGTCCAAATCCGATATGTATCCGATCTTTTGAAATGCGACTTCAATCTGAACGGCCAGGTCACATATATCCGAACACGCACGTCATTACACGCACCTGTAGCTCGCGAATACACTCCAACTCCACCGCGTTTCTGCGCTGTTATGGGCCGCCGCAGACGTGTTCTCTTCCCGTGACAGAGTTGATCGGAGGCGCTCACAAACATAATCGAAGGTAGGGGTGGGAATCTCTAGGCACCTCACGATTCTGATTCGATTACGATTCAGAGGGCTTCCGATTTCGATGCTAAATCGATTATCTGAATATTTTTTTGTGTGTGACTATAAATACTTTGCTTTAAAAGTAAAAATTAATGACCCATGAAGAATTAATAATACATTTTATTAACATTGCAAAGAACCAACAGGAAAATAAATGTGTGCCTGAACTAGCAGCATACTTGTTATCCATAGTTTTTTTTTTTTTTTTCTCCTCAAGTTGATGGGGACCAGCAACTGTTTGGTTACCCACATTCAAAAAAAAAAACTTCTTTTGTGTTCAGCACAAGAAGAAAGAAATTAATACAAGTTTGAACAACATTAGAGTAAATAATGACAGATTTTTTTTGTGAACTATCCCTTTAAGGACGAGCGGCAGTACTATTTATAGACCAGCAAGCGACTTGTACTAAAATGCGTTTAATATAGACGCATATTACGCCAGATTTTCTCTCAAATGTTTGCTTTCACTTTAGACATAGCCAATTCTGTTTATGTAAACATTGTATGTATTTAACAGTATTAGCAGAAGACTCGAAAGATAACTTAGTCCAGTGTTCAGGCGCTGTTTGACAGTGCCTTTGAGCGTCGGGAGGGCAAGGCTTATGCAAATAATGAACTTTTGTGAATTGCAGTGTCCCGGCGTACCAGACGGCTCTGGGCGTACCTATTCATTAACGTGTGATGTGTAGGCTACGTCGCGTTGTACAGTTGAGAGCAGATGCGCCAGAACTGAACTGATAGAATGCACTGTAACACGATACTATCGATATTTCTTCAAAAGCAGATAGTAGAGACATTTTAATCGTCCACGATCAAAAATCGTGCTATCGCACACCTCCTCCACACATCAGCTTTTAATGAGGAGGGTGTTTGGATTCGGCGCTCAGTCATCACGTCTGCATCTCTGTTATGTGCACGCCACTGACGCTCCGGCCACTGCAATTCTGCGCTTCAGAGTTCCGTCTTTCACGTTGCGTCAATATTACATTATTATAAATATATATACATTTTTATATATATATATTTTTTTAAATCGATTTTTGACATTTGTGAATCCATTCCAGAATCGTCCACGTCCGCATCGCTATGCATCTAAGAATCGATTTCTTCCCCCACCCCTAATCGAAAGGTGGATCGGGTCATTCGGAAGTTACTGATGAATTCTGTATCAGTGAAGCCACTCACATCAGTATCCCACCACTCCTGGCTGCGACACCGCACCCACACGCTTCTCTGTTTAATTTTCTTCTTAAAATGAGAAGATTGTAAGTGTGCTGACTCTGTTGTGAAAATAACTTTAATATTGCTAAATGAGCTCCACTGTAAGACATCCATTTAGCTACTTCCGCAAACAACAAGTGACGTCGTTGACCGTTGAGTACTCTTCTGCGCATGTGGGTCACTTCTGGGTCATTTCACGTTCACACAGGAGATCACAAAAGGTCGCATTTAATTGGAAATGTGAACGGCCTTGCAAAAAAATCGAATTTTTTCAAAAAATTGGAATTGAGCATTAAGCCCTGCAGTGTGAACGTAGCCTATGGCAAAACTTAGAAATACTTAGGGATGTACTCTGTCTTGCACATAGTGTGCAAGCATTTCAAAGAATATTCCACTGACCATAAGTGCGGATGGACACGTTTGGCGCACACATTTAGTGGACCTTATAATCAATCGCACATGGGCAGATGTCCACACGCAAGTGTGCATTCGTGTGCGGAGAGATCAACAGACTGCGCTAATGACAAAATATACCCCACACTTGTTTTTCAGCATTTTGCACTCAAGCACTGCATTTTTAAGATGCCGTGTCAAGGTAAAATACTTTTCATACCAGTAGTTTTTAAAGGCAAAAACACGTTCTATGTGAACAGCCCTCTGAATTATGATAGTCTGGCTATGCAACAGCATTGTTAAAACAAAACAGCATCCTTGTTTCACAAAATGTAGGGCTGTAATCAACCAAAAAAAATCCTTAGTCGACCAAGGTCTTGTCCTGCGCGACGATTAGTCGACTAAAAAAAAAAAAAAAACGGATGTTTTGATTGAACATTTTTTAAACAATTGTCATAGAGCATTTATAAAACAACAACGAAAAAACATCGAAAATAAAATAAAACTATAATAATAATACAATTCTTTGAAAATTAAGTGATTTGTTTAACTGCAAGTGAGGAGCTCTGTCCTTGGTCTATACTGACGGTCACAATCACGCACCTGATCACACCACACGCTACAAAATAATATAACTGCTATCTGCCACATAATGAAAAATCCTAACAAAAGCTCTCGTTTATACAGGCTGTATTCTTCTTTACTTACAAAGCTATGGGTTAACTTTTGTCCAGCCGATCTGTTAGGCGTTCTTAAAACAACAGACAAAATAGCCTAAAAAACTATCTGAAATCTAGCTGTGTTGTAAGATAGCATATAAGTTTAATTTCGTTTTGTTACATTATTTAGGCTACTTTCAAATGAGTCAAGTGTACAAATAAAAACCTATTAAGAAAACAATCGATTGAGTCAGTATGATAAAGCCGTTAAAAGAGCTGCTCACGTCTTTTGCGCGCTCAAGTTTGATTTTAAATAGGCACGCGATGTGCGCGCTCATAATGGAGCAACGCGGTCGCCACCGTCGCCTACCTCCACAAACATGTAGCCAGACAAAAGATTTAGATTTCTTGGACATTCTGTCGACTAAAGTAGCGTGAACTGAATGAATACAGCAAAACTACCTACCAGTACATCCCTTACTGAGCGCTAGCAGCAGCGCAGCCAGTAGGTGCGGTTCCCGAGTGTGTTATGTGTGTGCGCTAAAACTGTGGCGCAGTTACAAGAAATAGCCTAAAAGCATTTAAAGTTGGGGATAAAACATAGGCTAATTATATTTAGAATACAGTAATAAATAACTGCTTTATAAAGGAATAAATATCAGGGAGTAAATCATTGAAAATGTATTTCTATTGGCAAAAAAAAAAAAAAAAAATGCGACTGGTTGACCAATAAGAATTTCAGTCGACCAAGACGGCATTCGACTGATTAGTCGACTAAACGACTAAAGTTGACAGCCCTAACAAAATGACTGCAAGAATGAGCTTTATGGCATTTTATTAATTGGATTTAGCATTTTCCTCCCTACTACTGTTTGCAGTCAGAACAAACATGTGACTCATTTTATGATCCACCAGTTGGGAATCATTGCCTTTTACGACACAACATACTGAAAGATGCAACAAAATATAAATGTCGTCTGCTCACTAGACGCTTTTAGTAGCAGCTGTTACCTTAAATATCTATGCTCATTACGTTACCAAACCATCTCAAAATCTGCCAAGCCTCTATCCTTTTTTCTGTCAATCATGAATGCTAATGTGACAGACAGAGAGCATGCTGGGTTTGCACCGTGTAGCAAAACCACAATGCCACAGGAGACTATACCTCACAACCTCACCAGACACAACACTGGTCCAGCTGATAACAGCTCATCCCTGTGCTGTCAATCAACAGCTGAATCTATTTAGATATCACCACTTGCACGGTAGCCGGGGAAAAAGAAATAACTAGAATCTCACCTCACTTAGTGTGAAGGCTTTTCATCACTGTATTAAACTACAGCTGTAAGCTACTGCACCATAAATATTACATTCTTATTATCTCTTTGATGGAGAGGGATATTAAAACAGTTATTGATGAAACCAGGGACTGTGCAAATAACTATAGTCTATACTTTCTTGTAACAGTTTGGCAACAGTGCTTTCGGGGTAATTTAGGTCAACTGAGTATTTTCGTAGCTGAATAGAGTGGATCATGAGTGCAGCATCAAGGCAAATAGCATAAAATTGAACAGTTATTTTCAATGTTTACTTCGGTTTGCATTTGATATCAAATCACGGAACTGAAGCTAGAAAATGGCCCACTTGCAATAGGCTTCCTACCAGGCCAGGGTTAATTTTCACTGTAAAAAAAATCTGTTAAATTTACAGGAAAACCCTGGCAGCTGTGGTTACCAGAGTTTTCCTGTTAAAAATACGGTAGCCACATTTTAGGTTTTACAGACTTTGACCGTATTTAATTTTACAGCAATAAACCGTATTTCATTATCTGATATAATGTTAATTTACTGACCTTTTGAAGTATTAATATCTGTTTTGTTCAATTGTAATACACTGACTGCCAACAATCACAGCCGTAATGAGAGTCAAATGATCAATCAAAGCTCATCATTATCAGCTCTTCCTCAAGAAAGTTCATACTATTATATAGAAGCTGCACAGTGTCATTCACACAAACATTAAACACCATCATGGTAACATGTTGAAATTTAAAAAATGCAATAAGTATTAATTTAACAACATTAAATGTAACATAAAACCCTAATGTACATAACTGATTAGGAAAAAAACTAAGAAAATTATGAAGAAACAGTTAAAATACATTAAATGTGAAGTGTCACGCAGGGAATTGTGGGAATGTCAATTTAAATTTTTTCACTGTAAATTACACAATGACTTCTTCTTTTTCACTTCAAAAACTGTAAATTTAACAGTATTTTACAGTAAAATTACATTAAACGTACCATTATTTATATCACAGTTATTTACCGTATATATAGTAAGGAAACTTTCTGTTAACCAATTAACAGTTTTTCACTGTAGCATTTTTACAGTCTTTTACTGTTAAAATCACAATAATTTTTTACAGTGAGCCTAAATTATAGAAAAAGACATCAACAAGCTAAATTATTATAATTCTAGTGGTTGAAAAATAAACTGAAATAAAATAATCATTTGTTAACATAAATTAACGACAGCATATTAGTTGACATAAACTAATAATGAGAAAATACGTTTATAGCACTTATTAATCTTAGTTGATATTAATTTCATCATTTACTAATACACAGATAAAAGTTGTATCTGTTAATAGTATTTAATGGACCTGAGCTAATATGAACAAACAATAAACTAAGGTATTTGTATTAATGTAACTTAATAAATGTATTGCTTAGTCTTAATGTTAGTTAATGCAGTAAATGTTAACTGAAGGAAGCTTATTGTAGTGTTGCCTGACTAGCTGAAGACGTTAGCTTTACCCATTAATAGACATGATACTGCCTTGAAAAAACAACCATAATAAAATGAGCCTTCACAATAGATAATGCTTTACACCAAACTCTGTTAGAGAATTACATATGACAATTTACCTATATAATACCTAACTTACCTGTGGAGTAATAAAAAAAAATCTCTGTGTTGCTTTTACAACATTTCACATCCCTCAGTTCTCGTTATCTCTGAAAAAGCCAAGCTGATGTTGATTCTTGTTTTATTACGAGCTCTGTCTAATTCTCTTAATTCTTCAGAAGACTCTCCTCTGTTCAGCATTTGTTTTAAACGTGTGATTCTCTGGAGTTTGGAGATTTAAAGGATTACTTTAAACGTTTGCTGATAATTTACTCACCCCATGTCATCCAAGATGTCCATGTCTTTCTTTCTTCAGTCGAAAAGAAATGAAGGTTTCTGATGAAAACATTCCAGGATTTTCTCCATACAATGGACTTCATTGGGCACCAAACGGTTTTAGGTCCAAATGAGAGTTTCAGTGCAGCTTCAAAGGGCTTTAAACGACACCAGACGATCAATAAGGGTCTTATCTGAGCAAAACAATCAGTCATTTCAAAATAAATAAAAAAGTTTAAGTTTTAAAAGCACTTATGCTCACCTTGCTCTGGTCTGTGATGCTCTCTTCTGTGAGAGACCTATTTAACATTATTGCGTATTACGTGGCGTCATGAGCCTGCATCGCAGAACAGAGCAAGGTGAGCATTTGTGCTTATAAAACGTAAACTTTTTTATTTATTTTTGAAATGACCGATGGTTTTGCTAGATAAGACCCTTATTCATCATCTGGTGTCGATTAAAGCCCTTTTAAGCTGCACTGAAACTCTCATTTTGACCTTGAACCGTTTGGTTCCCATTGAAGTCCATTATATGGAGAAAAATCCTGGAACATTTTCATCAAAAACCTTAATTTCTTTTCAGACTGAAGAAAGAAAGACATGGACATCTTGGATGACATGGGGTGAGTAAATTATCAGCAAAAGTTTTTTTTTTTTTTTTAAGTGAACTAATCCTTCAAAGCAGCTCGGGCGTTAATCTTTTTTAGAAGAAGGATTGATGATGTATTGATTCATTATTTCAATTTTGTCAATTTTGAACCAAAAAATCTACATAGTGTACATTTAATTAAAAAATAATACTGTTTGTTGATTCCTCATTGGAATAGCAAAATGAAAGTTCTGTCATTATTTATTCAAATGCATTGTGTGAGCTGTGACCACTATGACCGGATCAGTGAGTCAGTTAGTTGGATTAGGAACCACTGTCTGATTTGTGAACAAATCATTGAGGGCTGCATTTCCCGTACAAATGTAACTTGTTGCTAAACCACTGTAGAAAAAAAATAATCATTGTAGAAACTATAGCTAATATCTGTTTCCCGAAACGTAGTAACATGGTCACACCCCGTTGTTCGAATCACATCAGTTCAACAATATAGGACTGTCGATAATGACGCCATGTGAAGGTGGTGGAGTAATAATTTCTGCTTGGCTAATTAATTGATTGGAGGGTGCAATTAATGTCATATTATTATAGTTCATTTACACAAACAACAGAAAGCCATTTCATTTTTTAATCACATTTACATAATTGATGTACACTTCAGTTCATTCAGTCAGCAGCTTTCTCCACAATGTAATCTCTCCAAGATACTGCTGTTCTGAACATGGCATCTCCTACTTCACTATTTCTGTTCCCCGTTATTTTGCTTTATTTGTTGTTTGATACAATGCATGTTCCCTCTTACCATCATGCGTGTTTACTTATTTATACACATACTTGTTGACACCTAAGTAGAGGGATATTCAATTAAAGTTCCAAGAGGTCTTTACTGTATATTTCCTACCCAGTGGAGGTGCGGACAATGCTTGTGGTGGAACAGTTATACATTTCCATTGGGTAGCCATAGTACTTTGTAAAAGAAAACATAGCCATCAAATATTAGAATCTTGGGCCCCGGGAGCGAAAGCAGAGATGTCTAAGATTTGTTACCAATATTTACCAAAAAAGTAATTATTTCTCCCAACTGGATTTAAATATAAAAAGGTTAGATCAGATGTTTTATCAGGCTTTTTTAAAATGTAATTGCGACTTTATCTCACAATTCTGACTATTTTTCTCACAATTGCGAGTTTATATCTCATTTAAAGTTGTAATTGCTTGTTATAATGTTAGAACTGTGTGATATAAAGTGGCATTTGCGTGTTATAAAGTCAGAACTGTGTGAAATAAACTCACAATTGTGAGTTATAAAGTCAGAATTGTGTGATATAAAGTTGCAATTGCATTTTATAAAGTCAGAATTGTGAGATATAAACTTACAATTCTAAGGAAAATTCTTTTTTTCCTTAGAATTGGACTTTAAAACTCGCAATTGCGAGTTAATATCTCTTAATTCTGAGAAAAGATCTCAGAATTGCGAGATATAAAGTCAGAATTGCGAGAAAAAAGGTCAGAGTTGCAAGTTTATTTCAAGCAATTGTGAGTTTATATCTCACAATTTTGAGTTTATGTCTCACAATTCAACTTTATATCTCGCAATTCTGAATTGCAAGATGTAAATTTGCAATTGTGATATAAAAAGTCACAATTTTCTTTTGAAATAAGTTTTGAAACAAGCTTTCATATTTCTACCATGACTCAGATGGCAGGTGAAAATTTACATTGTATTTATTTCATAAAGGATTAACAGATGGTAGCGTGCTACAATGATTCATGTGTAGTTGTATAGAAAGGTTATTTGGCGTAGGCCCCATCCTAGTCCCAATCCTGGGGAAGCAGATTTGGCTAATCCTGTCTTAAGATGAAGGCAACCAAGCTGGTGGTGGTGGGGAGGATGGATGGGAACCACAGCGTCAACTGCAAATGTTTAAGAGAAAGTTCAATACTTGTGCTGTATATTCTCCAAGTGTCAAGCAGTGATTGACCAGACTTAATAGTTATGAATAAATGACGTGGGATATGATTCTTCCTGGTAGAACCTATACGCTAAAGCTATCATTTCTAACCACAGGTCGAGAGCTGTACTTCCAACCACACTAGTTTGCAGAGCTGTTTGTGAATGTTTGTTGGAAATAAGAATCGCTAAACTATGCTGATAACAAAGGAGCTTGTGCTTTTGGGAAATGCACTCCAGACTGGTATTATGATCTGTATTAACCAAAAATTCAACCTAAATTAACTTTGCTGAAAGTAAGATTAACTCAACTGACATTTTAATTAAACTAGTCTTAAAATGCTCATATAATTAAAACAGCATTCAAATTCGGAAAAGCAAAAATATAAAAACCTTGCGTTAGACAGCCTTCTACATTGTCGTTTCTCAAATTTTCTCTGTCTTTCATTTTCTCAAATCAGGAGGGAGAGAGAAATAAACAGAAATGAGCAGGTCTGGCCCATTTCTCAGCTGCTACTACAGTCCCAATGTCTTTCACGCATGGGGTCCGGCAATGACAGCACAGCAACAGCAGAAGAAGCAACCATAATTAATGTGCTCATGATATGCTGTATCTGCCAGTGTTTCAATTCTCAGAGCATGCATGCTTACAGTAAATGGATGAAGTCTCAAGCGGCATTCAGTGGGAGATTATTAGGGACTGTTTTCCACCTGAATCAGGGATTAGAATCAAGCTATTAACCCTTTAACCAGACACACTTACAGCAGAACATAGCTTGAGAGTTTTAAAACAAACATGAAATCAAAATAGATTAATTAACTGGGCTGTGCAGAGAAAACAATAGTTGTATCTGTTGCAATGGGAAAAAATGTTTCATATCCTGTAAACCAAATGTGGTTGGCAAAATTATGTCGGCATTAGTGGAATTGCATTTGCATGGTTTAAATCATACTTATCTGACATTTAATGAAAAGATGTCATATCGATCACAAGATCAGTATGGAGTACCACAAGGCTCAGTACTAGGACCGCTGTGGTTCACTATGCACATGCTACCCTTAGGAGAAATCATTAGGAAGCATGGCATTAGTCACTGTTATGCTGATGATACTCAGCTGCATATTTCTTCAGACCCTAACGAAACTTACCAATTCACAGAATTAATGGAATGCATAGCTGATGGAAAAAAATGGATGATGAGTCATTTCCAAGTACTTAATTCTGAAAAACCAGAGATTCTAATTATTGGACAAAAAACTTCCTCACTAATAACCAGGAATACTGTCTAACACTTGATGGCTACTCTATAAAATCTGCGTCGTCGGTTAGGAACCTGGGTGTCCTTTGATACTAATCTTTCATTTGAAAATCACTTATCTAGTATCTGTAAAACCACATTTTTCCATCTTAAAAATGTACCTAAATGACGTCATATGCTCTCAATGACAAATGCAGAACAATTAGTTCATGCGTTCATGACATCAAGAATAGATTATTGTAATGCTCTTATGGGTGGTTGCCCTGCACGCTTAATAAATGAACTTCAGCTGGTCCAAAACGCAGCAGCTCGAGTTCTTACTACAACCAGGAAGTATGACCATATTAACCCAGTTCTATCAACACTGCATTGGCTCCCTTTTAAACATCATATACATTTTTTATTACTTACAAAGCACTTAATGGTTTAGCTCCCCAGTACTTGAGCGAGCTCTTAAGGCATTATAGTCGGTCACGTCTTGCGATCTCTAAAATTACGGCCAGTTGATAATACCAAGAAAATAAAAATCGACTGCTGGTGGTAGATCCGTTTCCTATTTAGCACCAAAACTCTTGAACAGTCTTGCTAATATTGCCTGGGAAGCAGACACGCTCTGTCAGTTTAAATCTAGACTTAAAATACATCTCTTTGACCTAGCATACACAACACATTATAAACTTTCAATAATTTCAGTAATTCAATGTTAGGCTGCATAGATTAGGTCAGCCGGAACCGGGAACACTCCCCATAAATCCTGATGTACTTGATACATCATAAGAAGAATGGGGTCTACGCTAATATTAGTCTCTCTGTTTATCCAGATTTGATGAAGGACATGTGCCTGGGCGCGATGACAACGTGGCTCCAAAGTGTCAACTATTCTCTCCCCTGTGAAGGCCCCCTTCTCCTTCCCTTTACCTCTGTGCAGATAAAACGTTGTCAAAATAGTTCCGGTTCAGGAAAACCAGGCACGTTAAGGTTTTTTCTGTTGCATCGGTGTCGTGTGAGCGCCCCCTAAGTTAATAACTAATGATCTTAGCAATGGATGTAAATCAATCAAAACTAACTTTAGCTTGACAATAACTTTATTCTAGAGCTCCTGTAAAGTCAAAACAATCTCTATTATTTAATTCCCTATTATCACTGTAAAGCTGCTTTGAAACAATCTGGGCCCGGTTCCCCAAAAAGTTCTTATCTCTTAGTAGTTCTTAACCTATTCCTTAACCTCTCTCTTAACCTTATGGCACGGTTCCCGAAACGTTTGTACGCTAAGTATATCTTCTGTAAATCACACTTTCGTAAGGTTGGTCTGGACCATTCGTAAGCTCTCTCTTAGTGTTGTTTGAGCTCAAGACGCTAGTCGCCGCCACTGTGCAGCAGTCTTTAGAAACTTTCACACATTTTCAAAACGGTCACCTTTTTTCAAAACTCTAAAACTTCCAAAACGTCACTCACAAAATGCTAAATGCCTCACATCTCCTTCAAAAATGTAACACTACATTCAAAATGCCATTAACACATGGCAGATTGAAGCATTTGCATCAAATGGCAAACACTTAATAGTGTTAGTTTCATAATAGTGCATTTTTTGATACACCATAAACATGTTTTTTTCTAAATCTAAAGCTCTTTGGTCTTCCATACGCTTATATCTACATTTCAATACAATGTTCTACAGTGAAAGTAATCTTAATTAAAACCTCAGTATATAAGTCAGAAATTGTACACTCTTTTGTACAGCCTTGTAATTCATTGTATTTTTCAAAAAATATAATTTCCTATTCAGTGCAAAAGCCGTATGCGTTGGGGTTCTATAAATACAGAGGTCCCAAAAGTGATCTTGCTAAGGTTGGCATATTATTTTACCACTGTAATTGTCAAAGAACTTAGGCTATGTATATCTGTTGTAAATAGGAATCCATTACATTAAAGTTATTCTCATTCTGGCCACAGTATGCAATAGGCTTTTGCTGTCCTCTCTTATCTCCATCTCCTTCTCTTGCTCTTCTTCTCTCAGTCTCTTTATCTTCACCTGTAAATATCCCCTTACCGATGCTGAGCTTTGATTGATAGTCTTTGCAAACTGATTATTTATGTCGTCGTTTAAAACTTCTATTGTAAAATAGCTGTTTAGTTTTGCCACGTGCATCTTATTTCCTGAAGCGTCGCGTTGGGATTAGCGCGCGACTCGCGCTTCTGTGAACATAAATCCTGCTTTGATCAATCATCTCAAACATTTTGACATATCACAATTTGATAATTTATTTAATATTCTATATTTTACAGATAACTTAAACTATGTTACGTAAAATAAATGTTACTGGAATAATTTGAGGAATGTTTAATTTGCATAGAACGTGTTATCTTTCTTAATGCCGTAATGCACCTTCACGTGAAGTGCAAAATTCGATTCCTGAGCAATCGATGCCAACTAATTCAGCACCTTCACTTGGGACAGCGCCTTTGTTACGCCGAACGTAAGAGGAGCAAGTTAAGAAGCTTTCTAAGGGACACTTCGGGGAACACACTTAGGAACATAAACAATTTCGGTAAGATATATCTTTTTGAGTCTTCTTAGCGTGCTAAGAGTGAGCGTTATCGGGAAACCGGGCCCTATATTATTAAAAGCATATAAAAACAAGGGCTAAATAGCCTAAGGTGCGACATCTGTAGCTCATCACCACCCATACTTTCTGTTTAACCTAAATAGACCACAGCCTAATGTTGTCAACAGCTTCCACTAGGGACGAGAGAACTAGAGGACTGCTACCCACATCTAGACCCTCAACCATCAGCTCCAAGGGGAGCAAAGTATTAGGCATTCATGTCCTAAGGACCGGAGTGTGCCTCAGGAGAGAACCATGTTATCTCAACGGCCTACACTGCCTAAGAAATATGGGAGAACTGGCGAGAGAGCACCAAGAGTGGAGTGCTACATCAGCTCTACACCCTCATGCGTGACTTCCCAATCTCTTTTCAGCTGAGGACCGAACAACTTTGCTTCTGAGCCTCTCGGAAAGTGCTCTACCTGATGGGTCCCAGGGAACTCAGTTGACGTTATTCATCCAACCACTACCTCCAGTATAACCAGAGGGGCTATATAACCAGAGGGACCCATAGCACTCTCCTTACCACATGGCCCTTATCGGTTGCCCTGATGGTTGCCAATTCCTACAGTTATAGTAAATTGTGGAATGGAGGACGGAGAGTGGGTAGCTAGTCCACTTTTATGCTCTTTCCCGATACTCCCCTACTATGTCCACACTATCACCTCCAGGTTATGGACTGGAGAGGCGACAAATGAAGGAGTGAGACGCAAAACAGAATGGCCATTCTCCTTCCCGTACTGCAATGTAGGACCTCGACCGCAGTGCAGGATATATCGCTTAAATGCCTCACTTAACCTTCACCGCCCTAAACTTTTAGACAACAATTTCAACAGCTTTTTTAAGCCACTGGTATGTTTCTAACTGAAAAAAGTTCTATTCATTGTAAAATGTTGAAATAGTGCATTTTTAAGGGATGGCAGTAGAACGTGTTTGACCTCACTTGCTGTAATTGCTCTTATGTTATTGCTCCATGCAGATTACTTTGAAACATAAAAACACTAATTATAACAAATTAGAACTGACATGTTGATATTTCAGAATATTTTATGCAGAATGAGGGTCTGCTCAGCATCTGAAATAAATCCCAAGTGAAGCATCTTTGCTCTCAGCTGTCAAAATGGACATTAATCAGGATTGCGCAAAGCTGCCATGGTCAGCACCAGGGATGTGTATTGTGGTGTAAATGATAAATTGGTTGATTTGACACCGTAAGAGATATTACTCCCCTCTGATCTGGGGACAACTAATGTTTATTTAAGCGGTAAAGCAAATGTGCAAAGCATGCATAATGGTGCTGTGCTGTAAATAATGGGCCTCATTACCCAGGTGTCAGAATGCAACATCTTACATTGTCTCTTAAGCTGTTTGGTATCATGGCTGATACAACAAATGGTTTGCAGGTCACATGGTACCACTGAATTAATCATGACTACTCGTTCTCTAGGATTTTCTCAACAACCTTAAGCTATACATCTCAGAAAGTGGTGCAACCACGTTTTACACGGAAAGAAAGATTCACAAATCATTTTGTGACAGATCTGGAATAGGAAGTGGGATTTTCAAAGCAGGACAGGGTTTGTGGCACTTACATAAAACTCAGAGATTTGCAGTTTTTGCAACTTTTTTGTTTTGCAAGGGGGCACAGTGCTCTGTATTGTTGTAAGAAATAGTCTCAGCCTGTAGTTTGACAATGTGAGAATAGGTAACAGTGACCATCATTAGCTTGTGAGGAAGATTTTACTTTGTGAAACCACCTATACAGCCTACACTTTTGTTGGAAAAAGCCTTTTTTAAACTGAGGAAAATAGCTACTAAACATATTTGCATATGTTCAGACAGCAGCCAAAGAATCCAATTGTCAGTACAGTTTGAGGTGTTTTTGTGTAGACACATGGTTTGGTTATGAAAGAGATCAACAACTGCATTCTCTAACTAATTTAACTGACAAAACTGGCAAAACAGTCCTTATAAAGAGGGCCCTTGCAGACCGTCAATGCAGGGTTAGTTGAGGTTGTAAAATGTGGTGCCACTTCCCAAAACCTAATGATATTTATGAAAGGCATAATCCATGGCTAGCTGTGCATAAAACCATTTTATGCATGACTTGGAGGCCGAGAACGACCCAACGCAAAGCACAATATTTGACCGGAAGTGCTGAAATCACTGTTAGTTTGTTTTTTGTCAGTTACGGCTTGTTCGATTTAGCATTCTGCCTGCTTTGAATCAGACACAGATATACTTCAAAATAGCGATTACAGCACATCAGTATAGAACGGTGAGTAAATTGACTTGGAACTACTTGTGCATTACAGGTTTTATTGCACACCTTCCAGCCAATGAGAATTGAGTATTCAGACAGACCATGGTATACATATTATCATATTATTAATATAAATATTATTAATAATTCATGATCTTTATATATATATATATATATATATATATATATATATATATATATATATATATATATATATATATATATATATATATATATATATATATATATATATATACAGTACCAGTCAGAAGTTTAGAATAATTTTTAATGTTTTTGAAAGAAGTTTCTTATGCTCATCAGCTTGCATTTATTTGATCAAAAATACAGGAAAAAAGTATATTAAAGGGGTGATGAACTGAGATATGACATTTTCCTTGAGCTTTTGACATCTAAGAGGTCATCATATTATAAGAATATCCTGTAAGCTTCAGAACTGAAAACATCCTTGTTAGTCCAATAAAAGCTTTTTACCACCCTCAACAAACGACTCGTTTATCAAAGTGGGAAACTAGCCCCGCCCACCGATTTGCGCATTACACGCATGGCTAAATAACATAGATGCCTACCTCGTGATGACAAACCGGATCGAGCTACTGAGCGATACAAAATATTGTGCAGCGCCTGGTTGTGGAAGAAGACAGTCGCTGCATAAGCTTCCTCTAGATTCCAATAGGACTGCATGGATAAACTTTATTTTTAATGACGTTCCAGCAGATGAGGTAAAACATTGCCCGTCTGTTCGCTTCATTTCACTGAGGATTGTTTTGTAAACGACTGGATTTGCAGACCGATTAAGAGTAAAGAACAGTGCTGTGCCGTCTGTATTGGATCAGACAGGAATTGTGCAACACACGGACTCTAGGTCGAACAAGTATGGGTGAATCATTCCGGCTGCCATTTTACAACATTGGACGTTTTTAAAACAATTTCCCCACGTGCACCAACGAGTGAGTTGAAACTCATTATAATATGCAAAACTGTTATCCACTCACAGCAGTGGGCGTTTACTTCCAAGTCTTCAGTGCGAGACTCCCATAAAAACGTGTGGGTGGGGTAGAAAATAGCCTATTACTTATTCATTTTGATGTTTTTGAATGCAAAAACCAAGCGAATGTCATAAGTTGACCTCAGACAACAATATAATAAAATTTAAAAAGCCAGTTCTGACCCCTTTAAATTGAGATTAAATTGACTTGGAGCAGTTTTATTGCACACCTCCAGGCCAATCAGAATTGAGTATTCAGACAGTCTGATATAACAATTAATAATATCCAACTTTCGTGTTAAAAAAAACTCATGTCAGGACTTACTAAAGACTAATTAGCGCAGATATTTTTTGCAGCTGACCTTTTGCATATGCATTTGTAGGAGTTTCCATTTCAGACACAGGATTTATGGGAGGAGAGTATTTAATTTGAATAAGATATTAACTAAGGTTTGCGCTAGTCAATTTACTGGAATTTGCGCCATTATTTACCACCCCAAAACCAGATGCTAGCAGGTAGATAGCATTGGTCATTGTGCTTTCACACTAATTTGCTCTGTTTATTAAATCTGGCCCTAGAAAATGTTTTAATTTGCCTTTTGCCGAACCTAGCTCAACGAAAAGACGTTTATTTTCAATAACAATTAAGAAAATATTCGAAAAGTGGAAATAAAGTGTCTATCGTGTGTTTATCAGTACGTTTTTTTTAATAATGATGACATCTTCAAGGTTCATTGACTGTGAATGTAGCTTTAGATTCTCTGTATCTCTATTTGTTACTATCTGTCTGTCTCTTTCTCTCTTTCCAAAAACGTATTCTCAGCCTAATGAATTTGTCCTCTGCTGAGGCAGATGTTGAGCTCTCAACCTACTGTGAAGACAGATGTTGGTTCCCAACCTCTTGAGATGCCACCAACCAAATATCCTGCTCAAAATTACCGTCTTCTCCTGTGGAGAAGCACAAAATGCTGTTATAACTGAACTGAAAAACAAAAGACAAAAATCAATTTAAACTCATGCATTAATTAATGTAAAAGCACATTTGCAATCATATCACTGATAAATATGTTTAACCATGTTATCATATTTATTGGATTTATTGATTATTGCATTTTTTTTTGTCCATACATGGAAAATTGTGAGAATGTTGAATCAGCAGATTATTTGCCTATTCAGAATGAATCACAGATGAATATTACCTTTAGTTCAATATTTGAGGCATCATAAACCAAGGGAATAAAGGCCTTTCTTCATTAACACTCTTTGTTACACTTTACATGTAGTTACTGTAGTAATAACTATAAATTATGCATAATTACATGCAACTAACCCAAAACCAAACCCCAATCTTAACTCTAACTTTTTGAACTAACTTTTTGTTAAAAATGAGCTGTACAAATCTTTTAAGATGACAAACGAATACATCAAAATGAAGCACTCATCTCATAAGAGCACATTGAGCTTACACTAGAGCACACCTGAGCCCAGCCTTGGGTGTTTGTGCATTGAAAGGTGACTTTTAAATGTCTCCTATCTCAGAATGCTAATTAGTACCTCAACAGCTTATCGGTTTTCCTGCAGGGTTTATTCAGCGCCCAAATCAAGCATCGATCCACCACAGACCATCTGATCCCAGGAGGGAAATCTTCAGATTCTCTGTGTGGCGGATATAGAGATGGAGCATCCGTACCTGTCTGCCTTTTTATCTCACTCTCTCTCTGCCCCTGGGCTCTACGCTGTGGTGAAAGTCAATGACTCCCTGGCCTTGCGCCTGCACAGATGACTCTGGGGGCAATCTGTGTTGAAAATGAAATGGTACAAGCTCAGTTTCACGCTGCCCCGGGCTGTATTGTACATTAGGCAGGACTTACATTGGACTCCTGTCTCTCTCCCTGTCAGTAATTAGGCAGGCTCAGACGAGTTGAATGATTTAATTTTCAGTGACGCTGCCAACTGTGTGTCAGTTGCTGATAGCATGTTATCTCTGGCTCTTTGTCCCTGTTCTCTCGCTCACTAGTTCACTCTGTGTCTCTTTATGTGTGTGTGTAAGGCAAAGTGGGATATCAGCATAAATTCTTTTCACATTACAGTCTAAATTTCTTGTCACTTACTGTACGATTCCTATTCCATGTTCCTCTTTCTTGGCTTCTTATGTAGTTTTTTTGTTCTCATGGTTCCTGTGTTTTACTTCCTGTGTTTATCCATGATATCTTAGTTCTTGGTTTGTTTCCATAGGCTCATTCATCTCTGTAGCTACTAATCACACTCACCTGTTTCTTGCCCTTGTTACCTTGGCCAAAGAACATATATTGACAAGAAGTGAAAGCCAACAGAACGTTCCAATTGCAACACCAGCGCCCAGCAGCAGCCCTATGCATCCGATCTCACGCATCCGCCCTACGCATCCGCCATTTTGGGGTGAAAGCAACTCGGCAGTCATATATTAAACATATATTTAGTCCAGTGCAGAGGTCATTTTTAGGTTGAAATAATTAGGTGATTATTTTAACTCACAACAGCACTGTAAAAAATAATTCTGTAAAAAAACGGTAAACAGCTGTAGTTGCCATCATCATACCGTAAAAACATGGTGTTTTACTGTTTTTGAAATTAACAGCTAAATACCGTATTGTCAGCTACAGTATAAAACTTTAATTCAACAGCTATATGCTCTAACACAAAAACAGTAACACACTGTATTTTTACGGTATGATGCAGGCAACCACAGCTGCCAGTAGTTTACCGTTTTTTTTTTACAGGATTATTTTTTTTACTGTGTAACGTTATAGCACTTAAAAGAAGTTGCTACTTAACCAGGGTTTTCCCTCACATAACTTGAGACAGGGAAGTTCAAGGATTTAATTAATTATATTACTTTCCACATTAAGTGTGATAGGTAAGAATAAAGGGACATCAGTTCATAAAGTTATAATAACGTTAGACCGTTTCCAGGAGGTACACATAATGTTAAATACAAAAAGAAGTTATCAATGAAATAAATGATTTCAGCAAATAAATGTTGTACTAAAATGTAAATGTTGGACAATGAATATATAACAGCAATATAATAGCTTTACAGTAAACTTAAAGCAAGACTATGTAAACAACAACAACAAAAGAAACACAGCCACTGTCCAAAGATAACGGACACAGCGCATCAACGATCATCATTTTTGTAGCATGACCCGGGGGATTAAAACGTACAAAATATATTTCAGGCCAAGTGGAGTTGGTAACTAATAATAGTAGTAAATGTGTAAAGTTGCATACAATGGAAATACTCACTAATGCAAGAACAAAGCTACCTCAAAAAACTGTTATCTGTGCTGTTGTCCAGTAACTCCAGTTGGAAATTTACCCAAAATGGCGGCCGGGCTACCGAAGCGCCACCTAGTGTCTGTGACCAAAAAAAAAACATAGTTTCGCCTCTTGTTCTTCTATACTCTTTGCCCTGGTTGGTATGTGAGTAGGTACTATATTTAAATAAGAACGTACTTCACGGCCATTAAAAAAGTACGTTCTATATAGTATAAATACGGGTAGTATGAACGAGTCCGGACGTACTACAGTGCGTCATGTTGTTGTCGCGTGACATACGTTGTCACAACAGAGCGAAAATTTAAAGAAGCCATTCCAGTGACTTCAAGTGTAACATGCGTAACAAGGGTAACATGGTGAGTTAGAAATGTTCATACTTAGTGTGTGTCAACTGCTACGTAAACTAATGTAAATATGTACAGTAACTTAACCTTACAAAACAGTAAAGCTATTTACAGGCATTGTTCATGGTTAGTTCATATTACAGTAACTAATGCGTTAGCTATAATGAGCTGTTAATGTGAATAGATGCGTTGTTACATGTGTGGGTTAACGTTAACACAATTTTTACTAATGTTGAACAGAGATGTTGTTCATGGTTAGTTCATGTTAACTAATGCATTAACTAATGTTAACTAATGGAACCTTATTGTAAAGTGTTACCGGTGATTCTTCGCAGATGAATTTCAATTATTTTTTTCACTGTATAATGTCAGCTGAGGGAGGAAGGTTTAAATATGCAAATTGTGATGAAAATACGTAACTCACAATGCAAAACAACTTTGAATCCTCCCAAAACGATTCCTGCACATACACCCATATAGATTTCACAAGGCTATGAAATCTCCTCACAATTCAATGAGAAGAATATATTATCATACACACACACACATTTGAGTTCAGCATCAAATACCAGAGGCCAAACCATCTGCCAGCCTGATCGCTGGCCTGTGAGACTCGGTTCACTGTTTCCTCATTTCCTTTCACCACTCACTACCCAAAGGCCAAAACCTTCCACTGCTACACTTACAGAATGATAGATTTCACGGCTTTGTCCTTGTCTTAGCAGTGACCATCTGAAAATAACCTGCCACTCTTTAATCGATGCTCCGTAAATCAAGTGCTCTTTATCGCAGTGTACCCCTGTCCAGGCGCAAGCGGGAGCACGCACAAGGCCCAAAGGCGTTAATGTTAGTGTTTTGTGTCTTTGTTGTAGTGCCTGCCATGGATTCGGAAGACGAACCCTTGTTGCTTCAAGGTACCTGGAACCTAAGCGAGTTTGAAGAGCAAGAGGAAGATGAGGAGGAGGAGGAGGAGGGAGAAGAAGGAACAGAACGGGAAAATGGAGACGAGCAGGTCTGTAAGGGGTTGTGGTGGGCTTTGGGCTGGGTGTATACGCAGCCCTGGGCCAGTGGGATGGTTCTGGCTGTGGGATTTCTGGTACCCTTCACCCTCTCAGCTTATATGTTCCTTCACTGTGAACCATTAGACATTGACCTTTCCTACAGTGCATTCGAGGTCAGGAGTCATGCCTCTGCAGAACGTTTTGACGCTCTCGCCATCGCCTTGAAAAGTCAGTTGGGGTCTTGGGACAGGCACAGGCGTGACGCCGAGGGATTTGACTTTGAAGCCAATGCTCTGAGGGACCTTTTATTGCTGATGGTAAACAGAAAAGGGAAGGATATCTCTGCAACAGAACCTGCTGAGACTGAGACAGGGGTACACAATGACACTAGACAGTTTGGAAATGAGAAAAACAACAAGATGAAAGAGGAAAAGACAGACTCGACAAACCCTAAGATAGCGCCACTCAATTCCAGTGATGCTGAAGATCACAGGAAACCAGACTCACCCTTAATGAGGAAGAGAAGATTTTCAGGCTACTCCTACATCCAGACCCAGGCCCTCTGGAGGATAGAGCTAGTTTTTGTGGCCCAGGGTGACAAGGATAACAATATTTTCACCCCCGAACGCCTTCACACCATACACCACGTGGAGAGACTTCTTATGCAGCACCCTCAGTTTCAACAGTTTTGCTGGAAGCCTCTGGAGGCGTTGCGAGACTTGCCCCTGGGACCTTCCTTCTGCTCTCCTCCAAGCTCGCTCCTGTCCTACCTCTTTCCCAGTGAGCGTGCCGGGAAGATCTACTATGATGGAATGGGACCTGATCTAGCTGATATACATGGTAAGTCAGTTGAAGGGGCAAACTATCCAAATCTCTACTAATAATTCAGTAATCCTCAGTCAATTAAATTAAAAAATGTTTTAAAAGTAAGCTCATTTGTTGCAAATAAGCTCAGCTAAACTCTCAAAAACAGCATTATGTTTTATATTTATGTTTTATTTGATTCCCTGTTTTCATGGTCTCCATGTTGGCCATTAGCTGGTTCTAGTTTCTTTAGATCAGGGGTGGCCAATCCTGTTCTTGTATATTGCGACCTGCAGAGTTCTGATCCATCCCTGATCCAACACATCTGTCTGTAATTATCAACTTTGCAGTAAGGTAGATCTCCAGTTGACCAGTTGGTTAAGATCAGGCGGAGCTTGTAGACCACCTTGGACCAGCAAAATATACCAGTTTAACCAGGTTAAACTGGAATGGCCTGGTTTTCCAGTTGGATTATCCCTGGTTAACATATATCAGGGGTGTACAATCCTGCCTGGAAGTTTCTAGTGATCCTCAAGATCTTGATTATAGGTGTGTTTAATTAGAGTCGGAGTTAATATTTTCAGAACAATGTCCAGGAGAAGAACTGAAATATATTGTAAAAAGTAATATCAAATGGTGGCTGTATGATGTTCAAGGCCTCTTTCACTATCAATCCAACCAGTAACTGAATTGTTTTTCATTAAACTCCCTGATTGTAGTATCCTCTATTCTCAGGTTCCCTGAGCTTGGCGATCACCCATCCACAGTTTTACTGGTATGTGGATGAGACTCTCTCACCAGACAAGCTTCAGTCCTCTCTTCTTCGCAGTGAGATCCATTTTGGAGCTCCCCTTCAATCTTTCTACTCTCTTCAAGACAGACCTTTAGAACAGAGACGTCTCTTCAGAGAATTTGTGGTGCAGTATGCGAACATCCTTTCACAACAATCCACCAGGTGGGTGTTGAGATTGCAGTTGCAGTTGGCACAGTAACGTAAACAAGAAGGCTTTTTGTTTATTTGTCTAGTCTAATGTCATGTATGGTTAGAGGCAAATACAATTTAACAAGCATGCAAACCAGAGGATTCATCAAAAGATTCATAATGGCTTGTTGGGCATTAAATGGTCATTGTAAACGTGCAGAATTAAATTTGTTAGCAGAAGCTTTATTTCCCACCCTGTGTTCTACCATACAGAGCTTATCTTTTTTTAAAGTTATTATTAATAGCCTCATTTGCATATAATTTCCATATGCATTTAGACGTGTTTTCAGAGAATATATCTTGAGCTTAATTTCTCACACCGCAGGGATTATACTTGTTTAAAGCATAAACCAAACATGCATTTGGCAGTTTCTCGTTTGATAATTTTTCTGCATAATGTTGTTTTTTAAATACATTTTTGTAATTCCAAACAGACACACACAATTAAAAAAAGAGCCCTCCCTGCCATGGGAAATGTCTTTCAACAGCAATGAGTTTAGTAAATATATATAGTATGTACACTCACCTAAAGGATTATTAGGAACACCATACTAATACTGTGTTTGACCCCCTTTAATCTTCAGAACTGTCTTAATTCTACGTGGCATTGATTCAACAAGGTGCTGAAAGCATTCTTTAGAAATGTTGGCCCATATTAATAGGATAGCATCTTGCAGTTGATGGAGATTTGTGGGATGCACATTCAGGGCACGAAGCTCCCGTTCCACCACATCCCAAAGATGCTCTATTGGGTTGAGATCTGGTGACTGTGGGGGCCATTTTAGTACAGTGAACTCATTGTCATGTTCAAGAAACCAATTTGAAATGATTCGAGCTTTGTGACATGTTGCATTATCCTGCTGGAAGTAGCCATCAGAGGATGAGTACATGGTGGCGAAAGGGATGGACATGGTCAGAAACAATGCTCATGTAGGCCGTGGCATTTAAACGATGCCCAATTGGGACTAACAAAGTGTGCCAAGAAAACATCCCCCACACCATTACACCACCACCACCAGCCTGCACAGTGGTAACAAGGCATGATGGATCCATGTTCTCATTTTGTTTACGCCAAATTCTGACTCTACCATCTGAATGTCTCAACTCTAAATGTCTCAAATTGAGACTCATCAGATCAGGCAACATTGTTCCAGTCTTCAACTGTCCAATTTTGGTGAGCTCTTGCAAATTGTAGCCTCTTTTTCCTATTTGTAGTGGAGATGAGTGGTTCCGGTGGGGTCTTCTGCTGTTGTAGCCCATCCGCCTCAAGGTTGTGTGTGTTGTGGCTTCACAAATGCTTTGCTGCATACCTCGGTTGTAACGAGTGGTTATTTCAGTCAAAGGTGCTCTTCTTTCAGCTTGAATCAGCCGGCCCATTCTCCTCTGACCTCTAGCATCAACAAGGCATTTTTGCCCACAGGACCGCCGCATACTGGATGTTTTTCCCTTTTTTTTCGTTTCCCACACCATGCTTTGTAAACCCTAGAAATGGTTATGTGTGAAAATCCCAGTAACTGAGAAGATTGTGAAATACTCAGAGCGGCCTGTCTAGCACCAACAACCATGCCACGCTCAAAATTGCTTAAATCACCTTTCTTTCCCATTCTGACATTCAGTTTGGAGTTCAGGAGATTGTCTTGACCAGGACCACACCCTAAATGCATTGAAGCAACTGCCATGTGATTGGTTGATTAGATAATTGCATTAATACGAAATTGAGCAGGTGTTCCTAATAATCCTTTAGGTGAGTGTATATATATATAATATATTCTGTTTTATCTTCCTTTCAGTGCTCATCTCCATACAGTACATAAGGAGGGCATTTTTATTATCAAAGTAATATACCGTATTCAATGAAAATGTAAGTGTGTCTGTGTGTGAAAATTGCAATATGGCAGAATTTTCTTTCACAAATTTTACATCTACACTCACCGGCCACTTTATTAGGTACCCATGCTAGTAACGGGTTGGACCCCTTTTGCCTTCAGAACTGCCTCAATTCTTCGTGGCATAGATTCAACAAGGTGCTGGAAGCATTCCTCAAGGAGTTTGGTCCATATTGACATGATGGCATCACACAGTTGCCGCAGATTTGTCGGCTGCACATCCATGATGCGAATCTTCCGTTCCACCACATCCCAAAGATGCTCTTTTGGATTGAGATCTGGTGACTGTGGAGGCCATTTGAGTACAGCGAACTCATTGTCATGTTCAAGAAACCAGTCTGAGATGATTCCAGCTTTATGACATGGCGCATTATCCTGCTGAAAGTAGCCATCAGAAGTTGGGTACATTGTGGTCATAAAGGGATGGACATGGTCAGCAACAATACTCAGGTAGGCTGTGGCGTTGCAACGATGCTCAATTGGTACCAAGGGGCCCAAAGAGTGCCAAGAAAATATTCCCCACACCATGACACCACCACCACCAGCCTGAACCGTTGATACAAGGCAGGATGGATCCATGCTTTCATGTTGTAGACACCAAATTCTGACCCTACCATCCGAATGTCGCAGCAGAAATCGAGACTCATCAGACCAGGCAACGTTTTTCCAATCTTCTATTGTCCAATTTCGATGAGCTTGTGCAAATTGTAGCCTCAGTTTCCTGTTCTTAGCTGAAAGGAGTGGCACCCGGTGTGGTCTTCTGCTGCTGTAGCCCATCTGCCTCAAAGTTCGACGTACTGTGCGTTCAGAGATGCTCTTCTGCCCACCTTGGTTGTAACGGGTGGTTATTTGAGTCACTGTTGCCCTTCTATCAGCTCGAACCAGTCTGGCTATTCTCCTCTGACCTCTGGCATCAACAAGGCATTTCCGCCCACAGAACTGCCGCTCACTGGATGTTTTTTCATTTTCGGACCATTCTCTGTAAACCCTAGAGATGGTTGTCCGTGAAAATCCCAGTAGATTAGCAGTTTCTGAAATACTCAGACCAGCCCTTCTGGCACCAACAATCATGCCACGTTCAAAGTCACTCAAATCACCTTTCTTCCCCATACTGATGCTCGGTTTGAACTGCAGGAGATTGTCTTGACCATGTCTACATGCCTAAATGCACTGAGTTGCCGCCATGTGATTGGCTGCTTAGAAATTAAGTGTTAACGAGCAATTGGACAGGTGAACCTAATAAAGTGGCCGGTGAGTGTATATAACTGAGCCATCAACTCAAAAGGACGATCTCAGTGGCACGATGGTGATGAATCACGGCTCAGTCCTCCCGCTCTTCTGCGTGGCAGCTGGAGAGACTGTTCGCTTTACTAATGCAAAACTAATGGGTTATATATAAATGATTAAACACAAAATGGGAGTCTATTAAGCCACTAAGTATTCCTTAGTGTCAAAGACAGAAGTCAGTTAGTCAGCCGTTTCAATTTTGGTTGTAGTAATTTTTGCAAGGATGATCACCAAACAACACCAGTTATGAATCACAGACAATGACCCAAAGCTTTATTACATCTGCAAAACTACCCTTTTATACTCACTGCTGTCAAGTGAATGTATGCAGATGCTCTTCAAATGACAATCAATACTGCTGGGATGACAATGGTAGGCCTAGAAATTAGCCGATGGTCAGACACAAAATAGACATTCATTGTATTAACTCCTTTAAGAGCCCTTCCATGTAATTAAGATAATCTTTTTCCATCTGCTAATGTGTCTCTCATCCCCTCATCTGGTCCTTCTCTTGTAACCCATTCTCATCTGGACTACCCTCCCCTCTCATCCAATTTTCAGTTTTTTACTCTCTCTCTCTAGTAAAGTGAAGGTGTTGTACGGGGGTACAGAGTTATTTGACGATGAGGTGCGGAAGACCTTCCACAGTGACATGTTGCTGGCTTTGTTCAGTGGAGGATGCATTACTGTCCTTGTGTATGTTCTAACCTCATTTTCTGGTAAGACACTCAATATGCATTTTAATTAAATAAACCTAAAGATACTATGTTTTACAGTGATTTTAACCCAGTTAAGGTAGTTGTTGTTCAGGCAACACAGATTAGAGATGCCTATGTTCATTATATAAACTATTTTACAATTCAATACACAGTTTTATCAAGTAATTAATTAATTTACAGTTAGTTAACAGTTAACAGTAAGCTGCTTTCAGTTATAAACTGTACTAAAACAGTCTAATGCTGCTTGATGTTGTATTTCTTGTTTTTATTTTAATCTATTATTGTAATCATAAACACCCACTTTTTTGCACAAATAGTTCTACTATTTACTTATTCACCTGCAATGAATCATACACACGTTCAAACTATATAAAATGTATTTTTTATACATTCTGCAAAACAAACAACTTTTTCAATAGACATACCTATTCAGAGAGAATGTGATTTCAGATGCAGCCTCTGTGTTTGAGTGAGTCATTGAATTATTTACCTAACAATTCGTACAAGCAGACTTTGTACAAGCAATTCAGCAAGGAAACACCACTTTGTGTTGCTCTGAGAGAAAATGTTGGTTCTGCTTTTGTCATCTGTAAACTGTTGTCCTTGGCAGAGCAAACAGAAAAAGTATCTGTCTAAAATCAATGTAAGTTACACAACCACATTTATATTCAACAGTTTAAAACTTTAGTGTCACTCTAACAATTGTGCTCTTTGGTTTGAATACTGCATCATGACTTGGAATTGCTTATGTGATTGAATTCTTAAATACAAATTGATACAAATATAATATAATATATTTAATAAATATATAAAATAAATATAATAAATGTAATTCTTAAATGCATATATATATATATATATATATATAATATATTAGGGCTGTGCAAAGATTAATTGCGATTAATCGCATCCAAAATAAAAGTTTGTGTTTACATAATATATTTGAGTGTGCTGTGTATAATTATTTAGTATACAAATACATTTTTTTTACATAATATATTTGTGTGTGCTGTGTATAATTGTTTTGGATATATATACACACACATGCATGTATATATTTAAGAAACGGTGTTATTCATATATAAAATATTTTTATATAATATAGATTATGTATTATATATATATATATATATATATTATACATACAGTATTTACATCCAAATAATTCTTAAATTATATACATGCATGCATATGTATTTATATATACAAATAATTATACACAGCACACACACATAGGCCTATATTATGTAAACAGAAACTTTTATTTTGGATGCGATTAATCGCAATTATTTTTGCACTGCCCTAATATATATATATATATATATATATATATATATATATATATATATTATTACATATGTATATATATAATTTTTACATTGTTTAAAAAAGACAAATTATCAATTTATAAATTAACATTACCTTAACTTAGTACATGCTGTAAAAATTGTTAATTGTTAGTTCATGGTGACAAATGTATTTATCGTGGTAACAAATTGAGTCTTATTGTAAAGTGGCAATTAATCTAGACAGTGTTCCAATCTTGCTAAAATTAAGTTGAATTGTTGAATAAATGAAGCTAAAATTTAAATAAAGATAAAGCCTTGATTTAGCCTTGTTTTTATAACTTGTGTTTTGTCGGATTTGCAACTGGATTTATTTCCCTCATCTTTGGCCTCAGTATGCTTTGTGTCAATATTTGTATCAATATAAGCTGCAAATGATTTCTGAAATGAAATCTGACGGATGCCTTGAACCTACACAGACTACCCACACATATTGCAGAATGACTTAATAAGCAGTAAATATGTATTTCCACTATGAGTCTATTAAAAGCATCCTTGAAGGTGTGCTATCTGTGACTTTAGTTATTGGGCAATTAATCAAGTAAATCTTATTGATTTGGCCGTCTCACAGCTCCACAGCTGGTTTTCTTGGTATATTCAGGTCATTATACTATTTTTGTCAGGACATCCCTAAAATAAGGCTTATTTTCTCACAGCTGCTGCACCAACAACCGTCTGGATAATGGAAAATGGAACACCACTTCTCCATTTGACATTTTTATAAAAACCTTAATAACACTTTTTCACGTTATGTAACTTGACCTTTGTGCTTTATCTGTATATCATATAACCTTCCCTAAACCTTCCAAATGTATTTACGTGTCTGCTGCATTTCCAATGCGCTACCTTATTTGAGATACAATAGAGAGCTCTCGAACGCTGCCATTCCACTCAGCTTGCTCAGACTGTTACAAAACCTTTGGCACTCTCTGTATGCCACAGCACTTTCAGTTAATTCAGGGATAAAAGCTTGAAACCACAGAAAGCATCTCCTAGTGCGGTAAAGAATGTGGGCCAAAAATATCTCCGATATTTCTGTTTCTCAGTTTTGCGATTGCTAATGGTAAATTCAAAACTTTGGTTTGTAAGAGTGTCAGATATTTCAAATTTGACAGTAAGGTCTTGGTGAATTCAAACAGACCTGTCAAGAGGTGCTTGAGTAGGAGAAATGACTGTAGCCTGAAGTATTGATGGTAGTTCTTACAGTACAAAACAATTTTTTTACAGTACAAAACTATATTCAGTTTTTACAAAACTGTTTTTACAGAGGTTTATTGTGCATGCAGCTCTACATTTTAGTGAAACACATGATTTGGATAGTCGATTTAAATAGTCGATTGGCACCCTTTAGCGAGTATGGGTAGGTTTAGGTCTGGGGTAGGGTTAGAGTTAGACCACTAGGAGGCGCCTTCTGGCCCATATATATCTGCGTCTCATATTGACGCTAAAGGGTGCCATGTGCGTTGGATGAATAGGCATCGTCAAAAGCGTCAGTATATGATGCCTTTGGATGAGAACGGGCTCATTATTTTTTGTCGGATGCAGCATTTGTAGCAAGATTGTGCAGTAGCTAAACAATTTAAATTTAAACAATTTAAATGTGCTGTTCATTACTTTTTTGTTTTTGAATTCCACCATTGAAATGGTTGGTGTCAGGGTAAGATACTTTTTTCCTTCTAAATATATTCACCCAATTTTTCAACCTCATGTTGTTCCAATTAGACTTTCGTTCATCTTCAAAACACAAATGAAAATATTTGAATGAAACCTGAGAGATTTCTATCCCTCAATTTACAGTTCACGCAACTGCCACTTAACTACATAACACGCAAATTCCAATAAGGTTAATAAAGAGATTTTAAAACAAATCCATATGAATTAAGTGTTTAGTCCAAATTTTTACTTTATATTTCATTTAGGCTTTTATTCACATATAAACATTCATCAACTCACACATCAGTTGTGGTAAATGTAGGCTAGAGCATGTTCGCTTATGTGAAAGAACCAATGAGGTTCATTCTCGTGTTATCTTAATTTGTGTTCTGAAGATAAATGAAAGTCTAACGGGTTTAGAACGACATTAGGGTGAGTAATAAATGATAGGTTTTTTAAACATTTTTGGGTGACCTATTCATGACCTATTGGTTCATTAAGGAGGGAAAAATTTAAAGAGGTGGTAAAATGCTATTTTCACAAGATGTAAAATAAATCTCTGATGTCCCTAGATGTGTGTGTGTGAAGTTTTAGCACAAAATACTCCACAGATATTTTTATATAGCATGTTAAAGTCACTTTTTGAGGATTTACAAAAACGCACCGTTTTGTGTCTGGCCCTTTAAATGCAAATGAGCTGCTGCAGAGGGCGGGGTTTCAAGAGCTGGCTTGTGTTAGCAGCTGCGATTTCAGACACACTAAGGCCCCGTTTACACGATGGGAAAACGCAGATATTTCTCTGCGTTTTGCCCAGTTTTAATCACTGAAAACGATTATTTCTAAAAACCTCGGCCAAAGTGGAGATTTCTGAAAACGCCGATTTTGTGTTGCCGTGTAAACTGGGAGAAACGGCGTTTTAGGTTCTCTCTTGTCGATTCCAGGATTCTGATTGGCTTGCATGGCTTTATCCTTAACCCCTACACTGCCGCCAATAGGTTTGGCATAGTTATGATGGCGCTCGACAGCGTATTTATGCGGGTGTGTAAACGATGTTATTTTTGAAAACGGAGAGGGGGAAAATATTTGTTTTGCTTAATACCCGACTTTGTGTAAACGTGGCCTAAAATGACAGAAATTTTTCTCCCTTTAATGTTAAAACAGAGTCAGTCAAAGTTGGAGAGACTTAAAAAGTAACAACAGGACATCTCTAAATGGTTAGTTGATGAATTTATGTTGCTGATGTGGAGTTAACTATCTTCAATTAGGATATTCTGTCATGTAATCTATAAATCGCTTGTATAGGAAATGTTGTGAGGTTTATGCACATTTTAGGGTTGGTGACAGTCACTAACCCTGGAAAAATATCAGTGTAGTCTCTACCAGCCGGTTGTTGTAGTTCTTTCTTTAAAAGCAAATATCTTCCTTTGCTTTGAACTTTGAGCGTTGTAACTTTGATAATGTTGTTTATGCTCAAACAGCAACATTTAAGACTAACTAAAGTTAAAAAAGTGAAATCATACTTTACCACCCTTTTAAATTGATCTGATCAAATATCTGTAAAAAATTTTTTATCTCAGTTTCCACAAAAACTGCAGAACAACTGTTTTCAACATTGATGGTAATCAGAAATGTGTCTTGAGCCTCAAATCTTCACATTAGAACGGTTTCTGAAGGATCATGTGACACTGAAGACTGGAAAATTCAGCTTTGCGGACAATTTTTAAATATATTAAAATTGTTATTTTAAATTGTAATAATATTTCACAATATTGCCACTTTATTGTATTTTAGATCAAATTAATCCGTCCAGAGATAACACAAAACATTTTGGAATGGTATTGCATATAACTTAAGTGTGTACATTTATATTAATTTAGTTTCGATGTAGGCGGTGACTATTTAAGGTGTGTAAATTTACATATAGATTTATCTACTTTCTAGTTTTATTAATCGTATAATATAAGTTTATAAGTAGTAAATGCTGTAATAAATACTCTTCATATTACCCATGCAATTCTTAAATAATACTCTGTATTTTAAAGGAAAATGCGCTTGTAAATAGCTAATTTTGGTAGTAGCTTGTAGTGTTAAAGTATTTTGATTTGGCATTATGCGTCATATCCATTTTGTTTCTCCGCAGTGTTTCTGACGTTCTTCGGCTTGGCCAGTATTGGTCTGAGCTGTCTCGTGGCGCTCTTCTTGTATCATGTGGCGTTTGGAGTGAAATACCTCGGCATTCTCAACGGAGTGGCAGCCTTCGTCATCATCGGCATCGGTGAGAATAACAAAAACCCATGAGCTTTCCACATTACAAATGAAAGTGTTGTTTTGTCTTACTGTCTTCCTCTGTCTCTCCTTCTAGGTGTAGATGATGTGTTTGTGTTCATAAGTACCTTCAGACAGTCAGCCCACCTGACTTGTTCAATGCAGCGTATGATTTACACAGTAAAGACAGCCGGCAGAGCCACGTTCCTCACGTCCTTCACGACGGCGGCAGCATATGCTGCAAACACCTTCTCACAGGTGCAGTCAGCAAAACACGGCCACAAAATCAATTGTCAAAACAAAGATGTGCTAACATTTAGACCATTGAGACCACATTTACACTTTCGTAGAATTTTATTAAGTTCACTTACAATACTAGTCAAGGTTTCCTGCACCTAAAACAGTTGTGTTTTAGTTTTTCTAAATTGTTTTCCATTTCTTTGGTGGTTGCAATTAAACAGGCTGTTTTTGCTGCTATACCCTTAAAATTTAGATGTAAATGACCTCTGTTATGATTGGCTAACCTCAACGTAATAACGTAATTCATGCTTATCAGTGTTAAAGTTTTTTAGCTTTTGGTATCAATATGTTAGCCTTGAAGGTCCCCTGACATGGGGTTATTATATTATTTTATAATGTTTCCTGGGTTGCCCTTATTATGTTAGTATGTTTTTTAGATCAAAAATATTCATAATTTAGAAATAAAAAGGCAATTTTCCTAGCCTGATTTTAGCCTCTGATTTGAACGCTCTATTTGAAGGGGCGTGTCTGCTGTGTGTAACTGGCCTCTGCTGTGATTGGCTGACATGCTTGCATATGACATAGCTATGTATTACATGCGAAACTTCCTTGAATACTTTTACTACAGCTATTATACGTTTTTACTATTACAGCTATCGAGATTAACGAATCGTGAGATGTTTTTGAAGTATTTAGATCTATTCCCATCACATAAAATGTTGCTGTGATGAGCATTGAGCAAGCAAAGGACAGTCTGTCGAGTCGTGAGAATGAAGATATTATCATTGCAACACAGTTTCTGCTCTCTCTAATGCTTTCACCAATGCAGACACGATGATGTACAGAGCTTTGTTGTGCAGTGTAACATGCGTCATTGATTTCATGAGTTGTCCAGATAAACTCGCACTGTGTGAAAAGATTGTTCTTTGATCGCTTTCTGTATAATTTGTTCAGAATTTAAATAAGATTAATTTCATCCTACTAAAAGAAATGATGTGAAGTTGACATTTTAGTCACTGGATTGACTTTTTTAATGATTTTGAGAGAAAGAACTTACCTGTCTGAACTTGAACAATTAGGGTACACATCAGAAATTGTTGCTTGGTAGCTTGATCAATTTATTTTCAGACGTTCATCGAGTTGAGGAAACAGTCGTCGGTGAAATGTTTGGACCATACAAAACTTTATTAAAAAATTTGGAGAAGGATTTACTTGAAAAATGCTTGCTAAACTATCTCACTCAGAAAATGCTAGTAAATTTACAAAGATTTGCCAAGTAAAAACCTAAACATATTCATCAGTAGCTTTAATTAGAAATCTTTAAGTTAAATTTACTTGGAATATGGAATTAAGTAAACTTTACAAAAAATAAGTAATTTTAACTCGGCTAGTAAAAGGTTGATTAATATCGATTTCCTTTGCCTTTGTATTACATTTCACAAAAACAATAATTTTGAATTTTATTAGTCATTTATAGTATGTTCTTTACTTAGATCATCTAAGTAATTTATATTACATCATGTCAGATGTTAAGCATCATGTGAATGCAAACACCTCAATACTTGGTAGACAATACACAATGGCGGTAACATTTGATGGGTCGTTTTTGTGTTTGAATGTGTCATTTTTTAGGCAAAAATGTACTCAAAATGTCACAAAATGGCAAGTTACTAATACTGACAACAAAAATCTATGATAAAACAGTGTAAATACAGCTGGAAACCAGTGAAGAATGAGCCTCATTAATTATTCAAGATCCAGTGCATGATGGGAACCACAGTATCAGAAAAGTTAAGTAATTTTTACTTAATTTTATTGAGTTGATATTTACACTTTCATTTCTACTCGCTTGAATTAAGTACTGATATGGAATTTACTTAGTTTTTTAAATTCTTGCCTGAACTAACTTTTTTAAAGTAAATTACATTGTTTTTTTCACTAGTGTTTACTTCACCAAAAAATCATTTTTTACAGTGAAGTTGTGTTTTGCAGAGAAAATAAAATTAACCCATTGTTTCTTCAGAGGCTCGGATGAAGGAACCAAAAATACTTTTGTGTTCAATTTGTACATCCGAATAGTGATCAACTGCCATGCTTTGCTCGTTTGCAAACCATGACATCTCTAGAGAAAACTCAAATCTCAAAGCTTTTTCTCTAGGAAAAACTCAAATCAGCGCCCGGCGTTCGTACTTCCTAGCTCATTTTCTCATGGGCGGAGCCAAATGCTCTGGGCGGGCAAAACAAGAAGCGGAGGTAACCTTTCCTCGTTATGACGTAATAACGAGGAGATTCAGAGATCGGCATGTCTGAGCTGCAGAGAAGAGAAAAATAGCCAAAGCTCGGTTTACACCGATTGAAAACTCTAAGACACAAGGTTACCAAATACAGGCTAGGGGAACTCATATTAATGTTAAAAAACCTCAGAAAGTGAAAATTTCATGTCAGGGGACCTTTAAGGTTACTGAATAAGCTGGTGTGTGTCCAAATTCAAAGGCAAAATTCGCTAACCTTACCTTACTGTCTCTCAATTCCGCTAAAGTGGACTTCAGCTTCCCATCACATCTTCTGTCCAATCAAATGCTCTCTAGAATCTGAAGCTCCGCCCCCTATGCTATAAACACCACATGGCCAAAGCGGCCATTGATACACGTCACAGAGCAAAATGGGTTGGAGTGTGTGTTCGGTTGCTCAAACACTGAGTTTGAATCTGTTTTCCAACTTGTACGTTGGTTAAGAATGAAATGGCTAGAATTTTTTACACCTCTATTATTGAATCAAACGTCTCGTTCAGCGCTCGGATTCACTACCATGGTGCTGTCGAGTGCGAACTCGCAGTCTGTGAGGTAAACTAAACGCTATTGGCTATTTGAAAAGGGGGAGGGGCCATTCAATTTGTCCCGCCTTAGCTTCCTGTTTCAGTGGAAAATATGTCAATGCATCATACAAAGCTGTGCGTTTCAAGGCACTTCAGTGGGTTGATGTCGATGTGCTCATGGCCGTGACATCAGCACCCAGAAGATTTTTAATTGGACCGTCAAATTTAGACAATAATGTAATACAATTAATTACAAGAAAACATAAAAAGTAATGCTTTAATCATGACCTGTGGCCCCTACATTCGGTATTAAGAGCTTTTTTCTGCCATCAAAACAAGTTTAAGCTTTAAGTGGTGTGATTAAATGAGCCAAAGTTCTGAGTGAACTTGCGTATTCGTATGTGACCTCCTACTTTGAAGCTCAGGATCTAACATCAATCAAAAAATAAACACAACTGATGTAATAAGCTGAAAGAACATGTAGAGCAGACAGTCCAACCTTTCTTTATCTTTATAGAGAGGTCTTATTTTATTCACGGTAGCTTTTGTACCCATGGGGCTTTTATGTTTCTGTCACCATCTCATGTTTATTCAGTAGCGTATTGACGTAATGAGAATCCCGCCGGTTAATTTATTTTAAAACATGCAAAGTGAAAAAAAAAATTCAGCCAAAACCTGACGTGTGACCTTTATCTATTTTGCATGCGTCGTTAGATCCCAGCGGTTCATGACTTCGGTCTGTTCATGTCTTCTCATTGTGAGCTGCTGCTGGCTTTGGGTGTCCATTCTCATGCCTGCTGCCCTTTGCATCTGGACCCAGTGTGGAGCTGCCCATGGAAACCCCTGTCCCAAATGGTAGAGTTTTTATTCTCTTCCAAATGTCTTTTTAGGAAATGTGCATGTTCTTTTAACACATGAATCATTGATTAAAGGTTTACAAAATGGTTTATAAAATTCATCAAAATTGCTTGACTCTCCTTCTGTGGAATACAAAAGAAGATTTTAAGAAATGTCCATACAATGGAAGTCTATGGTGACCAAAAAAGTTTGGCTACCAAAATTCTTCAAAATATATTTTATGTTCCACAGAAGATAGAAGGACATTCAGCTTTTAAAATCATAGTTCACCAAGAAATGCAAATTCTGTTATTATTAACATGTTGTTCCAAACCATGACTTTCTTTCTTCTGCGAAACATCATTATTTTTTTAAAATTTGAATTTGCTGGTCACTCTTATCCATGCAACTTCAGTACATTTAAAGGAGTAGTTTACTTTAAAAAATAACTTTTGCTGATAATTTGCTCACCCCCATATCATCCAAGATATCCATGTCATTCTTTCTTCAGTTGAAAAGAAATTAAGGTTTTTGATGAAAACATTTCAGGATTTTCTCCATATAATGGGACTTCACTGGGAACCAAACAGGTTCAAGGTCCAAATGAGAGTTTCAGTGCAGCTTCAAAGGGCTTTGAACGACACCAGACGATGAATAAGGGCGGGTCTGTTTCGGGCAGCCAAATGAAATGTATATGACATTATGCAAATTTCTTACATTGTTATATAGTTAGGAAACAGGAAGTGAGGCTGGAATCAAATGTCTGTTTCAGTGAACAAATCATTATTTTTAGTGAAGAATGATTTGTTCATGATCAGACTGATCCAAGTTCTCAGGTTAAATTCACTGACAGAGTGATCCATTGACAGCTTACTGTAGGAAAAGATCATTTGTGAATAACATTTTTGCACAAATCATCTAATGGAGACTTTTATAGTTATTTAACATTGTTTTTGAAGACTGAAAAACTTCAGTCCCATTCATTGCAATTGCATGGAAAAGAGCGAAACATGGGCATACTGATAGTGAGTAAATGATGACATATGTGGGATTTTTTTTGGGTGAATCATCCCTTTAACACCAAGATTGTTAAACCTAACAGGTGGACCAAACTAACTAAACTGTCCACCAGCCCTAGTCCCCTCTCAGATGATGATGATGTTGCTCTAATAACTGTTGAACTGGAACCAGGTAAGGTTGACTTTATTTTGATAAAGATTACGAAAGACAATTGTTATTTGGAATAATATGCACCAGATGAATACATTTACTCTATGAGCCATGTGAAGTAAGGAGGTAAATAGGGTCTATTTTAATGGCCTAATCATTAACATGGATTTTTTTTTTATCACTTGAATGTCATGGTTCACTTATAACATTGATAAAGTTTTTGCACAACAAAACAAAACAAATATGCAGAAAAACATTTATTTTCAGTCTTTATTCTGACACTGTCTGAAATTATTCGTTTTTAAGGGGCGGTTCTTATAAGTCAGTAAACGCCCACTGTTAGGATTGGCTAACCCCGCTGCGTAGGAAACAGCATCAACACCCACCCAATATTGCACATTAGTGTTCAGAAACATTATCCATAACAAAAACATAATTTTTACACAAAACATTAATCATTTATGTATGGTTTGTGATGCAGCTGCAGTCAGATCAGTTGCTGCTTCATCTGTCAACAAAAGTTTCTTTGCGACACTGTTCCTCATTTACAAAACAAAATGTTCCGAACAAACATATAATCCTCCAATGCAATCTGGGACGCCATTAAAATACAGCACTCACTTATTTACGACTTCTGGGATCCTCTGAAGTCTGTACAGAGACGCAATGAGCGGTTGAAACTGGATGTGTCAAAGCAAACATTCTTTTACTCTTCCTACTCGTCCTATTCGTCCTGTTGTCGGCAGACTCAAGTGCTTTGAGCATGTCACTATACATCTGTATACTGTATCCAGTGTAGACAGTGTCAGTGATTATAATGGGTTTATTTGCTTTTAATGCCACGCTCACATCCAGTGTAGGGAAATGTCAGCCAATAAGCCACTAAATGGCAGTGGGCGGGGCCTATGATTCGGGGATCTGTAACTATTCGTCGATGACTTGCTCTGGAGGCAGTCATATGCGAAATTGACACCGATTCCACAATATTAGAATATATAATTTCGGAAAATATCAGAAAATATATTTTTGTAGCTTAATGCTAATAAGTTGGACGTGTTAAGCTATGAAACTTGCAGGATGTTTTAATAGTACAAATATCTCATATACACTCACCTAAAGGATTATTAAGAACACCTGTTCAATTTCTCATTAATGCAATTATCTAATCAACCAATCACATGGCAGTTGCTTCAATGCATTTAGGGGTGTGGTCCTGGTCAAGACAATCTCCTGAACTCCAAACTGAATGTCAGAACGGGAAAGAAAGGTGATTTAAGCAATTTTGAGTGTGACATGGTTGTTGGTGCCAGATGGGCCGGTCTGAGTATTTCACAATCTGCTCAGTTACTGGGAGTTTCACGCACAACCATTTCTAGGATTTACAAAGAATGGTGTGAAAATGGTAAAAAAATCCAGTACGCAGCAGTCCTGTGGGCGAAAATGCCTTGTTGATGCTAGAGGTCAGAGGAGAATGGGCCGACTGATTCAAGCTGATAGAAGAGCAAATTTGACTGAAATAACCACTCGTTACAACCGAGGTATGCAGCAAAGCATTTGTGAAGCCACAACACGCACAACCTTGAGGTGGATGGGCTACAACAGCAGAAGACCCCACCGGGTACCACTCATTTCCACTACAAATAGGAAAAAGAGGCTACAATTTGCAAGAGCTTCACCAAAATTGGACAGTTGAAGAGCTGGAAAAATGTTGCCTGGTCTGATGAGTCTTGATTTCTGTTGAGACATTCAGATGGTGTCACACTCATTCTGGAGTCAGATTTTGGCGTAAACAGAATGAGAACACGGATCCATCATGCCTTGTTACCACTGTGCAGGCTGGTGGTGGTGGTGGTGTAATGGTGTGGGGGATGTTTTCTTGGCACACTTTAGGCCCCTTAGTGCCAATTGGACATCGTTTAAATGCCACAGCCTACATGAGCATTGTTTCTGACCATGTCCATCCCTTTATGGCCACCATGTCCCCATCCTCTGATGTCTACTTCCAGCAGGATAATGCACCATGTCACAAAGCTCGAATCATTTCAAATTGGTTTCTTGAACATGACAATGAGTTCACTGTACTAAAATGGCCCCCACAGTCACCAGATCTCAACCCAATAGAGCATCTTTGGGATGTGGTGAAACGGGAGCTTACGTGCCCTGGATGTGCATCCCACAAATCTTCATCAACTGCAAGATGCTATCCTATCAATATGGGCCAACATTTCTAAAGAATGCTTTCAGCACCTTGTTCAATCAATGCCACCTAGAATTAAGGCAGTTCTGAAGGCGAACGGGGGGTCAAACACAGTATTAGTATGGTGTTCCTAATAATCCTTTAGGTGAGTGTATGTCAAAAGATCAAGGCAAATTTGATTTCTCATGACATGACCCCTTTAAGATGAAAACCTTGGTGCATTATCTCAAATTGCAAGACGTCTTGATTTCTGTCCAGGTGTGTATGAGTCTGAAATCGGATGCTGCCCTGCTGTGCGCTCTCTGTCAGAAGCTCCTTTGTCCGTGTCCTCTGAGGGCAGCGTGGGTGTTGTCAGCGCACAACTTCAGAGGCTCCTGAGACACTGGGTGGCAGAGCCTGTCGTTGACAAACGGAAAACTATCATAGGTCAGTAACATTTGTGATAATTAGGAATATTTGTGGTTATCTCAAAAGACGTGATGTTCATTCACAGACTGTTCTGTTCTGATGTATGTCACGCACAAAACTGCCGAGAGCTGGCGGAAACCTTCCACTCTAGATGGTTTATAAGGTATTTTCTGACGTTGAGGTGCACAGGCAAGTATTTTACAATTAGGGTACAATAAATGCTTCAGCTGAAGAACCAGTTACTTGATTTGCTTAAATCTGTGAGTTTCATGTAAAATATTATATACAATTTTAATTTGAGACATTTGATGTAAAGAGATTTATTTGAGTGCACCTCACTTTGTGTGCAGTGCTATAGTACTTTAGATTTACTCACATCACATAAAACAAACTTTTGTTCTATTTGCCCTTGTGAAAAAGCTTAAAGGGGCCCTCTGGAATTCTAAATAAAAAAATAATCCATATTCCATAACAGATGGGGGCAGTATACCTCCAGAAAGTGAGTTGTGCCGCGGCCGCACGCACTATCACGTCTTCAAACAACACAAGCGAGAGCTGTTTTGCTCTTTTTCTCACGCATATTATTCAAATCATTTTGATAGTAAAAGGTTGGAAGACCGCAGTTTCACGTGGAGCATTTGGATATTTTTAGAGATCAGAGACTCAATGAACAACATCAACACTAAATGATGAAGACCGTCTCATAAACGCGTCTCAAAAACAAGCTGGTGCATTTCGACGATATGGGAAAATAAAACCCTGGGCAATTATTTTAAGTTTACGGTATTCGTTTTGTTCATATTACACTTTTATTGTTAGTTTGAATTAATTTGACAGACAGCATTCGCTGATGTTGATCAAGCTAACGCCATTCAGAGCTGCCAACTCTCACGATTTCACTGTAAGACACATGCAATTGACACTTAGCAATCAGGTTGCCAGTTAAGCTCTCAGATTCTGTCAATTTTATTACGCAATTCAAACAATAAATACCATTTTGGCGCTTGTACATGTTACACCACAGATCCCTAGCGCACGTGAACCGATCATCTCTACAAGCTAATGGAAAAAGAACATGAACACTGTTGAAAGATACAGTATGCTACAACTTACCAAAATGTATTCCTCATGCATGTCGACCAATCATTTTTTGAACTCTTCCCTGAACTGAAATGTAGTAATCGGCTGTATTTCCACACGACTGACTTCAGGTTCAAAGTACACACACACATAAAACGCGCCACTTACTCGTCTATTGCAGTGTGCGGCTGGTGTTTATGTTGCCCGCCCGCATACCGCCTCCCATGGCCGAAACTGGTATTACGACACCTGACGGGCCGGGGCTAGTAATTTAGCATGCTAATTTAGGTTTATATCTCGGCAGCAATATAACTTTTCAGTTTTTTAATGACATTATTGCACTTATTTCTTCTCATTCTTTTGATGCGTGTAGCTCATTTTCTGTATATTTTTACCTCAATTACTACAGATGGCACCTTTAAGCTTTACTTTAATACTTGTAAAGTATTAACAGCTTTTGAATACTTAAGCAATTAAATGCACTTATTTTTCCACAAGAGTAGTTACATGGACAGTTCCTGGCCAAAATAAGCTGCAGTGTGAACAAGACTGTTAGGAATTTACTATTCTGTTCACTGCAACATGTAATATCTATACTCTATATATAGTATGTATTTAGTATGCAATTAGTATGCAAATTTTGGGTATGCATGAAATGATTAGATGACTTACCACACTTGTCAAAATGTGCAGTGTGCAAAAGAGCATGGGATATTGTATTTTGCAGTGTGATGGATGAATCGATAATATCAGCTACATCTCTTTCTTGACTCTGGAATATTTGACCAGACTGCCAAATGTGGAGACATTTTTATAGGCTATAATAACTAGAGGCCGTTTATGGAATTACACATGCAATGCAATGAGGTCATGTGACTCTACCATGTTTGCATACTAGTGCTTGGATTACTGTGGATAGTGTAGAATAATGCTTATACTGATTTGCTTATTATTTAAAAATAGTTTGCAGATATATAATACATACTGTGCTGTTTTAAAGGGGACATATCATGCAAAATCCACTTTTTTAGCCCTTAAATGCATTTTGTTGTAGATTTGGAGTGTTTATAAGTACAGAAAAGATGAAATTGTTCTCTTCAGGTGCTTCGTTTATATCTTTATATTCTGTTTTGGTCATATTTTTCAACCTGTTCAGATTTTTCTGTTGTCTATGACGTTTTTTGAGCAAGTACGTCACCGTATTTGCAGCGGAACTGACAAATAAGGACATTGACTACCGGTCCAACACTACGAGCAATCCGCCATTATTATTTCTCGCTCCGATTTTGTAGTCCAAGCTCAATCATGCAGAAGTTACGAGGACGCTAGTCAAAATGTTCGGTTGTTGGATGTAGTGACCTGAAGCACTTCAAGGATCCCCACTTCAACAACCTCCGCCAGTATACAGAAGGGTTTGCCGATCGACTTCTATCATTTAGCTGCTGTGTTTCCTGATGCTTTCTAAACGTTAAGTTATCGTATTATTATCAATACAGATTTTTAGTGGTAAGATCAGACCGCAGTAATTTATCTTGTCAGTGTGCTTGTTTTAACAAGAAAATAGCTCGACTTTCACTAGTAGCACAGAACATAGTTAACTTACATACCACTGCCTCCATATGAAAGACGGTTCGCGCCATTTTTCAAATACAGCTCGCTCTGGCTCGAATATGTAAGGCTTGGTGGACAGGTCTTCCATTGTTGACATTTTGTTAACGTATGAATAAAAATGTTCTTTAAAGCTGTAGTAATCGTATTCTATCAAACTACAATAATGGCCGAAACCGTGGAGAGTTGAAACTGAGTTGAACTGACCGTGAACTCAGCGACCTGGAGTAGGCGCGGGTCGTAAGACGTGACGCCTTTTTATTTAAAGGGGCCGCATTGAAACGACTTGCTCACAGAAGCACATCAGAAATGGGGTAGAAAAGGGGCGTGTGGAGCTATAATAATGAGGAATTCAGACCCAAGCATTGCAGTTATGCTTTATATAGACCATGTATGATTTATAAAGTAAAAATGAATGATTTAAAAGCATGATATGTACCCTTTAATGCAGGCTATTGCATTCTGCTCGCTGCATACTGCATAACACTGTATACTGCCTCTTTCTTAAAATATTAGTCAAGTCAAGAACATTTACAGATAAACTTAGAAATAAACATTTTAAGCTTTTATAGCATTTTAATATAATTTTGTGTAAACATCCTTTTGGCAGTTTGATGAAATGATCAAGTCAAGTGCATTCTGGGATGCAAAAAATTCTATGCAAAAAAATAATGTGAGTAGTATGCTGTAAATATCTTACCAGAAGTGTTGTTATTGTTAACTAAAACTATATTGGCAACTAACTGCATTATGTATTGTTCATTTTGACTCATGTTTTATGTATTAATTTGCTTGTTTTCTGCTTTGAGTATAAGCAAGTTCGCGCATTGCAAATTTAATTTATTTTTATTATTAATAAAAATGACAAAAGCACACAACAAAAAGACTAAAAGTTAAGCTGAACAAATACTGTAATAGTAATATAAATGATACTACAACACTCTCAGAAAAAGGGTACAGAAACTGTCACTGTGGTGGTACCTTTTTCAGAAAGGTACACTTTTGGACCTAAAGGGTGCATATTGGTACCTTAATGTACATGTTAGCACCTATAATGTATATAATAGCACCTAAAATGCACATACTAGCACCTACATTTCCATTTTAGCACCTAAAATGTACACATTAGCACCTGAAATGTACATATTAGTACTTAAAATGTACATAATAGCACCTAAAATGTACATATTAGCAACTAAAATGCACATATTAGCACCTATATGTCCATATTAGCACCAAAATTTGACATATTAGCACCTAAAATACATATTAGCACCTAAAATGTACATAGTACCACTTAAAATGCACATAATTAGCACCTAAATGTCCATATTAGCACCTACAATGGACAAAAGTTTACCTTTTGAAAGGTACAGCCCCAGTGACAGCTTTTGTACCTTTTTCTGAGAGTGAATAACAATGATTACAAGTATTTACTTTCTAACTAAATCAGGATTGTCTATTTAAATTTAAGAATATACCTTTACAAGAACTAGAAGAATTGTTGATTAAACAATGCTTACACAGGTATAAATGTCTGATAACTGACTATCCAAAAAACAAACAGAAGAGTATAATAAAGAGTACAGTATAAGAGTATAAGTAAAGAGTACTGTACTCGTGCAAGTCAGATTTTTCAGCTTATGTGCACACAATTTGTGCATGAGTAAGATGAAAGATTTCCTGGCTGTTTTGCTTCTGACTCTCTGTAATTAGTTTCTTATTCTCAAGGTCAGTCTATTCACAGTTTAAACAAAAGAGCTATGAAATGCATCTCTTACGTACAGTATGTGTCTGCGACAGTGCAATTAAGCTTGTATTAGCATGATGGAGTGTACAAAGAAATTTCAACAAACGCCTATTGTGTATATGCATATTTATGCAGCTGTATGCATGTCAATACGCTAAATTAGAGCCAGGTTTCTCCCAGTCCACCACTGCTCTTTCCTCTTATTAGGTGAGCAGCCTGAGCAGTGTTGAAACAACAGCAGTATAATTATAAGACTTAATACAGTCATGCATAATGTAGCAGGATGCAAAACCCAGCATTAGCTTGTTGTGATAAACATCCTCCCCAGTCCACAGAGCACATCTAATTCTGTCTGTTTTTTCAGGTGTGTATGTTCTGGTTCTGCTGGGCTCGGTGTGTTGCTGTTGTCTCCTGCGGCCGGCCAGTCACGCGCCTGTGCTGTTCCACAGAGACACCAACCTGCAGAGACTGCTGGACCTGCGCAGTAACCTGAGCGCTCAGGGGATCTCCTGCCATATGTGCTCAGGGTGGGCCTTCTGAACAGTGCAGAGCGCTCTCGATGGGTCATGGAAAACGATCGCTCTACTCATTTGCGCTGCCTTATTTAATTCAACTACAGATTTTCTGCTCGTGGCACGATACAGTAGATGAAGGCAGCGCGCAATGAGCCGAAACATGAGTAGAGACAATATTTGGGTGTCAGGAAAGCTTTCATCAATAAGCCATTACGTCAGGAATAATATCTGCTTTGCACCAGGGTCTAGTGTCACCCACAAGGGCTTCATTTTTTTGTTGTTATGATTGGCTGACTGTACATTATTTATCACGCAGGAGACAGAAAATAGACTAGCTTTGGAAGAATTTTTTTTTTTAATTAAATTGATCAATTTTACTGTTTAGCAAAAATATTCAAGCACAGACTGACCAGAATCAATTATCCTTTGTTGCAAAAACATTACAATATTTAAACTAGGAGTTGTTGTATATTCAGTCATAAATATATGAAAACGTAAGTTTCGACATTGAAAATCTGAGATTCAAAATCTTGAACATGGATTTTGAAATATGTAAAAAATTTAAATGTTATTTTTTGTTCCCCACATAATTTCCCATCCTGTTTCTCTAGATCCTGACAAATTAAAGGGTAACTAAAGCCCTGGTCAGAGCCTGACTCCACCCACTGGCAATATCTGAAAAATGCTGAAAAAAAGTGGGCAGACCCCAGCGGAGATAGAAGGGACGAAATAGATGCTAAAACACTCTATCCTGATCGTTTTCAATACTCGCAATTCCAACTCCTGACTCGCTACAGTGGTTTTGACGAAACAAGCTGGTTTTATACTGCCAAGGGCGTAGCTCGTACCAAAAGCGTGGTGAGCTGAAACGTGCGTACGTCACGAAGAACCGCTGAAAATCGGAAAATTCAACTGCAGTAGCCACCGTTCAACCTGAAGAGGGCAGCACTAAGACGTTTTTACACCATATATTGTAGAAATAAAACACTTTATACACAAATGTCAAAAAAGTTACTCGAATCAATGACTGGTATTAATAAAGATCCATTCTTACAGATCATTAACTAAAAAAAAAGTTGTTTTAGGGTTTAGTTACACTTTAAGGTGGCAAACTGGCCCAAAAGTATACACAATATGGACAAAAGTATTGGGACCCCTGACAACTACACCAAGAGGAACTATAATGATACTGCATTCTAAATTCATTTAATCATTGATAAAGTGAGATAAAACTGCACATTTAAGGCTATGTTAACACGGAAATGATCTGAAGAGAAAACGCAAAAGTGGCGTTACGTCAACACTTTTTAATCTGCATTTAGACAAGCATTATGGGTGGGAAATCCGTGTGCATATGGGGACGAAAAAAGTGTGTGAAATTCGATGTAGTATGCACTCCAGGTGGCGATGTGGAGCACAGCCACACTACAACACCAAGTCTGCGCGCCTGCGTACAACCTTCCCTGTCTAGCAGACTTTTGCGTTTTTACTCTTTAGACGGGAACGCGACGGTGGAGTGTTTTTAAAATTTCCACTGTGGAGCGTGGTTTCACTTTTTTTGCATTTTTAGAGCCCCAAAAACACTGTCGCTGTGTAAAATTCGTGTAAAATTGTGTAAAATTCGATATAAAAAGCTGTGTAAAATTCGTCACGCATAGAAACCTTGCACACCGAGTCTGATGCGTATTTATTAAACATTTGCGAAAAACGCAAAAATACCAAATGGATTCGTCAAGCAGTGAGGATGATTTTGTTGCCCTCTCTCTTATTGAAAAGAGAAGAAAGAGAAAATATTACGTCCATCCAATCCTGAAATTGCGCAGAGAGGAAGGAGAGTTTCACCTCGTTATCAAGGAGTTGCGAATTTATCCCTAGCGATTCAAAATTTACTTCAGAATGTCAGTGGGACAGTTTGATGCTTTGCTAGCGATTCTGGAGCCAATTAAAAACAAGATCACCAATTTCCGTGAACCAATTCGATTCTGAACAGAGATCTGGCAGTATGTCTAAGGTATGGACATTGACGGCCCTGAATTGTCAAAAGACCTCTCAAAATGCTGGCTCTGGATGCGAAAAACGCAGAAAATCGAACCCGATCTGATTAATTTTATGACGGACGAAAGTTTCGGAGGCGGTGTGCAAGCATGATTGACATAACGTGAGGTCAATTTTTTTTTTTTACGTGCGAAAATTTTGGATGTGAATATCGGACTCGATGTGCAATGGCCTTTAGAGTGGCCTTTTATTGTGGGTAGCCTAAGGCACACCTGTGCAATAATCATGCTGTCTAATCAGCATCTTGACATGCCACACCTGTGAGGTGGATGGGTTATCTCAGCAAATGAGAAGTGCTCAATAACACAGATTTAGACAGATTTGTGAACAATATTTTTAGAGAAGTAGGCCTTTTGTGTACATAGAAAAGGTCTTAGATCTTTGAGTTCAGCTTAAGAAAAATGGGGACAAAACCAAAAGTGTTGTGTTTATAAGTGTGTTCAGTGTAGATGTCTTAAAAGGAGAATTTGAGAAATATGGGACAAGGTTGAGTTTGTTGCTTAGCCCTATTTGTTGAACTGCAAGAGGCGTCAACTCTCACCTAAGATTACAATACTCCTACATCCTATGTCATGCGTGGGGTCAGAGGTCACTCTTCGACCAGAGCTCGACTCTCTTGTGAACTGGCATACGGCCCTTACCAGAAGCAAGTGATTACAGCCAGTGATTAAGTTGTAATTATGGATATTTTTACTAACATAAACCTACTCGCTTCACTTCAGAAGGTGTTTATTATCCCTGGGGCTGTATGAATTACTTTTATGATGGATGGATGTGCTTTTTGGGCATCAAAATTTAGGTACCATTCACTCCCATTATAAAGCTTCGGAAGAGCCCAGGATATTTTTTTATATATAACTCTGGTTGTGTTTGGCTGAAAGAAAAAGTCATATACACCTAGGATGGCGCAGTAGTAAGTTGTGGGGTATTTTTCGGTGACCCCCGCACTCGGTGACTTTATGTGGACAGAGTTGTTGCTGTTCCTAAATGCTTCCACTTTTTGATAATCCCATTTACAATTTCCCTTGGAGTATCTAGCAGGAATGATATTTCACAAACATCCTATCATAATAACACGCTTGAATTCACTGAGCTCTTTAGAACGACCCATGTTTTCCCACTAATGTTTGTAAATGCAGACTGCAAGGCTAGGAGTTTGATTTGACACATTTTACACATGTGGCAATGAGATTGAAACACCAGAATTCATTAATCAAGGTCCCAATACTTTTGTCCAAATAGTGTATTTCTAACTTTTTGAATATGTCCAATCAACGTCTGGGGTCAGTAAGATTTTGTAGTGTACTTTGTAGTGATTTTTGTAGTGTGTTTTGTAGATTTTTGATGTAGTGTACGTTGCATATTGCTCATGTACAATTATGGTCTCAAATGAGAATAGCATGGTGCTGTGATAAATCCTATTATTAACATAGTTGTGTGGTATTGTACACCCAGATTCAACACTAACAATACTAGTAGTAATATTAATAATATTAACACTAGTACTAATGCTAATACTACAATGGTAAATGCCTAAACAATTCCACTGATTAGCTCTATATTTGAGACATAAAAAAAAAAAAAAAGCAGACTGACATGTCTGACCTCTCTGTGTCTCTCAGGTGTTTTTATGGAGCGACCTCATAATCTTCACAGTGCTGCTGATTTCACAAGCTCTACCTCAGGGAACCATCCCACAATTCCCTCAAACCGGTCCAAACCAGCATCCAACAGCACCAGCCACAGACGCTCGCAGGTTTGTTTCTCTGCTCTTCTGGGAGGAATGGGTGGAAAAACACTGACACCTGTTTTATCAAAACTTAATCAGTCTTTGAAGCACTCCCTGCTGCAAAAACCAGGTCATGCTGTAACAGCGAAAGGTTGTCAAGCTGGTAAACCGAGTTCAGAACATGGGTTCATTCTCACCCCACCAGCTTAGTTAAGGTGTTTTACTGGCACTAACCAGGAAATGCATTATCAAGGCCAAAACCATTAAATAAAATATGTTATTGTCATCTTCACTATGGTTTTACGTCCTGTGCCATACCAGAGTAGATGTGACGTCACAAACTACCTATCGTCAACGTGTGATCGTCAACAAGTGGATCTCTGAGTGAGTGGAGGCGGGGCTTATTTGCATATTCATAGAATTGCTTATACTAAATGAGGCAAGGGTGTAGAGTTACATTCAAGCTATTTTAAAGCATTTTAAAGCAAAAAACGTTTAAATATTTCATTTTGGTGATCAAATTTTAAGGGATAAAATTAATTGACCCATGGCTAAGCCACGCCCCCTCCACTCAGAGCACACACTTATCTCGGTGTAGATATGCCTTGGGAAAGGGTTAAAAATACACACCGTCGCCCAGCCTCCCGGGAACCTAGTGTCTGAGTTGCAAGTACCCCATACACACCTTTTGACTATTTTAAACTTAAAATGACAAGAAAAAAAACAAATGAAAACTGACTAACTGCAATGCATTTCAATGGACGTGGAAGCAGAGATGTCCGAGTGCCACTGTGATTGGCTTATTGCGTTTGAGGGCGTGGCTTAGCCATAGGTCATTTGAACTACAGCGGGACTTTAAATGGTAAATGGACTGCAGATGGGGTTAGGTGTCTTGGTCATGGACACCTCGACCCTTGGGCTGTTTACACGGAAACGATTCTGAAGAGAAAACGCAAAAGTGGCGTTGCGTTATCACTTTTTATTCTGTGTTTAGATGAGCGTTTTGGGTGGGAAATCCGCGTGCATATGATGAAGCAAAAGTGTTTGAAATTCAATGTATTATGCACTCCAGGCGGCTAGGAGTGCATACTACAACAACACCAAGTCCACGCGCCTGCGTACAACCTTCACTCTCTAGCAGACTTTTGCGTTTTACCGTTTACACGGGAATGCGACGGTGGAGCGTTTTAAGATTTCCACTCTGGAGGGTGGTTTCACTTTTTGCGTTTTTAAGCCCAAAAACGCCGTCACCGTGTAAGCGAAAGGCACATTCGATAAAATATTTTTATGTTTTCTCCGAGCGTTCTCATGTGAACGGGGCTTTGGTCAAGTGGAACCAGGGATTGAACCACCAAACTTTCGTTTGTCGACAACCTACACGAACCACTGCCGCCCTACAGCCGCCCTACTGCCGCCCTACTGTCACCCCACTGCCGCCCCACTGCCGCCCCACTGCCGCCCCACTGCCGCACCACTGCCGCCCCACTGCCGCCCTACTGCCGCCCACTGCCACCCCCACTGCCGCACCACTGCCGCGCCCACTGCCACCCACTGCCGCCCCACTGCCGCACCACTGCCGCCCCACTGCCGCCCCAATGCGCACCACTGCCGCCCCACTGCCACCCCACTGCCGCACCACTGCCACCCTACTGTCGCACCCACTGCCGCCCTACTGTCGCCCTACTGCCACCCCACTAAATATTGCTTCCAGTGCCCCTGGTGCTCTCAAGATCAACTATCATCTACCCTACTGCAACCAACCTATGACAAAGTCCCTTTCAGTGAATAGTATAGAAATTCTGTCATCATTTACTCACCAAAAAGTAAAATACGTGTTCATTTCTTTCTTCTGCTTCTTTCTTCTATATAACACAAAAATATAGTTGTATGAATATGGGTAACCAAACAGTTGATGGGCCTCTTAAACTATGGAAGTCAATGGCCCATCAACTGTTTGGTTACCCATATTCATACAAATATATTCTTTTGTATATATTCCCACAAGTAATTAACTTAATGTGCTGTGAAAATCAAAGTTTGGATGTTCTCTTACCTGAAATGGATTTTTGAAATCCAAAAAGTCTTTTATGCAGTCTTTCCTCCAGAACAGTGGCTGCAGTATCTAATTGAAGATATTTCACTTTGAATCGACCCCTTACCAGTCGTAAACAATTTTTTTGGGAGGACCATGTCAGGGGCAACATATTCATATATAACATCACAGCTTTTAACAAGGCACACAGAGCTCTCTCACATTTAACTCTTCTCCTGTGAAATCACAAAATAAAATGCAAACAAACGCACCCCATTGTTGATCTACATCCACTGACATGCTGTTGTAAGTTTTATTTTATTGTTGTAAGTTTTATCTATTAAATCCAAATTAATGTTTTGTGTCCATGTCTATTAGTTTTGAGGTCATAAATGCTAGTGCACTCATAAACGTTGACACAATTTTGTTTTAAATACAGTAAATGTAGAACATAATGGCTAATAAAAGGTCAAGGGTTGAATTGTCAGTTGATAAGTTTTCGCAAAAACATTATTTTAGACCTCAAGGCACTACCTTTTCAAAGTTTCAGGGTTGCCACGATTGTTTTTATGTTTTGAAATAAGTCTCTTTTAAAATTCTGCAGGTGGTCTCCTTACTGTCTATGTGTTTATACTGGAGATGGGCTCTGCTGTTCCTCTATATCGCTATTCACTCAGTGCCAGTGGACCTGCACCTTGGCAAGCATCATCGGCCGGGCACGGGGATGTGCCATTTTTTCAGGTCTGTATGGCCACACACACAGAGAGAGATAAACATCAGGACTGCGTGCTGTTCGAGAGAACTGAGATAAAATTCCGAGTTCCCTTTCAGTCGGTCACAGTTCGACGTACGTCTCCGTTTCTTCCTTTATACGTAACTAAGATGTTCTGCTCCTAAATATGAGTTAAATTTGAATTAAAGGGATAGTTCACTTTGAAATACATTTTTGGTGTGTTTTAGCTTACCTCAAGGGCATCCAAGATGTAGGTCTTAGTATCCGCAGTATTTTCAATTTTGATATTTTTAGGTCAAACCGTTCTTGTCTTTCAGTCATATAATGCAGGTCTATGGTCACCACCTCAAAGAGCATGCACAGAGAAGTCCAAATTAAACATGATTTAATGACTCGTAAATGTAAATACACATTTATTGGCCTAAGACAGGAAATGAGCGGTTTGTATGAGAAAACGAACAGTATTTATATCGTTTTTACCTGGTTACAAGAAGTAAAACGATATAAATACTGTTCGTTTTCACACACAAACCGCTCGTTTCATGTCTTAGTCTATAAGTCTGTTTAGCATATTCACACCAAACTTGGTGTGTGTTATGACAACCATAACCTGAGGCTACGTGCACAGTTTTGGCACAGTGCCACCTAGTGGTCAGGAAATATGAAAAATGGCTATTTTTGCTTAGAACTTCTGAACCGTTTGACCACAAATCAAAACTGGTCTCTTTAGATTTGGTGCAGCTTGCCGAACAATATCTACTTTTCCCATGTCGGCCATTTTAGACCTTTCTGAATTTTGTCGTAAAATGCTATATTTCACGAACGCAGTGGCGTGTCATTCCGAAATATGTTAAGAGTTTTCGGGATGATGCCTTTAAGGTACTTGAATCATTTTTGGGCAGCATCATCTTGTGGTCAAAAATGACAATTAAATTGCTATTAATTTATTTTACCCATTTAAATGTGTATTTATACCTATCCCTTGCGTTTTACTCATTTACTTAATAAATACACAGATAAAAATGTTGATGTCATTATTTTTTCTTTAAAATTAATCTGAAAAAAATGTGGTGAAACTTTTTGTGCAGCAAAAACAAAACCTGTTTTGTGGTTTATAATTAGGAAATAATTACTGAAATTAATCATGTTTTCTAGTATAATTACTCATATTTTCTATAACGCTAGTGTTTAAAGGCCCGTTCACACCAATAACGATAACAATAATGATAACAATAATGAAAGTGTCCACACTTAAGTGATTCCAACGACACTGTTGCTTTGTGTTGTTATAGTTGGTGTGGACACTGCTGCTCTTTTAATTTTAGATCTATAACTTTATCGTTCTCGTCCTTGGTGTGAACGGGCCTTAACTAATGAATGAAGTTTCTCTTTTGTGCAACTGTTGAATCTCTCCAAATTGCAGTTCAGTAAATTCCTCTTCCTGTCATTCCAGTTCAACATCCCATGAGCCAGAGGTCAATTCAATTATATTTAAGCGAATGAATTGGGAAAAAGCTATTTTACAATTACATTTACATTTAAACACAGAGGCTTGCATGATTGCCAGTATATTTACTATATTAAGCAAAGAAAAGAAAACGTGTCGAGAGAGACAGCTGTGATAAGCCATTTTCTTGAAAACATAATTGTGGTTGGCAAATGTGTTTTTCACATTGCGTATTACTTCACTACACAGACAAAAACCATTACCGCCTGTTTGCTAATGCCTCAGAGCAAAAACAAAGCTTTCAATGTACACAATCTATTGCGACGCCTTGGGAATTCCATCAGTCCTGGCGTGCGTTTGCATCACCTCAGCACGCTTCAATTGCCCTTATAGCCCCATTCCATCTGAGCTGACAAACTCTGATCGATGTGTTGTCACGGTAACAGGCCTACAGCAGTCCCCATAGCAACTTCAGCACGCGGATGACCGTGTGTGTGTCTCACGCCTATCACCCCCGCCCTCGCTGGATGCTCACACTGCGGTCATGTGACGGCAGCCGTCGCTGGAGATCAGAGTTTGAGTTCTACGTGGCTTCGGTTGAGCAGCAACACAGCAGGCGAAGTGCGATGTTCACAAACGAGCCGTGGCTGATTGAAATCGTTTTCTATTGCTTCCCAATTGTGCAACATTTAACCAGATATAGTCCTCTGTGCCCCATTTGAACAAATAAAATGATCTTGGGTTGTAATAATCCAGTAATTGATCTCCTGTTTGTGTATTTTTTGACAGGAAGCTGTATTTTGCCCAACACACCAACAGCCCGTACCCCAGTCGCGTGTGTGAGGGGCCTCCGGGGTGTGTGTTCAGCTCTGGGCCTGACGGACCCACTCAGGGCAGCTTTTACGCCCCACTTCCTGCTGGTACAGTACATGCACGGTTTAAAATGTATTTGAAGTTGTGCATAATTTAAGGTTATGGTAGAACATCCCCTTGTGAAAAAGAAGTGCGCTTAACTAATGAATGTGCACTTTTAGGACCTTTTTTTAACCCTCTGATGGTCCTCGGTCACTTGACCGAATAATTTTCTGTTTTGAATTATTAAAAATCACAGCTTCATCGGAAGGTTATGATACTTGGTGACTTTTTTGGCATTTGGTATGTGAATACAAAAAAAAAATTGAGGTCATGATCCGAGCATGCTAAGTGGTCGTAAAAAAAATAGTCACACTCGTGGTCTTCGGTCAGAAATGACCGACCCATAGGAAATGAATGGGAAATTTACAAAAAAAAAATTCTCTGAATTTTTGTTTGTACAATCTACAAATCGGCCACGATTCTTAAAAGAAGTATACCGCAGTAAAGGGGTGACACTCTACAACATCAAGAGTGCAAAAAATTTACACCCACCCACACACACACACATACAAACACACTTTTATACACATACACACCAATAAATTCAGACTACAAAAAATCTGTTTTGAATTTTTAAAAATCACAGCTTCATCGGAATGTTACGAAACTTGGTGACATTTCTGGCATTAGGTATGTGAACACAAAAAAAAATTGAGTGATGATCTGAGAATGCTAAGTGGTCGTAAAAAAAATTAGTCACGATTTTGGTCTTTAGGTCAAAAATGACCCCCATAGGAAATGAATGGGAAATTGACAAAAACACCAAAATTCACAATATTTTTATTTTTTTTTACAATTTTTTTAATAAGAAATAGTTTTTGAGATCATTTCAATTTTATATTCAAATCCACAAAAAAAAAAAAAAAATGTGTTCATAAACAGCTGGGGAATTCACATGCTTCTCCATAGAGAGCTGTACATGCCATATAGTGGTTACACCATGATTCTACGCTTTTCTCTATACTGTAACCAGATGGTGCTAATTTTCTTCAAAATATTTTTTTTGAAGGCCTAGACCCTTTATTATACTAAAATACTGCATTAATATTTTTTTAATAATAATATAAAAATATATATATATTTCCATTGAAAAAATAGACCATAAATATTGCATAAATATGAATAAGTTCAATCAAATTGTCTCAAAATACTAAATTAAAAAGAATAAATATTATAGAACAAAAATAAATTGCATTGGTTTTACTGGGATGGAAGAAGTTTCATTTTTATGCCTCCGGTCACTTCTGACTGGGAAGGCCCAGGACGTGACTCATAAAGGAAGACCATCAGAGGGTTAAAAGTACACTTTGCAATAATGTCAAATCTTACCTGCAGCTTTAGTGGGCAGGAGTTATTGACACATTAGAGCGATAAAGGAACATGGCCCAGACAGCAACATAGTGTCGGCCCAGATCCAGCCCAGTTCCGGCCCTGCATCTGGGCCAACACTATGTTGCTGTCTGGGGGACAAATGAGTAATAAAGAGTGGGACCTGCTTGATGTTACAAAGATTTATTAAAAGTGCAATATGCCGCAAAAGAGAACATGTATTCAGTATCCGCACACTCGCTGACAGGCAGCTTTCAGGGCGCAGCTACTGTAAACTGTCAAATACACACAAAAATGTGTATTCTCGTGAACACAGTGAAAACACATTTTGATGTCTACTAGGGTATAAAGGGCCGGATTAAGAGTTCAGAGGCCCCTGGGCACAATGTCTTGTAGGCCCCCTCTTAGCGGGCGAAATATATGTTTTGTCCAAGGACATTTTAATATGGCATTTACAGTTTTACTGACTTAAAATTTTGTACATTTTAAGGTTAAATGCATCAATCCCGTGCTCTTTGAGAGATCAAAATTAAGAGCTTCAACCCAAGAACTGCTCGTTGAACAAAGAAAAAGCATTGATTTGTACCAGGACAAAAAAGAGGGCTCAAACATCTTTTTAGTTAAGAGAGTCTCAGTCTACATTACATTATCAATGGTGTTTTAGGATGCCAAACAATTATTATAATCATGTAAATGTAAAAAAATAATATAAAAAATGTAAATGTACTATATAAATGAAAATGAATATTTTAAAAGTATATTTTAGTCTTCATTACACTATAATATAGTAAAATTAAAATATTTTGTCCTAATTTCTTCACTTGCAAGAAATAAACCCTTGAGCTTGTATTTAGGAGAAAACACCAGATGACCATCCTGATCGCATGAGCAAAGTGCACACTTTTCTTTAAATCACCCAGCACTGATGCCTATTCTTAAAGTCTTGTGCTGAAAGGCACAAAGCCATATCATTGTTTCGGTTTTAGTTCATTGGCAAAATATGAGCCCGTTCTCATCCTTTATCGGCATATAGAACGCTATATGAAAAAACTGCGCTATACTACGCACATGGCACCCTTTATCGTTAATATAACACGCGAACCCAAGGCGTAATAAATCCAATAAATCCTTTAGCGTAATATGAGACTACCCTACCCTACCCCACACCTAAACCTAACCATCACAGCACGTGTTATATTAACGATAACGGATGCCATGTGCGTAGTATAGCGCAGTTTTTCATATAGCGTTCTATATGACAATAAAGGATGAAAATGCGTTGAAATATAACGCTAGAGACCTTTATGTTAGGTTATACATTTTACATCTCATATGTGTGGGGAAAAGGGAGAAGAGAGTTCGGCAAAAGGCGGATTTGGAACTCCGGTTCCAAGTGCATCAAAAGCACTTTCACGCAATTCACACTCTACGACCTACTGTACGCCACTGTACAGGTAGCTGTTCCGTGACGGGCGTGTTTTTGCTAAAACACAGGCACTTAGTGCAAATATAGTATATAGTGAGTATAACGAAGTAACTGAGTATATAATGTATGCGCTACCTCTTAAAGTGACAGCAGCCTAATATACTGATGCTGTCGGTGTCCTTAATCAAACAACCAAAGAATAAGAGAAATTCACAAGAAAATCATAAGAAAAATTCATTAGAAAACTTTTGCAGCTTTAAGAAATATCAGTGTCTATTTAATTCATACAGTGAAGTCTTAAAGACCCCCTGTGGTGAAAATCAAGCTTTTATTGTTGTTTATATGTCTATGTGGTGTTTTTAATATGCTTTAAGACAATCCATGTGCAAATTCATAAGTCAGCACCACAGTGGCGTAGGCAGAAATTGTATTTTTGGTGGGCCAGTGGAAATGTGAGTGGGCCTATAGTTTTTCAGTAAAAAAATTACTTCAATAATAATTAACGTTCAGAGAGTAGAAAAATTAATAGACAAACTGCAAAAACAGTTAGACCTTTATTCTTCTTCCTCAACTCTCGCTTTTTCCAAATAGCACATTAAAGAAAGTTGTTTAGCCATTATTATGGCGCCGTGAAATAGTTCTCCTATCGGAACCCCCAGCAACCATAGCAACCAATAACGTTCCGGAGGAGGCTTTCTACAACTTGATTCGAATTGTTCATTTTATCTCGGCAAAACGAATTAAACATACACAGCAGTCAACAATAAATCAGGTATATATCAATATATTTTCTTAAATACATTTTAATAATAAAAATAAACTAAAAAATGTATTTTTATCAAACTTGCCTGGGCGGGCCAGTGAGTAATGTGGGCGGGTCCAATACTGGCTATGCCCTACAGCACCATTGCTGAGTATTTTTCTCTTTAAAACTGCACTGAACCAAAGACAGTCTCAAAAACACGCTTTGAAATCGCTGGTGTTTCTGACGTTAACCAATCAGGTCAATGTGTGATCGTCAACCAGTGGATCTCTGAGCTGAGTGAGTGAGTGGTGGAGGCGGGACTCATTTGCATATTCCTAGAACCACTTATACTAAATGAGAAATTCAGAGAAAATTCACTTACAGCTGAATACATTTTATAGCTTTAATAAATATCTTTTATTAAAGTCTTACCTAGGTAATTTGACATTATTACATTACAAAGTGCACATTATTAAAGCATTATTATTAAAATGTTTAAAGTATGACAAAAGATTAGTAAAACATTAAGCTTAAAGTACATTTTAAATCTTGTTTTAATAATCTTTTGTCATGCTTTAAGCACACTTATTTTATATATATATATTTCTACATTAAAAAACTATTCTTAAGGGTGATCTTGTGAAAAAGAGGATGAGTGACCTTGTAAGAGAGTAACTAAAAATATCTACAACTGAGATCTTTTTTATGTGAGCAATGGGTAGTTGATAAATAATTTAAAATGTACTGTGTTTCTTGAAACAATATTGGCTTTTCAAAAAAAAAAAAAAAAAAGGAAAAAAAAGTTGATTCATGTGTCTGTGGCTAAATCAATATTCCTTTGATATGCCCCAAACTTCTACAGGAGATGCTGGATACATTTATTTTACAATTTGAAAGTTGTTCTTTCTTTGCTAAGTATCAGATGCATCTTCTATGTGATCAGCTCCCACCCAGATGAAGACTCTCCAGGACTTCAGGCTTTAACCCCTGCAGTGGAGGAGAGTGTGGGAAACCAGCAGTGCGCCCTCTAGTGGACACCGGGGCCATGGTGTTTGTGGTGTTCGGCATACTGGGGTCAACCGCACTCAGCGCTCGGACAACCATGTTATCGGAGACCTGGTAAGACGGAATAAAGCTACTTACGCCATTTACAGTGCAGACATTAAAAAAATACTATAATGTAAACTCCATTTGTGAAAATGCTTGAGAATAATCATAATCAACATCAAAAAGTTTTGTTGTACATTCAGGGGTGGATCATACTGTAGTAGCTGCGTCCCAATTTACATACACTTGCTAAATAGTTATCAGGATTAGTTTGTCTCAAATCATGTAATCTGTGAATGCTTTCAAACATTTCAATTAACTCCCATTACTTTGAATACCAATAAAGGAAAGTAGTCTCTATTCTGTTATTATTGATTTACTGTACATTACCAGCTATCAGAATTTCAATTTCACTTTGGCCAAGTTTTTTCTCAAGTTTGAGCTTCATATTCTCACTATTTCAGTACTACACTCACCTAAAGGGTTATTAGGAGGGTTTGACCCCCTTCCACCTTCAGAACTGCCTTAATTCTACGTGGCATTGATTCAACAAGGTGCTGAAAGCATTCTTTAGAAATGTTTGCCCATATTGATAGGATAGCATCTTGCAGTTGATGGAGATTTGTGGGATGCACATCCAGGGCACGAAGCTACCCGTTCCACCACATCCCAAAGATGCTCTATTGGGTTGAGATCTGGTGACTGCGGGGCCATTTTAGTACAGTGAACTTATTGTCATGTTCAAGAAACCAATTTGAAATGATTCAAGCTTTGTGAACATGGTGCATTATCCTGCTGGAAGTAGACATCAGAGGATGGGTACATGGTGGCCATAAAGGGATGGACATGGTCAGAAACAATGCTCATAGTAGGCGTGGCATTTGAACGATGCCCAATTGGCACTAAGGGGCCTAAAGTGTGCCAAGAAAACATCCCCCACACCATTACACCACCACCACCAGCCTGCACAGTGGTAACAAGGCATGATGGATCCATGTTCTCATTCTGTTTACGCCAAATTCTGACTCTACCATCTGAATGTCTCAACAGAAATCGAGACTCATCAGACCAGGCAACATTTTTTCAGTCTTTAACTGTCTAATTTTGGTGAACTCTTGCAAACTGTAGCCTCTTTTTCCTATTTGTAGTGGAAGATGAGTGGTACCCGGTGGGGTCTTCTGCTGTTGTAGCCCATCCGCCTCAGAGATTGTGTGTGTTGTGGCTTCACAAATGCTTTTGCTGCATACCTCGGTTTGTAACGAGTGGTTATTTCAGTCAAAGTTGCTCTTCTATCAGCTTGAATCAGTCTGCCCATTCACCTCTGACCTCTAGCATCAACAAGGCATTTTCGCCCACAGGACTGCCGCATACTGGATGTTTTTCTCTTTTCACACCATTCTTTGTAAACCCTAGAAATGGTTGTGTGTGAAAATCCCAGTAACTGAGCAGATTGTGAAATACTCAGATCGGCCCGTCTGGCACCAACAACCATGCCACGTTCAAAATTGCTTAAATCACCTTTCTTTCCCATTCTGACATTCAGTTTGGAGTTCAGGAGATTGTCTTGACCAGGGACCACACCCCTAAATGCATTGAAGCAACTGCCATGTGATTGGTTGATTAGATAATTGCATTAATATAGAAATTAAACAGGTGTTCCTAATAATCCTTTAGGTGATTGTATATGATCCATTTGAGCCAAACTACTGAAATAAATTTGAATTCGTTTTATTTCATATGTCAGGATTTACAGTTTCTTTTAATTATTATTATTTTCAGGTTTTTACCCTGATTTTTAATGTAATCTCAGTCTCTACATTGTACATTGATTGATTTCCTTTGAAGCTGATTTATGAATTATTAATTGAGCGATTATTGATGTTCCTCCCTCAGGAAGGGTATCGTGTGGTCTATGATCCAGAGCTTTGATGTTTTTAATGAGATCGGGCACTTGTGCAAGCTGTGCAAAGCCATCAGTGCTAATGCCAAGCTGGTGAAGCCTGGAGGAGCTCAGTGTTTGCCGTCAGGTGAGCAAGAATCATCCACGAATTTTCTCATATTCCCTTTCAGTCAGTCACAGTTTCACCTCTTCCGTTTCTCTCTTTCAGGAAACAGCCTCACATACCATTCTGCCCTTACTTCACCCTGAGTGTCACTCTCTCCCCGAGCCCAACCTCTTGCCTGGCCAGCTGTCCCATGGTGCAGTGGGCATGCAGGGCGGGAGAGTGCACTGGGATCTCAATGGCATTTGAATCAGTGGAGTTCACTTCTGCATTTCCATAGTTCACACATAAATGTCATTTTATGGTGCATTTTCCCCATTTAGAGAGTGTGACAGGCAGTTTTGGGAGAGTTATTTTACAAATACAACAAATTACAGTACTTTTTTATTGAACATAATGTTATGTTACTTTTGTGTAACTTTTTATCACTTGGACTTGCTCGCTCACTTTTAGGTCTTTCCATTGTGTATTTTAACACAGTAATGTATTCAACAACATAGCCTATATCATACACCTTGATTTTTCTTTTAAAAACACATTTACTATTTCATTATATTCTGACCACTTTGAATATTTCCTGATCACTACACTACAAAATATCTCTTAAAATATACCTGGGGTGAAAATCACATTTTTAAGGTTGTTTCTATGTCTATGTGGTGTTTTAGAAATGCTTGATGACAAACCATGTGTAAATTCATAAGTCTACAGCATTGCTGAGTATTTTCTCTTTAAAACTGCAGTGAACCAAAGACAGTCTCAAAAACACGGTTTGAAATCGCTGGTGTTTCTGACGTCACAAACCACCTTGTAACCAATCAGGTCATTGTGCCGTGGGTTTTTTAGCATATCATTAACAGCGAACTAAGCCTCGAGAGATGCCAGGTTATGCTGGTATATTGTTTGTTGATATGAAAAATCAGGAAGATTTAGCAATATTGCAGGTATATGATGTATATTACAATGTTATGATGAACTATATGCCTTTCTCGTTATTGTTTATTGTTAGAAGGCAGTACACGAACGGTAACATGGTTTGTGCAACATTAGCTGTATGATTACATAGTAAAGCAGAAACGTTCATCATATTAATTACCGTTATTGTCCGATGTTGTAAAGAGCAATAACATTGTGCAGCGTTTACCGTAAGTTGGCTGAGTGGATCTCTGATCTGGTGTGAGTGGAGGCGGGGCTAGTTAGCATATTCACGTTTCCATGTATACTACTGTAGCCTAACTAAGGCAAGGGTGTAGAGTTACATTTAAGCTATTTGAAGCATGAAATTTCTGAATATGTAATTTTGGTGATCAAATATGAGTTTTATGGGATAAAATGATTGACTACAGGGGGACTTTAACATTACAGGTTTTATTACCTATACCTACCGTGCAACTATTGAATGTCATGCTGTGTTTGGGATTCAAACAAATAGCATATCCATAAAATGGTGCCATTTACAGACTGAAAGCTGAAAGAGTAATATTCAGAGGGAAAAAAAGAAAGAGGTTTTTGAAGGAGAGAAGAGAGGATGTGTTACTAATAATCTGCACTAGAAAGATCGTAAGGAGCGACCAGGAGCATAAGATTGAAGTAAATCAGATAGGACCAAGGTTACAAGTTTTGTAAGTGAGAATTAGCACCTTGAAATTTATATGCAGAAAACCGTAATCCAACGAAGGTGACAGAGGATTGCAGAAATTTGAGGATTGGAGTATTTTGCTCATTCTTTCTTGTTTGAGTGATCAAGCGGGCTGCAGAGTTTTGAACATATTGTAATTCGTCTGATATTGTTTGCTGAAAGGCCACAATGAAGTGAGTAATCTAGTCGAGATGTGACAAAGCCATGTACAACAGTTTCAGTATCCTGAAAGGATCGAAGATGAGGTGTATTACGTAGGTGGAAAAAAGCTGTCTTTACCACTTTACCAATGAGATTATTAATAAAAAAGAGTGGAATCAATGAGAACTCAAGATTTTGAACTGTCGTGAGAGGGTAGAGAGTCATTATCAAGTCACCATCAGTTGACCAGATAGTTTCAACCGTTGATAGATTCAGTATTACCTCAGTTTTACCCAAGTTAAATTTAAGGTATTTTGCCTCCAGCCAGAGCTTGAGTTCCGTGATGCAAGTTAATGTATGTGGAAGGAAACACTGAGGTGGGAGTTGTTCTAAAATAAATCTGAATGTCATCAGCAGTGGAAGATAAACCTAGCCTGGCTAACTTCAGACCACGTCTCATTGACATTGAGACATGGTCTGGTAACACATGTTTATTTTCACCTATTTGAAGCGTGGTTTACGAATGCCCAGAGCCGTTTATTGGGTGCTACTAATGTCTATCAAATGCGACTGTACGTTGCTCATAGTCAATCGTTTCAATTATACCAGATGACTTATGTAGAGCAAAAGAAATTAGACAAGGAAGAAGACGATGGGTAAGAGGTTTATTTGCATTGTAAACTACTGAACAATATCCAAGGCTGCATCGAAAGGTAACTTCACGTCTGCTGCCATGTTGGATCCATGGGTAGTAAACAATCTGCTTTGGTGTGTCGCATAGAGGTCGTCATTGTCTTGCTGCTCCGTCCCTACACTTAAAGGGGGGGTTGACTGCGATTTCACTTTTTTGATTTTAAATAGTGTGTAATGTTGCTGTTGGTGCATGATACAGTATCTGCAAAGTTGCAGCGCTGAAAGTTTAGTGTAAGCAGAGATATCGTCTTTTATATATCAGGGAGTATAATTGCCTACAAAAACAACTCAATTGGGACTACAGCTGGGTTATGGTACGTCACTAACCCACACATTTGCATCAACCCCTTCCTCCGGAATATGCAGGAAAGGGCATGCGCATAGCTCGTCGAGTGAGTTGTGTTCACCCAGCTGTCAGGTCTTCTGTGTTTGAGCTTCCCACGGACGCTACTTCGACAACAATGGATACAATTTATGTTTGATTATATTCCTGAAAGTGATGATCGTAATCTAGCTCTCTGTGCTGCGCATTTACGGAAGACAGCTTCCAGAATTCTCCACGAATTCAACACCGGATTCAACAAGAAACTGTTACTAAAACATGAAGCAGTTCCAACTTTAAAACAAAAGTCAGCAGTTGTTGGGCCACAACCTGTAAGTAGGCTAAAACTTCATCATTTTAAATGTATTTGCATGTATAATTCCCGTCGTAGCCTTGTGTTTTTATTTATTATTATAATTTTTTTTCAAATGCCAGCGCTGGCTTTGTAGGCTTTATGGGCTACTAGTTTGGCTATTTTGTGTCTCACGCAGGGGGCGTAAGAATTCAGTAGGGACGCTAGGGACTGTGTCCCTACCAATATCCAGTGACACTGATATATCCCTAGCAATAATTTCGATCAAAACTTAAAACATATTTATAAATTGATTAGAGCTGGGCAAAAAATAGATTTTTGATTAAGCGATTTTGGTCGATTCAAAATCGATTCTCAACGGCCACGAAACGATTTTTTTCCATATTAAGGGCTCGCGGTGCTGCGTCTTCTCCCTCTGCACTAGGCAAGCGGTACTGCAGGCGTCGATACACACTCGCGTTTAGGAGTCGGGACATGATGAATATTCACTTGCACAATCGGGCCAGCATTGCATCGTAGCCTAACCTATAATCGTAACTAACGTTTAACATTTTCACGTCTTTTTAAGATAAACATTCAAGCAATGTTAAACCATCCCATGCTCGCGCACTCTCAGAGATGTCTGTGTGCACATCCAGTAAAGCCTAAATCCGCCTCAAAAACAGCTTGCCAGAAACAAAAGTTTTATCCCTGGATTATATCGCTTTAACAGTTAAAAACACGCAAAATTATTTCAAAACTCTGGTCTAGGTGAGTAACCTCGTAAAGACAGTCGGTTATGTCTTAAATTAGCATTAAACGCGTGTGACAAGACAGATAGTAGGCTACAATGAGACAGTAATGGATCAGTGCTCTAGTTCTTAAAGTGAATGCAGCCATATGTGTCTGTCATGTATTCAGTTGTCATAACAACATAATATAGCATTAATTTTAAGCAATCCGAATTAATAGCCTATATGTATTTAATTCAGTCTGGACTAAAAAGACTATCCAGTGTTATTTTGTTTGATTACTTTATTCAGTTTCTATAGTATTTCTGACATACCAAAAAAAAAACTGCCTCAAAATGTCTCTTTATTTGTGTCTTTATAATATTGTATTTATTTGTGCTACTTTTTTCAATTTAATTTAATTTTAGTTTTATATACAGGTTTGTGGCTCTTAATTTCTTTGTATTAATTAACCACTAGTAAACTTGTGTCCACTGTTCTTTTTTCTTTAATAAATATAGGATTTGTATGACATCATATTCATTATAGTCGAATCGAGAATCAGATCAGGAATCGAAATTAAATCAGAATCAGAATCGATCTGAGAGCTTTCGAATCGAAATTCGAATCGAAACTGAACATTTGAAACGATACCCAGCCCTAAAATTGATGTCCCCGTCCCCACCAATTTCAAAATCAAACCTACGCCTCTGGTCTCCACGCAAACGCGTACAAACATTATGGACCTGAATTTTGTATAAGTACTAATGTTGTAAATGTATTTTTCATGTATATATGCTTTATGACTTTATTTTCGATTTCGATCAAGAATGTAAACTTGCCAACGCTGTTTGAGTATAACATTAGTAGCCAGTCAGTTGCTATCGTTGCCAGTCAGATGCTATTGTGTAAAACAAACGTGTATTTGGTTAAAAAATGTATTCAATTATCATTTCAGAAACCTTTATTAAGAGCCGTGTGGTGAGGTTCTGCTTGACTCAATTCATCGCGGCTTTCTCGGTCTGATTCTGCCTCATACTGATACTGCTGTCTCGACATCATTATTTACGTGTATGCCACCGTCTGGTATCCACCTTTGGCATGCCCGTGTCGCCCGCAAAGGTAATGGGCGTTAACCTTCCGGACAGACGTGAGCGACAGTTTAGCCAATCACAACACACCGGCCCAAACAAACCAATCTGAGACCACAAACGTATTTCCTGAGGGAGTGTTTTCGTAGACTCAGGAAGTGAACCACTTGTTCAGGGGACAGGGGAGAGCACGGCTTACAAATAAAGGTGAAATTTATGAAAAATAAGACTTTAAAAAAAAAAAAACACGGATACATGTTATATTGCACCCATAAACACATCATGCAAAGAAAAAAAGCAGTAAACCCCCCCTTTTAGTAGCCCATTGAGTTTTAACAGACCCTCTAAAGCATGCATGGGGTGAGGCAGAGGGTTATTGAGATTGAATGGGGAATATCATGTAAGAGAAGGCAATGCTTCAATCGCACTATGATTGGTTATGATTGGTTTGTGCAATAAATCCGGCTTCTTGTTTTCATGCCCGTTCACGTATCATTCTGAATGAACTACATTATGGCGTCAACATTAATGGAAGACTGATTAAAAAGTAAGTAAACAACTCACACACTTAGATATCACCGCTTTATGTGTCAAATCATGCCATGTTGGATAAACAAACTGCTTCGGTGTGTCGCATAGACGTCGCCATCATCTCGCTGCTGCCTCCCCGTTCTGTGATTGGTCCCCTCGCTAAGACAAAAATCTGGTCCATGGTATCCAGACTGCCTAGCACCGTGAATAAAATCGCCCTGCGCAAAGGCAGAATGGGGAAGCCCAGGCTAAGAATAAACCCATAGTGTTTGATTATTTGTCCAATTGGTAACATATAAATGGTGAAAAGAAGAGGGCCCAAGACAGAACCTTGAGTTAACCTTGATTTGTGCTTCTGGTAACAAATTGTTGCCTCCCTGTCAAAGAGAAGGAAAACCAGTCAAAGGCTGTGCCAGTTATTCCAATTGCTGATCGAACTGCATTAAGAGCTTCTCTATACTGCTGAATGTGTTCAGTATATGCCAAGGAGTGAACAACAAGGCCAGTTTTCTTATAAAACCTTTCTAGCTGGCAGCCCTTGGTTTTCATTTGCTCAGTGTTGAACTGCGGAGAAGTGCAAGAGGATGGAACGTATCTAGGTTTTAAGGGGGCATATTGATTCAAAGTAGTAGAAATACTTTCATCATAGACATTAAGAATGTCTTCTGCACTGGGAAGACTGAAACAGGCAGAAAGTATCATAAGTATATAGTATTTTATATCATTTTAGGAAGACAAGTATTATAAGCAGGGAGACTGACCCGTGATTTGAAATGGCAAATATTCAAATGATGTCACATCATGGAAAGCAGACGGCTCAATATGAAGACTCAGAGACCGCCAGACCCCCTCCCCCGCCTCCACTTTGGGTCTTAGTCAAAATACCAGGAGGAGAGCGCAAATTGAGTTCAACAAAGTCAGTTAATGTTTTCCAGGCTTCTGTGAGCATCAGCATATCAGAGTTATTATCAGAAATTAGGTCCCGGAGAACCAGTTAATGAACGAGTGTTGAGTAGGGCGAATTCCCACACTGCTGGAGACTCTTGTTAAGCACAGAGTCATTTCTGATCTTTTCTAGTGGCCTTAGAGAGGATAAGCAAGCTATGCGATGTCCGTATAGAAGATGACTTCTGTGTGTTTAATCTATGAGGGAATAGAAGCAGGCGAAGTGCAGTTCTTTCTAATAAATATAATAGAACGTGATGTATTCTAGGAAAGGTGGTCATGAGTAGCCTAGTCTAAAAAGCTTTCTAATTTATGTTAGTGCCGTCTTTTAGTTATTGGCTATTTTAGATCTCGGCTTGACTTTCTCCAAAGTGGTTCATTCTCAATAGGGTCGCAGATTTGTTCATCAGAGTCGCTATAGAAACGGCTAACGCAAATCTTTTCACTTTTGGAGCGATTCACTGATTCGTGCTCCACTCATGCAAAATGCAAAGGTTAGGCATTAGTCATATTGCGCAGAGAATTGGTCCATTCAGTTCGGCTTATAAAAGCTCAAGAAGTAGCATTTGTGAAGCCACAACAGGCACAACCTTGAGGCGGATGGGCTATAACAGCAGAAGACCCCACCGGGTACCACTCATCTCCACTACAAATAGGAAAAAAAAGCTACAATTTGCCAGAGCTCACCAAAATTAGACAGTTGAAGACTGGAAAAATGTTGCCAGGTCTGATTTGGTCTTGATTTATTTTGAGACATTCAGAGTCAGAATTTGGTGTAAACAGAATGAGAACATGGATCCATCATGCCTTGTTACCACTGTGCAGGCTGGTGGTGGTGGTGTAATGGTGTGGGGGATGTTTCTTGGCACACTTTAGGCCCCTTAGTGCCAAGTGGGCATCGTTTAAATGCCACGGCCTACCTGAGCATTGTTTCTGACCATGTCCATCCCTTTATGGCCATCATGTACCCATCCTCTGATGGCTACTTCCAGCAGGATAATGCACCATGTCACAAAGCATTTCCAATTGGTTTCTTGAACATGACAATGAGTTCACTGTACTAAAATGGCCCCCACAGTCACCAGATCTTCAACCCAATAGAGCATCTTTGGGATGTGGTGGAACGGAGAGCTTCGTGCCCTGGATGTGCATCCCACAAATGTCCATCAATTGCAAGATGCTATCCTATTAATATGGGCAAACATTTAAAAAAAAATGCTTTCAGCACCTTGTTGAATCAATGCCACGTAGAATTAAGGCAGTTCTGAAGGCGAAACTACATGTATTATACTTTAATGTAAAAATATCAAATAGAATTGTATTTGGTTTCTTTTTTTTTAATGTAGGCCAAATTAAATTTTTATTTAACCTGGAAAATGTGACAACTTTAAGTGTAAATGGGATGGGTTCAGAATTTACATTTAATTGAAAATAATAATAATAAATAAACAAAAGAAAAAAACTCTGAGGACTTCGTCTCCTCATTTCAGAACACCACTGCAACACTTGATGACAGCATCATTTTCAATACTTGCAGGAATTTTAATGCAACTCTTTCTTCATTTTCATTGTCTCTATGATTCAGACCACCTACAAGGGAAAGTCTTCGTTTCAGACTCACTCTGATTTCCTTCAATGGGAGAGTTTCCTGCAGAAGCAGCTCGCCTCACTTCCAGCGTCATCTGCCTTGAGACGAGGCTTCCAGACCTGCCAACACTGGAAACAGATCTTCATGGAAATTATAGGCAAGAGAGCAAATATAGAACGTGGAAAAGACAGAAACCAGCTTTGATAAAAATGGCTCAGCTTGAACAAATGAGCAATTTAAGAGCGATTAGCAATTTAAGAGGCGCTGACATCATTAACACGAGTGCTCATTAACCTCACTCTCAACAAATGCAATAATGAATCTGCATTCAGATTCTCTATTTATATGGTATTTAACCTGCTCTTTATGCACTTACTGTAGGTGTAGAGAGTGCCCTCTACAGTCTCCTGCTGTCACTTGCCATCTGCATCGCAGCAGTAGCTGTGTTTACTGCACACCCTCTTCTGCTGCTGCCAATCCTGCTGAGTATTCTGGGTAAGTCATACCTTTGCAAAACATGTGAGTCACTGCACAACATATGAACTATTAATATTAGTTTTGTTAGTATATCATTTCAACCTCAAAATCACAGGATGAAAATTAAGCCTACATTTTACTAATATTGTAATATGTACACATGCTTGTAAAATAACACTGATTACAGTACATGAGAATCATTGAGAATAATGAAAATGACAAAAATAAGATCCATTACTGCAGATGTGCTCACAATAAAAAAAAAACATCAAAAGAGGTCTAAAAGTAATTTAATTTTATTGTTACATGAAATGATTTACATGATCCCCTTGAAATAGTTTACCACTGTTTTATTCTATGGCCAACTAATTTTCACTGAGGATCCTTAAATGATGGAGTCATCAAATGCCTTTTTCTTTCATTCTGTTGAATGTAATTGACTCATGTAATATGTATAGATGGTGAAAATCATTGCCTTTGAAATGTGCAGCTTTATTCCCCTCTCATTTATATGTTAATACAATATGCCAGACATGAGCGTAATTTAACTTCCTTTCAACCGAATATTATCACCAGTGATTACTCAGACTGAACAAATATACAAATTATGTGAAATGAAAAGAGACTGAAAACCACTTTGACTCTGAAAACCATCCCACTTTCATGTCCAGCTAAACAAGGAAATAGATTTAGAAAATGAGCAATGATGCTTGAATTCAAGTAGAGGAATGGATCAAATCAGTGAAAAGGACAAAAACAGAACCAGAGTGTTTATGAGCAGTTTAAAAAGACCTATTTTGCTTTTTATAAAAAAGTTCTGTTGCAAAGCACAGTATCAGTTCAAAGGGAGTTTTTCTTTATTTTAGTGTCATTGTTTCTGAACTCCCTGAAACTCCTCCATAGTAGTCTTGAGTTTTCTGAATGAACATACACGTCACAATATTCGTTATTTAACGAATTCCCACTCAAGGCAAAATTCTTTTTGAGAGCTATTCAATGTGTTAAAACTCACGGTTATATGGTACTCAAAGCAGTTGACAAATCCCAACTCAGGAGGAGGGGATTTAAATGGCGCTTTTCCACTGCATGGTACGGTACTGTCGGTTCGGTACGGCACGCTTTGGCGCTTTTCCACTGCATGGTATGGTACGGCTTGGCTCGGTACGGCTCACTTGTGGCGCTTTTCCACTGCATGGCACGGTACGGCTCGCTTCTGAATGGTACCACCTCTGTTGAGGTTCCAAGCATACCGTACCGATAATAAAATGTGACGAAAGAAATACTTTGCAGATCACTGATTGGTCAGACAGAATCGTCAATACCAGCGTCATTGTATTTGCGAGACATCTAACCCGCTAGATTTAAAGGGCACCTATTATGGAAAATTCACTTTTACATGGTGTTTGAACATAAATGTGTGTTGGCAGTGTGTGAGCAAAACCACCCTAGAATGATAAAAATCCACCCAGTGTTTTTTTTTACAATCTCAATAAATCATATGCACTGTCTCAGAACGAGCTGTTCTAAGATTCAGCTCTTTGTGACGTAGAATTGAGCAAGGGGTTTGATTGACAGTGTGGTTGTGGCATAGACCCCGCCCTCGGTGATCTGTACACCATCCTCCATTGTTTCAACGACAGCCGGTAATGTCTCTTGGAAACATAAGTGTTCTGTCATGGACTCGTGGGTTAATCCTGTTGTTGTGGCTTAAAAGTTAATCCTCAAGTGTGGATCGTCGTCTACTGTTTGCGATCCAACGTCACCTCTAGTAAGTGTATTTTATGATTTTTGAGCAAATAGTCATTTCAGTCTGTCAGCCAATTCAACAACAAATGCGTCTAAAGTTGTTGTCGTCGTAGGATGTCTGTGTATATAATTTAAACATTGTTTGTATAGTGTGTAACCACACGTTTATAAATATATATTTAAAGATATTGTATTAAAAACTGCATATATGTTGTTGTTCTGTATGTTAGCCATATCTTCTCACATTTGCCACAGAAGCACCTATATGACAAGTAAACATGACGCTAACAGGTCCCTCGCAAAAATGTAATTTCGCTTGTACGTAGCAAACTTTATCACAGAATGTGTATGTAGTTTAAAAATATTGCGCCAGCGTTAGTGTGTGTGTGTGCGTCTGTGTTTGTGTTGCACAACCATACTTGCAAAAAGACGCGATTACAACTCTATAAGTACATAAATGTATCAAATAACCATACCAAGACGTACTGGTCCATTCTCATTTGTGTTTATTCTGCCGGAGTCTCTTTGTACTATTTATATATTCCAATTCAAACATACGCTGAATGACAAGACAAAACAGCGTGTCTCTCTCCCTTCTGCTTAGACCGACAGCCATAGGTATCAAGTTACGCCCTCATCCAAAGGCAGGGCGGGGATATGCAGCTGCATTTAAGGTGGTATACCCCCGAAAACAGCTCATTTTTAATCAGGCCCCAAAATGACATTTTCAAATGGTTATAATAAATTAACTATGGGGTATTTTGAGCTGAAACTTCACAAATACATTCTGGGGACACCCGAGACCAATATTACATCTTGTAAAAAGGGGCATAATAGGTGTCCTTTAAATAGCCAGTAACAGCCACCGCTGAAGTTCCCTGTTTTAAAACTACTTGCTTGAAGAAAAAAAGAAAGTAAGAAAACTTCCAAAAAACAAATGGCTGAATCGTGGTCAGTGAACGAAGTGCAGACTGGCATTCCTTTCATTGGTTGCTGACAAGCAGATAAACTATAACGGTCAGACTATAATTCCACCTACTTTGAAGCGGTACGGTACTAACTGGAGTGGAAAAGCAAACCGAGCTAAAGTGAACCGAGCTAAAGTGAACCAAGCCGAGCTGAGTCGTACCACGCAGTGGAAAAGCGAAGCGAGCCAAACCGTGCCGCGGAAACCGAACTGAGCCGTACCAGCAGTGGAAAAGCGCCATTAGAGCTTCATTGAACTATATTGGTAACTTGCGACCATTTTTTTTTTTTTTAAACAAGTTGTTTTTTTGAACATCCAAGCATGAAAACCCATTCTAGTAGACCCCAAAATAAAATCAAGACTTGAAATAGGCATAATAGTTCCTCTTTAAAATAGGGACTTTAAGCAACAGCCTCTGGGTGGAACGGCAACGGCATTCTGGCGTTCTATTGCGCATGCGCGACATTAACTGCTACTTCGCGACGTTCTAGTGTAACCGTCTACTACGGGAGAACAGCTGATTTGCCGTAGTCGTTATTACGTGACAGATTAAGATGGTTAATGTTATGTTTTAGGTTACGTTGCATTGTAATCGTTTCTGTACATCATTAAGTGCCAAAATCAACCCTTCTCTTACTTTTTAAAATTATGTTCTTTTTGTATTTTGTCTGATGATTAAATTATCCCCTACACTGTCCTCTTTACTGTTGCTTAGTGATTTTTGCGCTCTTTAGCTATGGCAGTTAACCGTTTACTTCAGTTTACTGCCGTCGCCGTTTCTATCAGCAGCTGTTGCTTAAAGTCCCTAATAAGTCTTAAACATTGAAATGACTTCATAATGCGTGTGTGTGTTGGCACTGGCAGGTATGGTGTGTCTGGTGGTGGCAGTGATGTATTGGCTCGGGTGGGAGATGGGTGCTGTTGAAGCCATCTCTCTCTCATATTAGTGGGCTCTTCGGTGGACTATTGCCTGCATCTAGTGGAAGGCTATCTACTGGCGGGGGACCCTGAAACTTCAGGACTGGCCAATCACAGTTCGGTATGATTTACAATTATCCATTACTCAACAAATGTGTCAAAATACATCTCCTGTGATGGTGAAATGGAGCTGTTTTCATGATATATTCACATCCCTGACCGTTTCACAGATAGTGATCTGGGCACGTAACACCAGAGCTTAGTTGAATCCCGTTTTGGGACATCACTTGAACAGTTAAGACTCTGGGATTTCCTCCCACCATTGTGCCCTAGAGCAAGGCACTGAACCCTGGCATGCTTCAGGGGAGTCTGTTAGGGTTAACTGTTAGGGTTATTTATTTATTAGGGCCCGAGCACTAGCTGTGCGAGGCCCTATTGAAACTGTTGGGGTTATTTTTATTTTTATTTTATTTTTATTTTTTTTCTGCAAAGTAAGTGCCATTTCCGTGGCCGCAACATGCTCAAAAACTCACCAAATTTGGCACGCATGTCAGGACTGGTGAAAAATTTCGTATTTTGTGGGTTTCGCGGATGGGCGTGGCAAAATGGCTCGCTAGCGCCACCTAGAAAATTGGAAAAAATTAGCCCCTTGTCCACGTTCAACCTACATGCACGAAATTTGGTGGGGACGTGTATCATATCAAGACGCACAAAAAAACCTCAAGAAACCATACCCTAAACTCGACAGGAAGTCCGCCATTTTGAATTTGGCGGCCATTTTGGGACGATTTACACACTACATACTTTAACGAACTCCTCCTAGGGATTTAGTCGGATCGACTTCAAATTTCTGCTGTGCCTTCTAAAGGCATTGACGATGTAAAGTTGTGCTATCTGCGTGTTTTCGTCAATGGGCGTGTCCGTGGCGTCGATGATTCGCCATGAAACAGGAAGTTGTAGTAACTTGGCTGTAAATGCCCAGATCTGCACCAAATTTTACACATTTGACAAGAGTCCCGCCCTGAACAAATCCACATGCCAACATTCACCCACAGTCATAGCGCCACCTAGTGGCAACAGGAAATGACCTTTAACGAAGCAGCCTCCGCCAGAGCATATGAGCGGAGTGGAGCGGGAGCGAGCGGGGAGCGTGAGCGGGCGGGTCTGAGCCTGAGCGCAGAGCGGCATTTTAAAAGGACGGAGCGTCGCTCTTTTCCCGCTCGCTCCGCTCACCACGAGTCTGAAGCATGCTCAGTTCATTCTGACCCAGAATCCATCTGTCTTTCACTGTCATCAACAGTCTATTTTCATTCAAAACTCGGCTTAATAATGGAGTTCCAAAAGTACTTCAAAAAAGTAAACGAGAAATCATACAGGTGTACTATTAAAAAACTAACTAACAGAGACAATGTGATACAGGAAAACGAATGCGGAGACATCGTTTCAGTGAGTAAAGATTCCTTTTGGAATTTAAAAAGGCACATTTCCCGAAAGCATGAAAGTGTGCTACGTGAACACGCTGGGAAGAAAGCCAAAGGTTAGCAAATTGAATATGGTAACTTGTAACAAAGTGTAAATTAAATAACAAATTCGTTTTGTCTTTCAAGTATGGCAAAGGCATAATGGTTCGTTTTATTTGTGTCGTCCTTGAATTTGTATTTGATAGAGCGAGAGGAGGAGCAGCAGCAAAAAGAGAAAACGGTTGAGCAATTTCAAAGTTTCTTCACTGCACGCAAAGGCCCAACCATTACAAGGGAGAGAAAAAGAGAGCTGGATGTAGCATTTTTTAAAATGATTTACATGGACTATGAACCGCTGAGTAAAGGAGAACGCGAAGGGATGCAACACTTCGCCAGCGCAGCTCAACCGGGCTACACACCCCCATGTTACAACACCGTACGGGACACGCTCATGCCACATGCTCTGGAAGAGATGGAAGCCAAACTGCGAGACCTTCTGCAAAATGGTGATGGGCTTGTTCTGTCAGCGGACATTTGGACCAGTAGAAGAGGGCACAGCTTCCTTGGCATCGTGGCCAGTTTCATTGATGGGACGTTCCGGGGACACACGGTTTTGTTGGGCTGTGAGCACATTAGGGTTGTAACGGTATGAGATTTTCACGGTATGATAATCGTCTCAGAAAATATCACGGTTTCACGGTATACGATATTAAACTATCATTATTATAATCATCATCAGCTACAATGGCCCTTAAATTAATAAAAAAGATATGTTTTTTGGTTGAACATGGTTTATTGTAACAAGTTTTTTTTAATAGAGTCTTTTTGAAATGTATATTTATTTCCTCAGAAATTCTGGGTTGTCTGAAATAACTGGTCTGGATTCTGTGATTGAATACAAAATGTATTTTTGAAAATGCAATCAGATAAAATGTAACAACTTTAGTTTGTCTACACAAGAGAGGTTTACTAAATTAAAACATGGACAAAAAAATTATACACAATAGTAATATATTTTAGTCATTATTTTAGTCATAGACTAAACCAAACTTTTTTTTACAGGTTGTACTGAACACCTATGAGTTTCAGTCAGTGTATTTGATGATTATTCTTTTAAAAAACAATTATAAAGTGCACATTAAGTGTTCTCTGTCTGTATATGTTCATGTGTTCACGTCTTCACATAGTGGGTGAGACAGCTTTAAAAACCATGTGCGTCATGCGTACTTGAGAGTGTACTAGATCTACGAAACGGCGCTGCTCATTCATACAGAGACGCGCTGAATATAGAAGGGGCTTGCACACGAGTCTTTTTGCGTTGTATATTCACAGACACGCACATCGCGATTTGATTTAGGCTACTGCAGCTATATTTTGATTTATTCATCCATCTATCTTTTAAATCGCGCATTTTACGTGGCATATCTGTATTGTAACACAGAAAGACGGGTGTGCGTCTTTTTGACAGACCGGGATTCCCTCAGCATGACAGAAATAATATGGCCTTAAGTTATAAAAGTTATGAATAACCTTTATCTTCACGGAGGGATGGTGTTCCTGAATATGGGAGAACATGTTCGACGTGTTTCCTGCTTTTGCAGCCACTCTTCGTCCACATATCTTGCAAATTGGATATCCATCTTCAAGGACAACACCACGATCGTTTTTCGGATATCCAAAATATTCCCATACTGCAGATTTTATTTATTTTTTCGGCGGGAGATAGAGATTCGCAGCCTCTGTCTCTGACATTTTCAGCGCTGTACAGGTATGGAGTGTAAGCAGTCAAGCTGAAAGAAGTTGCATGCGGCAGTGCAGGTGAATTCTGGTTTAATTTTTTTTTTTACCGCGGATAAGTAAATGTGCACGATATGATAATCGTACATGTCAATATCGCGATAAACCGCCATACCGGTATACCGTTACAACCCTAGAGCACATACAAGGGCACCACACCGCAGATCGTATTTATCAAAAGTATGAAAGTGTACTGAAATATTGGAACGTGTAACGACGTGTGATTCGTGTCGTCACTGACAGTGGCAGCAACATGATCAAGGCGTTTAACCTCCTCCCTGGCACTGAAGTGGAGGAGGCGGAGGATGAGACCGCGGATGCCAGCAGGAGCGCTGGACATGAAGAGGAGGATGAGGAAGAGGAACCAGCGCCCTCGCAAGTCCATGTGGAAGAGATAACAACTAATGTAGAAACTATGATAAATCAGTACTTTACTGTGTCAAATTTACATCTGAGATGCCCCATTCACATGCTTCAGTTGGCGATCAAAGATGCCGTTAACGAGCACGACAACATTAATATGCTGTTAGTGAAAGTCGGCAAGCTGGTGAAAAGTGTACGCAAGAGCACCCTGAACACAGAGGAAACGGACCAATTAGGGGTCCGCCCCACAAATGCCTGTGCCACCCGATGGAGCAGCCAGCTTCGAATGATTCAGTCGGTCATCCGCTTGTTCCAAAAAGACCGTTATGGCAAAACAAACTCAAGTCTAATGTGGCTAACATCACCTTGAATCAAGTACGCCAGCTGACGCACCTTGCCAGTGTGCTGACACCTCTGGCAGACCTCACAGAAAAAATGCAGAAGGAGCTGGGGAACCTGGGGATGATCCTCCCTGCTGTCACAGAAATAAAATCCCTGCTCACCGATGACACTCACTCTGCACTTCCAATGGGCATCGCTGCTTTTGCAGAAACATTGGCAAACAATGTGTCAACTCGCTATGGAATATATTATACTGATAAACATCTCATTTTAGCATCAGTGTTAGATCCCCGTTTCAAGACAGAATGGATAATCCGAGATGAGTCTGTATGCAACAAACTCGGGGAGATCCGCGACCTCCTCATAAAAGAAGCGGAGGAAATGTACGGTCCCAGTGCAGACACCCGAGACAGACACACAACACGCCGCTAACCTGAACCCCGAGCCTGAACCAAAAAGAGCTCGCCTCTTCGGGTCATACTTCAACGAGCAGCAACGCATTAACGGAGATGCCAAAGGTGAAGTTGAAAATTACCTCTCATCCCCGAGACAGAACCCGGACGCAGATGTCATTCGATTTTGGAAAGAAAACTCGACATCTTTCCCCGCCTGTCTAAAGTGGCTCGCATTGTGTTCAGTATCCCAAGCGGGTCCGCGAGCGCAGAGAGGGTTTTCTCCGCTGCAGGCCTGCTCCTCAGAAACCACCGCATGAGTCTGAAGCCTCAGACATTGTCTAAACTTGTGTTTTTGAAAGTTAACTCAAAAGAAATGTAGGCCTAGATTAGGAAAGCAATTTTTTTATTATTATTTTTTGTTTGTTTGTTGACAACATTTACAGTTAAAAGTTAACAAGCAATTTAAATTGAAATCCACGTGCAATCTGTCTGCGCAAAAGTTCAGTTAAGAATGTTGGCCTAATAGTTCATTTTAAAACTTTAATGTAGGCCTATAGTCTATTTATTTTTATTATAGGCTATAATTAGGCTCATTAATTCGTTTAATTTTACTGCAGTTTTGTTTGTACAATTGATATAAACCCATTTAAATTTTGATACTGCGCTGCCTTGCCAAAAGTTCAGTTAAGAATGTTGGCCTAATAGTTCATTTTAAAACTTTAATGTAGGCCTATAGTCTGTTTATTTTTATTTATACAATTAGGCTCATTAATTCGTTTAATTTTACAGCAATTTTGTTTGTACAATTAATATAGCCTAAACCCATTTCAATTTTGATCCTGCGCGCTGCCGCAAAAGTTCAGTTAAGAATTTTGGCCTAATAGTTCATTTTAAAACTTTGATGTAGGCCTATAATAGTCTGTTTATTTTTATTTATATAATTAGGCCCATTAATTCGTTTAATTTTTTATTTATTTTTTGTAGCCTACAATTGATATAAAGCCATTTAAATTTTGATCCTGCGCGCTGCGCAAAAGTTCAGTTAGGAATGTTGGCCTAATAGTTAATTTACTTTTAAAACTTTTATGTTGCTATATTTTGTTTATATAATTTTTATTTATATTATTACGTACATTTTCGTTTTTTGTGACTAATTTATCATTTGTAATTTGAAATAAAACATTTCTATTCGAAAAATGTTGTTGTTGCTCATTAGTTCTTAAGGAGGTAATGCTGTGGTCTAAGCTAAAAGTGATATATAGCCTACATGTAGATTTTTTTTTTTTTTCTCTGAGCAAGCGGGGCAATTTGAATGGAGCGTGAAGCAAACTGCGTTGAGCGCTGAGCGCCGATGAGTGGAGCGGCCTGATGAAGCTTTGAGCGGGGAGCGGAGGGGTGAACAGTTCCGTGAGCGATGAGCTGAGATTTTCACCGCTCCACTCCGCTCATATGCTCTGGCCTCCGCCGCATGTTTGACTGATATGTACGAAATTTCTGTGGTACATTTACCATGTCCAGACGCACAGAAAAGTCTCTTGGAGCGATGCCCTAAACTCAACAGGAAGTCCACCATTTTGAATTTGGTGGCCACTTTGGGACGATTTACACACTCCGTACTTTAACAAACTCCTCCTAGGGATTTATTCGGATCGACTTCACATTTCTGCTGTGCCTTCTAAAGGCATTGGCGATGTAAAGTTGTGCTATCTGCGTGTTTTCATCAATGGGCGTGTCCGTGGCGTCGATGATTCGCCATGAAACAGGAAGTTGTAGTAACTTGGCTGTAAATGCCCAGATCTGCACCAAATTTTACACATTTGACAAGAGTCCCGCCCTGAACAAATCTACATGCCAACATTCACCAACAGTCATAGCGCCACCTGCTGGCAACAGGAAGTGACCTTTAACAAAGCAGCGTAGCAAATTCACAGCCGCACCGGCTGAGCTCCAGAATATGCAACGCGGCCGTCTCACACCACGACGCGCTACAGGTGCGAGGGCCCGCCCATCGCTGCTTGTTTTTATTTATTTTTTCTGCAAGTAAGCGCCATTTTTGCGGCCGCAAAATGCTCAAAAACTCACCAAATTTGGCATGTATGTCAGGACTGGGGAAAAATTTCGTATTTTGTGGGTTTCGTGGATGGGCGCGGCAATGTGGACACGCTAGCGTCACCTAGAACATTTGAAAAAAATTATCCCTCGTCCCCGTTCAACCTACATGCACAAAATTTGGTGGCGACATGTATCATAACAAGACGCACAAAAAAGCCTCAAGAACCCATACCCTTAACTCGACAGGAAGTCCGCCATTTTGAATTTGGCGGCCATTTTGGGACGATTTACACACGCCGTACTTTAACAAACTCCTCCTAGGGATTCATTTGGATTGACTTCACATTTCTGCTGTGCCTTCTAAAGGCATGGACGATGTAAAGTTGTGCTATCTGCACGTTTCGTCAATGGGCGTGTCCGTGCCGTCAATGATTCGCCATGAAACAGGAAGTTGTAGTAACTTGGCTGTAAATGATCAGATCTGTACGAAATTTTACACATTTGACAAGAGTCCCGCCCGAAAAAAACCCACATGCCGATTCACCAACAGTCATAGCGCCACCTGCTGGCAACAGGAAGTGACCTTTAACAAAGCAGCCCCCGCCGCATGTTTGATCGACATGTATGACATTTCTGTGGTACATCTACCATGTCCAGACGCACAGAAAACTCTCTTGGAAGCGATGCCCTAAACTCAACAGGAAGTCGGCCATTTCTAATTTTACATCAATTTTTGGGTGATTTGGATGCGTACCAAATTCACAGCCGCACCGGCTTAAGCTCCAGAGTATGCAACGCGGTCGCCTCACACCCCGACGCGCTACAGGTGCGAGGGCCCGCCCATCGCTGCTTGCAGCTTTAATTGATTGATTGTTGTTGATATTATAACAGTAATAATTTTAGTACTTTAGGTGTGTTTGTGCAATGATTACTATTTGACCACCTGGATGTTTTACTTTTAATCTCACACGTTTTACTTGAGACAACAATTGTGGCTAAAACTAAAAACTGCTTGAACTTTATTTTGCAATATGTACTGTAAGGTAACTACATGGGTCAAGTTCAGGGTTAGTACTTAGGTAATACTCAGTTAGTGTCATTACTACAATAAGTGTAGTATGTTAATGCGAAACAGGACTGTAAAACAAGGTTCTACCTAAAAACTGTGTAGACACGAACACTAGCCATTCTGACTGCAGTGTCAGGGAGAAAACCTGCTGTTACTGAGAACAAACCCAGGAGAAATGTCAGCATACTGATGAGATAAACACATCTGATCCTATATTCTGCTGTTCCTACCATTCCTTTCCTCAAGTATTGTGAATTTAATTGCTTACAGAGTTGCAAAACAGCTAAACATGATGGGCCATTTACATTTGATTTAAGCGATAGTAGGTCTATGAGACAAGGAAGTCAATTTTGAAAACATGACACCAAAGTTAGTGTCGTGAAACAGAAAAAAGAAGACGACAAGGTGAGAGTGTTATTTTACGTGAGGTGAATGTTAAGAGATTTCTCAAGTGTCTTTTCTCTTGCTTGGGCTTACAGGAGTCCTCCATCAAACGGCAGCTACGGACCCTTGAAGCAGCCAATCACGTGGGTGTTGCCATAGTCTCTAGTGCCGTCACTACAGTGATCTCAACCATTCCACTCTTTTTTTGCCTGCATCGTGCCTTTCGCCAAGTTTGGTCAGATTGTGGCCATCAACACGGCAATTTCCATCGCGTTCACTCTCACGGTCACTACCGCGCTCCTGGCGACAATGGGACCCGCCGACTTCACCCGGACACCCAGGGCCGTGCTCAAAGCCGCTGTGGTGGTCCTGATCATGGGTGTCTGTGGAGGTCTGCTTTGGTGGACCGGATCACAGTTTGCTCCTGACACACTGATCTAAATCACACGGCGAATCCCTCCTGCACCCGTTTCAGGCCGAGGAACCTCACTCCAGGTGGATATCAAGTGTGCATCTGTGATTTGTTTGTGACAGTGGGACAACATACGTGAACATGAATTCATTGGGAAGCAAGTTGGGGAAAATAAGGTATTTAACATATGTGGCGCACTGTTAGAAATTAGGAAACCCTGTACGTGAATAGTGAACAGTCTGCATGAAGGTAGTGAGCCCTGACAGACGTGGGAGATACGTCGGACACATTTAGGTGAATGACACTGTCTTTGCTATCATGAATCAATCTGTCAGGGACTTGCATTAATGTATGACCAAAAGTGTTGCTTATTCCTCGATATTTTGTTTTAATCACAACATGGAATGAAGAGATTTAGAGGATGTGAGGACATGTCTTACATTGGTTCAAGTGTGAAGAATGCCTGAAGTCTCAGTGGAAAAGAACATGAATTCTGTGAATTCATCTCACATGCGGGAGCAGGATAACACTGAAGGAGAAAGTCTAAGACCAAGCTACTTTTCACCACCCTTGAGAGATGTTGCAACAGGGTTGCTGTTTAACTTGATAGTTAATTATTTGAACCCCAAATGTCGAAGTCCTACTGTACATTTTGGTTGAAGTCAACAAGAAATTACATTCACAAGTCGTTTTACTTTTGCAATGCAACGTACATCTTTTTGAAGAGTTTGCAGAGACTCGTTCCTGGGTCAACATATTTTGTTGATCCTGGAACATTTCTGGTCGAAAATTTTGTCCTAACTATAGCCGCTTTCCGACCGGAGGGACTTTTGCAGTTCCTAGAACCTAACGTTCCTATAAACCTTTTTTCTCGTGTTCCGACCGGACTTGAAATTTTTCAGTTCCTCAGACCGTAGTTCCTATAACTCTTCCAGTACCTAGTCTAGAGCGAGGACTTTTTTAGTTCCCTTTCCCTAGGTCTACGTTGATTGGTTCAACTTATAAGTCATGCCCACTGTCAACACGGAACTTGTAGCGCGCTGTCTGCCATATGCTGTGTGTTTTTGCAAAACATTACAACTAGGATTAAGACAAACATAACGCATTCGAAAAAGATCATATGAAAATGTATAAATGATAGTGCAAACTCATACGAAGTTGCAACCGATACATGAAATAGTTGTGAATTTCCATGCGAGTGTTGGTTTTCTCTTCTAATAACATGCTCAATAAGGCCAGCAATGTAAATAGGATCCATTTTGATTTCATGTTGACTCTAAGGAACAGAAACAAATGCCCTCATTTTTAAAATGCTGCATAGAAACAGTCCAACGTTTGATCTTACGATGATTTCTCAAATCTCTCAAATTCAGAGAACGTACGCATGCACTAAAAATTTATTCTCAACCCACAAAGAAAAGTGTGTACGTCTGCTTTTGCACAAACGGCACCGTTTTAGAAATGAGGCCCCAGATCTCTCAAACATATAGGATGCTCTATTTGTTATAACAGCCAACCTTTTTCCTACCTTAATCTGTACATTGTTTTGTATTTGTCAGAAAACCGTTGAAGAGGGTTGCAGTACCGATCTTACTGCCTAAGGCACTTAGTTGTATTTCAAAGTAAACATGATGAAAAGTATATTTTGTGTGTGTGTCTGGATTTTGTAAGTGTAAAATCATGGTGAATTTCATGCTGTCTTTTGTAAGATTCTGGTGAAAAAAAACATCGAGTTCTGCAGAGTAATGCTGTGCTTCTGTTGTGGTTTGTTAAAATCCCCAGTGTTTGCATTTGTGTTTCTGCACACCGAACGGATCCACTTTACCCAATGTGTTTTATCTTTTTTGATCTTTCAAAACGTACAGACACACAAAGTAACAATGATCGCATGCGACCTTCAATCGGCCTGCTCATTTGACCTCTGGAAATAATACTGCAGTTCAGTAACAATCCACTTCCAGACACTCGCTGTCCTCCTGAAAGCTCTCAATTGCCCAGTGTGTGTGCAGGAATTTAAAAACCACACAGAATTCACCTTCACAGGTCTCAAGTTCATGATAAAAGATTATTAGAGAGAAATATTCACATAATAAAGGGATATTATTTCATCATTTACTAACCCTCAAGTTGTTCCAAACCTGTGTGAGTTTCTTTTTTCTGCTGAACATAAAATATGATATTTTGAAGAATGTTGGGAATCAAATAAATTCTGGTCCCCACTTTTCTAGAGCCACTTTTCTTTCTTGAAATTTTGGATTCTGATTGAGGGCCATGGGACTGAGACCTGAGTGCAAAAATGGAGGCTCTAGACCCTTCCAGAGCTGAGATATTGAGATATTTATGACATACTAAAATATTGAGCCATTATAAATATCTCAATATCTCAGCTCTGGAAGGGTCTAGAGCATCCAGTTTTTGCACTCAGGTTTAAGTCCCATGGCCCTCAATCAGAATCCAGAGTTTCAAGAAGATTGGAGCAACTTTTTATTTCGCACAAAAAAAAACAAAACAGAAGGGGTACCCCTTATGTTTTTTTTGTGCAAAGAAAAGTTTCTCCAATCTTCTTGAAACTCTGGATTCTGATTGAGGGCCATGGGACTGAGACCTGAGTGCAAAATGGAGGCTCTAGACCCTTCCAGAGCTGAGATATTGAGTTCCCTATCGTAGTCACTTCGAGTTACGTCAGAAGTGACGGAGATTGGGGTTTCGCATAGAAAGCCAATCCTCTTCGAGTATTTAACAACGAGCCAATGGCATGCGAATGCCTTGGGCTGCGGAATTTGCATAGCGTACTCCGCCCCACCCTGCGGGTATAAAAGGAGGAAGTAGACGCAACCGCAGTATGTTTTCGCTTCGGAGCCAAGAGCATTCTTCACTCCACAAGCCATTATCACTGATCAAAGCCTCTTCGAGACGAGCGTCCTCTCCAGTGTTGGTGTGACGGCGGTACCCAGCGGGATTCTGCATTGCCTGCGATCTGTGCAGCGGTCTGCCAGACTTTGCGCTTCTCCCTGGTCGCCTCAGCGCTGCAGAGTGAATTTCCTCCTCTCCTAAAAGAGCTGCACGTGGCACGTCTTTTTAAAGATGAATCGCCCGTGTTCTTCTGGATGTGGTCGATTTCTGTCCTCCTCTGATGGTCACGATCGCTGCTTTGTATGTCTGGGTCTTCGTCATGCAAAAGCAGCCCTCGTGGATGAGTCATGTTCCTTTTGTGGGAATATGACCATCTCAACACTGAGATCGAGACTCAATGATCTTACTGTGAGAGTCCCCGCCACCGTTACCCGATCTGCTTCCTCTACCCGGGGAAGCTCGTTGGTCGCGGCCAGGGTGATCTGTCGGTGACAGTGTGGCATGATACCCCGACGCTAGCTCCTCGGGCCACACCCACCGCAACAGTGTTGCAGCCAGCGAGCGCTGGGGCGTTGCAGACGTCTGCCTCTTCGCGGGCACCCTCTGCTTCGCTCGGCGCTCCAGAGGATGATGTGATGTCGATCACAGCATCACAAGGTGGGCTCGATTCCTTCGGGTGAAGATGCGGCGGCGTTGCCTCCCTCGGGAGTGCCGGCGCCGCCTGTGTCTGATCCTGAGATGACGGCCATGCTTTCTCGGGCCGCTGTGAGTATTTGGGCTGGAGTGGAACCCTCCGCCCCTACCCCGATCACTCAGGGATGGATGAATGGTTTTTGGGCAAAGCTGCCGCCGCAAGGCCACAGCCAACCCCAATACCATTCTTCCCCGAGTTGCATGCGGAGCTGACGAAGACATGGCAGGCTCCTTTGTCCTCCCGTGTCCGCCCGTCAGCCCCCGCCTTTCCCCCTCGTGGACGCGGCTGCCCGTGGGTATGCGGGGTTGCCTCCGGTGGAGCGCTCTGTTGCGATGCAACTGTGTCCGCAGAGCGCCTCCTCCCGGGGGCCTCCCAAGCACCCATCCAAAGCCTGTAGGTTCTCGTCGTCTATGGCGGCGCGCACCTATAGTGCAGCGGGACAGGCAGCCTCCGCCCTACATGCGATGAGCACTTTGCAGGTCTTCCAAGCCAAACTGCTCAGAGACATGTCCGAGGGCGGGACTGACCAGGGTTCGTTCGACGAACTTCGAGCCGCCACTGACCTCGCTCTCCGGGCGACCAAAGTGGCCGCTCGCTCCCTGGGTCAGGTGATGGCCACTAGCGTGGTCCAGGAGCGCCACCTATGGCTTAACCTGGCGGAAGTGCGCGAAGCCGAGCGGACTCGTCTGCTTGATGCCCCGCTTTCCCAGGTTGGCCTTTTCGGCGGTGCGGTTGAGGACTTTGCCCAGCAGTTCTCGACCGCTCAGAAGCAGACCGAGGCGATTAGACACATCCTGCCCCGACGGCCAGCTGCTGCCTCCACCCAGCCGTCGGCGCAGCCGCCTCAGCCTGCTCGCCGCCGAGGACGCCCCCTGCGGCCCCCCTCCCTCCGACGCGGCCACAGCAGCAGCCTTCACCCAGGCCGCGTCGTCCGAGGTGACCGCAGAGGAGCGTCACAGCCCCCTCAGGATCCGCGCCCCGCTAAACGCCAGGCCAAGCGGCGTTCCTGAGACGGGCTGCTCAGTGTTGGCGTCGAGTCTTTCTCGGGAGGTGGGAGCAGGCCCCCTCCTTCCCCCGGTGGAGGGCCGGGGGAGAATCTTTTGTTTTCCCGCTGCTCACCCACGGGTGGGCAGCACCCTAAAATGGTTAAAGAAAGACTTGACATCATCACTGAGCACACAGACTGGAATGAGTGCGCTCGATGCCCAAGGGTGTCGCCCCACTCATTCCTCTCCTTGTCTCTGAGGGTGCCGGAAGGGAGCATGTGTCGTCCCCGACCACGCAGCTCCCATCCCCCTATATCGCCAGACCCTCGACAGAACAGACCCCCGTGGGAACGCTGGCCCTTCCCTGGTCTCGACTGTCGAGGAGCAGAGCTCGACTACGCACCCGCCCGGGTTAACCCCTGGGCGCATGCCTGTCGCTCTGCCTCGCTGCCCCTCCGGGGGACGTCTGTGTCTCGCATGACCCCGCTGGTTCAGTTCCTGGGAGCCTGGCTAGAGCTCCCCGACCTGTCCCCGCTGGGTCATCAGAACGATCAGATTCGGCTATGCGATTCAGTTCGCACGGTCTCCTCCCCGTTTCAGGGGAGTTCGTCTCGACATTGGTCGGTGCACCGACATTTCCGAGCACTGCTCAGGGGGTCAACACGCACTTGTCCGTTCAGACAATACCGCCACAGTAGCGTACATCAACCACCAGGGTGGTCTACGCTCACCGTCGGATGTCGCAGCTCGCCCGCCACCTCCTGCTATGGAGTCAGAAGCACCTGAGGTCCCTTTGTGCTGTGTACATTCCAGGAGATCGGAACCTGGCAGCCGACGAGCTGTCACGAGTCCGCCCTATCTCCGGCGAATGGAGACTCCATCCCCAGACGGTCCAGCTCATCTGGGACCAGTTCGGGGAGGCACAGATGGACCTGTTCGCCTCCCGGGACTCATCCCACTGCGCCCAGTTTTATTCCCTGTCCGGGGGCACGCTCGGCACAGATGCACTGGCGCACAGCTGGCCGCGGGGCCCACGCAAATACGCGTTTCCCCAGTGAGCCTCCTTGCACGGGTGTTGTGCAAGATCAGAGGAGGACGAGGAGCAGGTCTTGCTGGTAGCCCCTTATTGGCCCACCAAGACGTGGTTCTCCGAACTCATGCTCCTCGCGACAGCACCTCCTTGGCCTATTCCTCTGAGACAAGACCTACTCACTCAGAGACGGGGCACTCTATGGCACCCTCGTCCCGATCTCTGGAGGCTGCACGTGTGGCTCCTGGACGGACGAGGCAGGTTTGAGTTCGCTGCCACCTGCGGTGGCGGCAACCATCACTTCCGCTAGGGCGTCATCTACCAGACGCCTCTATGCGTTGAAGTGGAACCTCTTCGTCAGCTGGTGCTCTTCTCGCGAGAGCCCCGGATATGCCCGATCAGTGTCGTGCTGTCTTTCCTGCAGGAAGGGTTGGAGCGTAGGCTGTCGCCCTCCACCCTCAAGGTCTACGTCGCGGCCATTGCCGCTTCTCACGTTGCAGTAGACGGTAAGTCCATCGGCAAGCACGACCTGGTCATCAGGTTCCTGAGGGAGCGAGGCGACTAAATCCGCCTCGCCCTCCCCTCGTACCCTCTTGGGACCTCGCAGTTGTTCTAAATGCTCTGCAGAGGCCTCCCTTTGAGCCTTTACAATCAGTTGAGTTAAAGTTTCTGTCTATGAAGACGGCACTCCTGGTTGCATTGGCCTCCATCAAGAGGGTAGGGGACCTGCAGGCATTTTCCGTTGACGAAGCGTGCCTGGAGTTCGGGCCGGCTTACTCTCACGTGATCTTGAGACCCCGGCCGGGATATGTGCCCAAGGTTCCCACCACTCCCTTCCGGGATCAGGTGGTGACCCTGCAAGCGCTGCCCCTGGAGGAGGCAGACCCAGCCTTGACACTGCTCTGTCCAGTACGTGCACTCCGCACTTACGTTGACAGAACGCGGTGCTTCAGGACCTCAGAACAGCTCTTTGTCTGTCATGGGGGGAGCCAGAAGGGAAGGGCTCTCTCAAAACAACGGCTGTCTCACTGGATAGTGGACGCCATTGTTTTGTCTTACCAGCAGCAAGGCCGACCGTGCCCCCTTGGTGTGACGGCCCACTCCACTAGGAGTGTGGCTTCCTCTTGGGCTCTAGCGCATGGCGCCTCGCTAACAGACATCTGCAGAGCTGCAGGCTGGGCGACACCTAACACCTTCGCCAGATTCTATAATCTGCGAATTGAGCCGGTGTCCTCTCACGTACTCGCTTCCGCCAGTACTGGACCCGCTTAGTGTCTTCGCTTGCTCGCCACTCCACTCTCCGACTGGATAAGTGCGATATTCCTCAGTTGAGCCTTCCGTTGAAGCCCTGAGTCCTCCAGCACTCATGATGCGGGCACCACTGCGCTGGCTATGGTGCCGGCTAGGTGCATCCATGTGCACGGTTCCCTACGGCAACTGTCTCATGTGTATTATCCACTGTAAGCCTCCCTGAGCATGTGTCTTCCCTTGGCAAGCCATCTGCCACCCCTGGAGCTAAGTTCTTGCCACCTGCGGTTGGCGCTCCAGTGATCTCCATGTGTGTCCCTTCGACCACATGTGTTCCGTAAGTCCTCCTTCGGTAGGCATTGGTAGCATGTTCCACCCGGGATATGCTTCCCAGTGTACCTTGGTATTCCTGTGTAAAAGAAGGAACTCCTGGTTATTTTTGTTCAGGAGTCCAGTCTTTCGCAGGGCACTGGAAGACAGCTTGAAGTTGGCGTGATGGCACTGACCCCCAATCTCCGTCACTTCTGACGTAACTCGAAGTGACTACGATAGGGAACGTCTCGGTTACTAGTGTAACCCTCGTTCCCTGAGTAGGGAACGGAGACGTTACGTCTCCTTGCCACTTCTGCTGTACCGCTGGGTAGACGCCTAGTTCAGTCTTGGCTCCTCAGCGAAGACATACTGCGGTTGCGTTTACTTCCTCCTTTTATACCCGCAGGGTGGGGCGGAGTACGCTATGCAAATTCCGCAGCCCCAAGGCATTCGCATGCCATTGGCTCGTTGTTAAATACTCGAAGAGGATTGGCTTTCTATGCGAAACCCCCAATCTCCGTCACTTCTGACGTAACGTCTCCGTTCCCTACTCAGGGAACGAGGGTTACACTAGTAACCGAGACGATATTTGTAATGGCTCAATATTCTAGTATGTCATCGATCTCTTCAATATCTCAGATTCTGGAAGGGTCTGCAGCCTCCATCTCACAGCTCAGGTCTCAGTCCCGTGGCCCTGAATCAGAATCCAGAGCTTTCAGAGAAGATTGGAGGAATTTTCTTATTTTTCGGCACAAAAGAAGTTGCTCCAATCTTCTTGAAACTCTGCGAAGTATGGATTGAGGGCCATGGGACTTTTAGACCTGAGGCCCAAAATGGAGGGCCTCAAGACCTACTTCCAGAGCTGAGACATTGAGATCTTTATAATGGCTCAATATTTTAGTATGTCAGATAACATATGCTCTAATATCTCAGCTCTGGAAGGGTCTAGAGCCTCCATTTTTGCACTCAGGTCTCAGTCCCATGGCCTCAATCAGACCAGAAGTTTCAAGAGATCTAGAAACTTTTTTTTTTTGTGCGAAAAAAAAGTTGCTCCAATCTTCTTGAAACTCTGGATTCTGATTGGGGCCATGAGCTGACCTAAGTCGAGTGAAGGCCTAACCCAGGCTGAGATATTGAGATCTTTATGAGATATTTATGACATACTGAGATATTGAGCCAGTTATAAATATCTCAATATCTCAGCTCTGGAAGGGTCTAGAGCCTTCATTTTTGCACTCAGGTCTAAGTCCCATGGCCCTCTATCAGGAATCCAGAGTTATTGGAGAAACTTTTTTTTGCACAAAAAAAAAAACATAAGGGGTACCACTGTCGTTTTTTTTTTGTGCAAAAAAAAGTTTCTCCAAATAACTCTAAATTATGAATAGAGGGCCATGTGGACTTAGACCTGAGTGCAGAAATGGAGGCTCTAGACCCTTCCAGAGCTGAGATATTGAGATATTTATGAGATATTTATGACATACTGAGATATTGAGCCATTATAAATATCTCAATATCTAGCTCTGGAAGGGTCTAGAGCCTCCATTTTTGCACTCAGGTCTAAGTCCCATGGCCCTCTATAGGAATCCAGAGTTATTGGAGAAACTTTTTTTTGCACAAAAAAAAAAAACATAAGGGGTACCACTGTCGTTTTTTTTTTTTGTGCAAAAAAAAAGTTTCTCCAATAACTCTGAATTTGATAGAGGGCCATGGACTTAGACCTGAGTGCAAAGTGAAGGCTCTAGACCCTTCCAGAGCTGAGATATTGAGATATTTATGAGATATTTATGACATACTGAGATATTGAGCCATTATAAATATCTCAATATCTCAGCTCTGGAAGGGTCTAGAGCCTCCATTTTTGCACTCAGGTCTAAGTCCCATGGCCCTCTATCAGAATCCAGAGTTATTGGAGAAACTTTTTTTTGCACAAAAAAAAAAACATAAGGGGTACCACTGTCGTTTTTTTTTTTGTGCAAAAAAAAAGTTTCTCCAATAACTCTGGATTCTGAATAGAGGCCATGGGACTTAGACCTGAGTGCAAAAATGGAGGCTCTAGACCCTTCCAGAGCTGAGATATTGAGATATTTATGAGATATTTATGACATACTGAGATATTGAGCCATTATAAATATCTCAATATCTCAGCTCTGGAAGGGTCTAGAGCCTCCATTTTTGCACTCAGGTCTAAGTCCCATGGCCCTCTATCAGAATCCAGAGTTACTGGAGAAACTTTTTTTTTTGCACAAAAAAAAAAAAACATAAGGGGTACCACTGTCGTTTTTTTTTTGTGCAAAAAAAAAGTTTGTCCAATAACTCTGGATTCTGATAGAGGGCCATGGGACTTTAGACCTGAGTGCAAAAATGAAAGCTCTAGACCCTTCCAGAGCTGAGATATTGAGATATTTATGAGATATTTATGACATACTGAGATATTGAGCCATTATAAATATCTCAATATCTCAGCTCTGGAAGGGTCTAGAGCCTCCATTTTTGCACTCAGGTCTAAGTCCCATGGCCCTCTATCAGAATCCAGAGTTATTGGAGAAACTTTTTTTTGCACAAAAAAAAAAACATAAGGGGTACCACTGTCGTTTTTTTTTGTGCAAAAAAAAAGTTTCTCAATAACTCTGGATTCTGATAGAGGGCCATGGGACTTAGACCTGAGTGCAAAAATGGAGGCTCTAGACCCTTCCAGAGCTGAGTATTGAGATATTTATGAGATATTTATGACATACTGAGATATTGAGCCATTATAAATATCTCAATATCTCAGCTCTGGAAGGGTCTAGAGCCTCCATTTTTGCACTCAGGTCTAAGTCCCATGGCCCTCTATCAGAATCCAGAGTTATTGGAGAAACTTTTTTTTTGCACAAAAAAAAAACATAAGGGGTACCACTGTCGTTTTTTTTTTTGTGCAAAAAAAAAGTTTCTCCAATAACTCTGGATTCTGATAGAGGGCCATGGGACTTAGACCTGAGTGCAAAAATGGAGGCTCTAGACCCTTCCAGAGCTGAGATATTGAGATATTTATGAGATATTTATGACATACTGAGATATTGAGCCATTATAAATATCTCAATATCTCAGCTCTGGAAGGGTCTAGAGCCTCCATTTTGCACTCAGGTCTAAGTCCCATGGCCCTCTATCAGAATCCAGAGTTCTGGAGAAACTTTTTTTTTGCACAAAAAAAAAACATAAGGGGTACCACTGTCGTTTTTTTTTTGTGCAAAAAAAAAGTTTCTCCAATAACTCTGGATTCTGATAGAGGGCCATGGGACTTAGACCTGAGTGCAAAATGGAGGCTCTAGACCCTTCCAGAGCTGAGATATTGAGATATTTATGAGATATTTATGACATACTGAGATATTGAGCCATTATAAATATCTCAATATCTCAGCTCTGGAAGGGTCTAGAGCCTCCATTTTTGCACTCAGGTCTAAGTCCCATGGCCCTCTATCAGAATCCAGAGTTATTGGAGAAACTTTTTTTTTGCACAAAAAAAAAACATAAGGGGTACCACTGTCGTTTTTTTTTTGTGCAAAAAAAAAGTTTCTCCAATAACTCTGGATTCTGATAGAGGGCCATGGGACTTGACCTGAGTGCAAAATGGAGGCTCTAGACCCTTCCAGAGCTGAGATATTGAGATATTTATGAGATATTTATGACATACTGAGATATTGAGCCATTATAAATATCTCAATATCTCAGCTCTGGAAGGGTCTAGAGCCTCCATTTTTGCACTCAGGTCTAAGTCCCATGGCCCTCTATCAGAATCCAGAGTTATTGGAGAAACTTTTTTTTTTGCACAAAAAAAAAAACATAAGGGGTACCACTGTCGATTTTTTTTTTTTTGTGCAAAAAAAAGTTTCTCCAATAACTCTGAATTCTGATAGAGGGCCATGGGACTTAGACCTGAGTGCAAAAATGGAGGCTCTAGACCCTTCCAGAGCTGAGATATTGAGATATTTATGAGATATTTATGACATACTGAGATATTGAGCCATTATAAATATTCTCAATATCTCAGCTCTGGAAGGGTCTAGAGCCTCCATTTTTGCACTCAGGTCTAAGTCCCATGGCCCTCTATCAGAATCCAGAGTTATTGGAGAAACTTTTTTTTTGCACAAAAAAAAAAAAACATAAGGGGTACCACTGTCGTTTTTTTTTTGTGCAAAAAAAAAGTTTCTCCAATAACTCTGGATTCTGATAGAGGGCCATGGGACTTAGACCTGAGTGCAAAAATGGAGGCTCTAGACCCTTCCAGAGCTGAGATATTGAGATATTTATGAGATATTTATGACATACTGAGATATTGAGCCATTATAAATATCTCAATATCTCAGCTCTGGAAGGGTCTAGAGCCTCCATTTTTGCACTCAGGTCTAAGTCCCATGGCCCTCTATCAGAATCCAGAGTTCTGGAGAAACTTTTTTTTTGCACAAAAAAAAACATAAGGGGTACCACTGTCGTTTTTTTTTTGTGCAAAAAAAAGTTTCTCCAATAACTCTGGATTCTGATAGAGGGCCATGGGACTTAGACCTGAGTGCAAAATGGAGGCTCTAGACCCTTCCAGAGCTGAGATATTGAGATATTTATGAGATATTTATGACATACTGAGATATTGAGCCATTATAAATATCTCAATATCTCAGCTCTGGAAGGGTCTAGAGCCTCCATTTTTGCACTCAGGTCTAAGTCCCATGGCCCTCTATCAGAATCCAGAGTTATTGGAGAAACTTTTTTTTTGCACAAAAAAAAAACATAAGGGGTACCACTGTCGTTTTTTTTTTGTGCAAAAAAAGTTT